>JAMPIV010000126.1:905000-975321 GCA_024509875.1 Oreohelix idahoensis
CACCTCTACAGAAATATTATACAAACTACTTGGCAAAGTCTGTGAGAGAGAGGAAATACCAGCAGAATGGAAGGAAGGTTATCTGGTCAAGTTGCCTAAGAAGGGAAATTTACAAGAGTGCACAAATTATAGAGGAATAATGTTACTATAAGTGCCAGGAAAAGTATTAAGTAGAATCATCCTGGAGAGATTAAAAGAGTCCATAGACAAGCAACTGAGAAATGAACAAGCGGGTTTTCGACAAAACAGATCCTGTACAGACCAGATAGCCACATTGAGAATAATAGTTGAACAAAGTCTGGAATGGAATTCACCGCTATACATCGGATTCGTGGACTATGAAAAGGCATTTGACAGTGTAGACAGAGAATCGCTTTGGAAATTGATGAGGCATTATGGAGTTCCCATGAAGATCATTAACTTAATGGAACCCAAAGATGCAGCAATAGAGAATGCAGTCAGCGACCCATAGCTTGACTGCTTGCATCAGGATCAGCGAATCAGAGCTGGTCAAGACACTTCTCCACCTCCACGTGGTGGTCCTGGAAACAGATTGCATCACTGCAGTCTGGCTGAGCGAGTAGGGATCGCAGTGGGAAGGCAAACCCGGTCCCAAAAAATGCCGTGCAGAAGTCGGATGTGTCGACCGAAAGGTGCAGATATCACAGCTTAGGCGTAAACAGACACAACGCAACCACCGTCCTTTTCAGGACGAACGAGGAAGAAGATTAACTTAATAAAGAAGACCTATGAAGACATGACATGCAGAGTTCTTCATGAAGGACAACTTACAGAACCGTTTAGGATTAGAACGGGATTGAGACAGGGATGCCTCTTGTCTCTATTTCTTTTCTTACTAGCAATAGATTGGGTTATGAAAACATCATCACCCAACAGAAATGGAATCCAGTGGAATCTGACTAAACAGCTTGATGATCTGGATTTTGCAGATGACTTGGCTCTTCTGTTCCATAACCATAATCAGATGCAAGAGAAAGTGAAAATTCTCGATGAGAGGTCACAACAAGTGGGCCTGAAAATACACAGGGAAAAGACAAAGATTATGAAAATAAATGCAAGAAATGATAACATTGTTGAACTTGAAGAAACACCACTAAAAGATGTAGAATCGTACCCATATCTTGGAAGTAATATAGACAAAGTTGGAGGGACAGACAGTGATATCAAAATAAGAATACAAAAAGCAAGAGGAGCTTTCATTGCACTGGGAAACATACGGAGAACAAGAGAAATCAAGTCCAACACGAAAATAAGAATCTTCAACTCAAATGTGAAGTCAGTCCTATTGTATGTCTCTGAGACATGGAGAACAACAAAAACAACAACCTAAAAGCTACAGACTTTTATAAACGGGTGCTTGCGTAGAATAGAAGGACTGAAATGGTATGACAAAGTCACAAATGTGGAATTGATGACAAGAACCAGACCAGTGCCAGTGGAACAAGCGTTGAGAAGAAGACGCTGGCGATGGATAGGACACACATTGAGGAAACCCGTTGATAGCATTACAAGGCATTCCTTATTCTGGAATCCACAGGGAAAGAGAGGCAGAGGTAGACCAAAAAACACATGGAGAAGAGAACTGGAAACAGAGGTGAAAATGATGAGGAAAACATGGAAAGAACTTGAGCGGATGGCACAGAACAGGAAGATTTGGCATGCGTTTGTTGAAGGCCTATGCTCCTTGGGGAGCTAAAGGGTATTGATTGATTGACATGTATATGTATATGTACATGTTCCTCATGTGACGTATTCTTTCCAGAACGTTGTCTCCATTACAGCTACTCTGAACGCATCACGATTCTGGGCAAGTCGACCTGCATCAGCCAAAGACAAGTTCATATATATGCCATCACCGGTGTCAATACCTTGTCGAGGTATGGCGGCTTGCGTACCCTGATTACCCCCAGAGCTATGCCAGCGGGAGTTTTACTCCTGGAAGGTTCTACCAAGCTGGACAGGTTTGCGCGGGCAGGGGTCAGACTAAAGCAGACACCCTGGTCCTCCAGGTTGGGGGTTTTAGCATAGGGCTGACACCCCTGTCTATGTAAAAAAAAATTGAAGTTACGGAAACAACAACGAATAAACAAACTTTGCTGTGGGACGGACATAAGGAGCCTGAGGCTCGTATAACTGTCAGTGGTGAAAGCCGAAAGGAAGCCACTGACATGAGAACGGACGTCCTGACCGCAAAACATGATACAAGAATAGGATGCACCAACGAAAGCGATGCTGGTACAGACAATATATACTCGTATAATGAAAGAGTAATGGGGAAATGCGGCAGCGGAACAGCAAACGAAAATGGGGATAAATTAATAAATTTCTGCAGTATTAACAACCTGGTCATTGGAGGAACATTTTTCCCACATAAAGAAATTCACAAATTAACATGGGAATCACCAAATGGTCGGGACAGAAACCAGATAGACCACATCATGATTAACGGTAGATGGAGACATGCATTACAAGATGTGAAGGTAAGAAGAAGTGCAGATGTGGGAAGTGTTTATATATACAGTACTTTGCAAAAAAAATGGCAGTCATATTGCTCAGCTAAATATGCTGAAATCTAATTAAATATGCATGTTCTGCCCCAAATTTGCACTCTACTTAAGTGAGCAAACACTACCAAAAGTAAAAAAAACAATTAGCGGAGAGTAAAGTCCCTTAAGAACAGAGCAGACGACAATTTCTAATGCTAGTGGCAGAAAATGGATAGAAAGTCAAAGTGTATGTTAATTTCACAGCTTTGGAATGAAGGAAATCAAACATGTTCCAACATTTCTAAATAACCTTAAACATTCCTGAGCGGACTGTCTACAGAGTTGTGAGTAAATTAAAAGCAGGTAATGGAATCGAGCGAAAAGAAGGTAGTGGGAGGCCAAGAATTTTGGACACAAAGGACCACCGGCGTCTCGCCCAAATCGTTCGGGCTGGGCCAATGAAGAGTGTAGAAAACATACGGCAGCGCATGATCGAGTTGGGAAGCCCAGAGGTATCTAATGCTACTGTCAACCGGGAGCAACACAGGATGAATTACACAAAAAAGCGGGTAATTTCGTCACCATTGCTCACAGAGACTCACAAACAGATGCGCTTGAACTGGTGCCACGAACACCAAAATTTGTCATGGTACAATGTGATTTTTTCAGATGAATGTTCTGTTTGGTCTTATCCTGCCCAAATAAATATTTGGACGAAAGACTCTGTAACGCCTGTGTACCAGCGACCAAAACATACCCAGAAATTCCATCTTTGGGGAGAGGTGTCAGCAAGAGGTGCCACCCCACTGTGCATTTTCACAGGAATTCTCACGAAAGAAAGGTACATCGACATACTAGAGGGACACCTTCTGCCATTTATGCAGGTTATGTACCCCGATGGGTGCACATTTCAGCATGACAATGACCCAAAGCATACAGCTCATACTACCAAAGCATGGCTGCAAGAGAAGAATGTGATAGTGCTGAAGTGGCCCAGCAACAGTCCCGACCTAAACCCAATTGAAAACGTTTGGGCACTACTCAAGAATCATTTAGAAAAGAGTGGACTCAGAGACGTTGAACAATTGAAGAAGGAAGCTGAAAAATACTGGGACAGTCTGACTCACAATTACCTACAAACAATTGTGGGAAGTATGCCTCGCCGCATCCAGGCTTGCCTTGCTGGAGAAGGCAACATTATATTGTACTGAAACCACTGTTAATAGATAGGGGAGATACCAATCTTCCTCTGAACATACAGTTTTTATTATTATTTGCTTCTATGAGTGTGCTGCGTTGCGAAAATATGACTGCCATTTTTTTTGCAAAGTACTGTATATATATATATATATATATCACAGTGAGGATCCGAACCTTTTTCTGAACACAAAAAAAACAAAGATAATGTCCACAGACAAAACAAGATGCCAACCAAAAATTACCATCAATGATGAGGAAATTGAAAATGTTACAAATTTTAAATATCTTGGCTCCATAATTAACAACAATGGAGACTGCTCAAAAGAGGTCAGGAGGAGACTGGCCATAGCAATGCAGAGGTTAAATAAAATGAAGAACCAATGGCATAACACCAGCAAATTAATAAAAGTAAAACTTCTGAGAACATGTATCTTTCCTGTAGCAACATATGGATGTGAATCATGGACCATTACACAAACATTAAAGAAAAAAATCGAATCTTTCGAAGCAAAGTGTTACAGAAAAATTCTCAGAATATCTTGGACCAAGAAGAAGAAAAATATAGACATCCTACACGACCTGAACATCGAGGAAAACTGGCTCATAAACAATATCATGTCCCGGAATATTTTGGCCACATTAAACGTCATAGTGGCTTGGAGAGAGCAGTGATGGAGGGTATGGTACCTGGAAGGCGAGGCAGGGGCCGACCAAGACGACGGTGGACACAGGACATTGAAGACACCTTGAACATGACAATGGAGGAGGCAGGAGGGCTGGCTAGAGATCGAGAGTCTTTCAGGCGGGCTGTGATGAGAGCGACGTTCTGCAAAGGACATGCTACATGATGATGATTATATATATAATATATATATATATATATATATATATATATATATATATAATATATATATATATATATATATATATATATATATATATATATATATATATATATATATATATATATATATATATATGATCGAGGGCGTTCCTACAGATACCTAGGACATGACATTACAATTGATAATACATCGGACCAGTTCCAAGCAAGCAGCCTTATATTAGAATTTAGGTAAAATTTAACAAAATTAAGCTGTGGACCCCCCCCCGCCCCACCCCCCCCCCCCCCCCCCCCCCCCCCCCCCCCCCCCCCCTTTACCAACGTCAGCAAAGATCACATTAATTAATCCGATGTGTTTCGGTCCTCTCATGTTTTATTTTTATAACATACACTTCACAGAAAAACAACTTAACGAAATTGAAGATGAAATTGTACAACACGTTAGAACATGGCTTGCGCTAAATGAATCATCCAAAGGAAGCTATTTATTTTGTCCCAAATCGAAGGGTGGCCTTGGCATACCAAACCCCTTCGTATTATACCACTCTCGACATATTTCATTCCTTATCAGTATGCTCAATTGTGATGATAGTCTTGTAAAAACTGCAGCAATAAACTCGTTAGATAGACATATGAAAAAGCGTAAAATAGACCAAGTAGACGAAGATAGGAATAACTTTGCAAGTTACCAGCCAAACGAAACGAACCATTTAGATAAAAGATCGAAGGTGAATTGGCCAAGATCATTTTGGGTAGAACTGAATGAAGAATGCGCGCGTGAAGGAGTGAGTGTGAAAGTGGATGACAGTGGCCATTACATTGTACATTTAGACGTAGATGAAGATGTGAGTCTAACATACAAGTCAGCAAATGCTTTTTATTCTGGATTTAAATCACATAAACTTAACCTAATTCTAAGTGAACTAAAAAGTAAATCGTAACAAGGGAGAATAGTGCGCGAAATGAAATGTGTAAACCATTCATTGTCATCTAGTTTTCTATCTAATGTTAAATTAAGTGATAAAATACTTTCATTTGCTGTGAGATCGAGGTTACAGTTGCTGGAATGCGAAAGTCTTTTACATCTATACTATCCACAGACATACACGAAAATGTGCAAAATATGTAACCACCCATACGAAACAGTGTCACATTTATTGAATGGATGTACCAAATTTCAAACATTATACCAACAAAGGCACAATAGAGCTGTAGACATTATTTATGAGAAACTGAAATCCTCATACAGTAATAAGAGTGACATAACAATAAATAAAGAGATAATAGTTAAACCATCGCTTTTCGGCATCAGTAATATTTCATTTAAATCACGTGCCGTAAAACCTGATTTAACAAAATCAATCGACAGAACAAAACAGCTTTTATAGTGGATGGCAAACGTCTTCAACACTTTATTTTTACATTTACATTTATGTAAATTCCAATGATTCTCCTTTATGCCATGTTGTATCTATTATATCATGTCTGTACATATTAATGTATTTTATGGATAATAAAGATTCTTATGTATATATATATATATATATATATATATATATATATATATATATATATACATATATATATATATATATATATATATATATATATATATATATATATATATATATGTATGTATGTAAATATGTAATATAAGAGGAATTCGCTGAATTAACTCAGCTGGAAGCTTGAACGTGCTAAAAACCATTGCTTAAATCCTTCACAAAAGGCGACGGACAGATATAAGTTAACCATTGCTCAGCGCTATGCCGCATGGTTCTTGACTTCTGAATTAACTTGTGAAGACTCCCTTCGGATAGAAGCGGCACTACACTTCTATCTACATCTCTGCCAAGAGTAATCTTGTGCGAAGGTAAATACCTTTGACGACCCATTTATATACTCTTCAGTTTTGGCCATTGTTGGACCACTACTGCAAACCAGGGGAGGTGTTACGAACATCCTCCTGTTTCCCTTCAAACTGTTCACAGTATTATGTCTTTAGTAGACATGGCCAATCTAGCATATAGGGTTACTAGCTAACAGCAAGGAACGTTCCAACTTCTCAAATAACTCCGCCACTCCAGGTTACGTTTGAGACAGAGACTTTATTCATGACGAAACGATACAGCTCCACTAATGATCATACTCCTGTAGTGTACAATTGTTAGAAAAACATCTGTCTATACTTCTTATATCACTTAGACAGTCCGTCATTGTCGAAGGACGATGTCGTCTTCATTTTCAACATTTTTAATATATATATTCACACTCGACACTGAGAAGCTATACTTCCTGTAAATGCAGATAACTAGCTACACCTCACAGAAGATCTTGATGTATTAGTAATGAAATAACTCAGTGATAGACACTTAAATTTTGGAGCTCAAACACATGCGTCCACTCGCCAAGACACAATGTTAGAAGGCCGGAAGACAATCCCCTCACCTCTGCTTTTTTAGTATGACCTCTGCCCAACCAATCATATCGGAATCACGTCACTTCCTGTATTAACAAGTGACTCTGCATACAATAAATAAACAAGGAGCTACCTATTATACCGACACAATCGTTATGAATTTTAATCATAACAGGAGGCAATCCGTGAAAAATATTCGAAGAGTCTTGCTCATACGTTGCGTTCACACCAATAATAACTGAATCAACTAAGATTATTATGTTTTAAAATAATATGTAACACATTTAATAATCAATTAGTTTTAACAGATTACAATAAATAGAATGATGGTGAATTTTAGATGAAAATAAAATTTCTCGTCACCGAGATTTGGTTTGAGGATTTACATTTAAAATTAATATTTAACTTTACTGTCCGTTTGAATGGTGCCTGTTAGTTAGTACTTAGCTTGTATGAGCGGGTCCCTCAGCCTTGGTTTTTGTGCCTGAACGAACATTAACAAATTACATATATCTCACAAAATGATATGATACACTTGAGGCACATGTAAGGTAATATACTCGTCAATCCTCTGGTCACCTCTGCTGCGGTTGTCTGTTCTGCGAATCACTTGCTGTAGTGGGGAAATGTTAGTAGTCTTAGCTCTTATGACATTTGTAAAATAAATGTTTACACTTACCCCAAAATAACTTTTGAGAACACAATCTCCTCGCACAGTTTAGAATGGACACAGCACTTTATTAGATGCTTCGAATCATTTGATCTTGGAAATTATAGTAATCCTCTTATGGCTGGTGTTCTGCGAATCACTTGGTCTGGGAAATGTTAGTAGTCCTCTTATGACGGGTGTTCTGCGAATCACTTGGCCTGGGAAACTTTATAATTCCTCTTATGACGGGTGATCTGATTCCTTAGGTATCCAGACTTCGTATTTAACATGCGGGTGTACTTTTTTTAAGTTTTAAAGTTGCCCAAATACTGTCCTGGTCCCTTACGTTTCCAGTCTTTGTATTTAAAAATGCGGGTTTACTTTTAAGTTTTAAAGTTGCCCAAATACTTCTGATCTGTCACTTATAATATAGCAATTCTTAGTCCGATCCTGCTCTCTCTGGCTTCTGGGAGTTGCTAGTTTTGCGTTGCGATGCAGTCACGGATTGCCTCCCCTGCTTTGCAGTAGTGGTCCAACAATGGCCAAAACTCAAGTTTCTAAATGGGTCGTCAATGGTGTTCACCTTCGCACAAGATTACTCTTGGCAGAGATGTAGATAGAAGTGCAATGGCGCTTCTATTCGAAAGGAACGTTCACAAGATAATTCAGAAGTTAAGAACCATGCGGCATAGCGCTGAGCAATGGCTAACTTATATCTGTTCGTCGCCTTTTTGTGAAGGATTTAAGCAATGGTTTTTAGCAAGACCCCAGCTAAGTTAATTCAGCGAATTCCTCTTATAATGGTATAGCTCTGTTTAGAGGTAAATATATGTCTATATATAACTGGGAAACTGTGTCTGGATAGCGCGAATAATGATTTGTGCCTGAACTAACATTAACAAGTTACATATATCTCACAAAATGATATGCTACACTTGAGGCTCATGTGATGTAATCATCACTCATCACTGCTCCAGTCGGAGTTTGGGGTCACCTTTCTTGTCGGGGTTTCCCGCACTACCAGCAAGAAACAATCACCAGCACTTGCTGTAGTGGTTCTGAATATACGCTTTTCATATGTTGAGGTTGCCAGCCTCATTTATAACCACAAAGCAAGAAACATGTCAAGTTTCACTTTTGTAAATAAATTGTTTACACTTACCCCAAAATTTTTGGGAATACACAATCTCCTTGCACAGATTTATACTGGATACAGCTCTGTATTAGATGCTTCGAATCACTTAGGTCTGGAAATTAGAGTTATTCCTCTGACGGAGGGTGTTCTGCGAAATCACTGGCCTGGAAAAACTTTTGTTTAATTCCTCTATGACTGGGTCTGGGAAATTAGAGTTAATTCCTCTGACTGCGGGTGTTCTGCGAAATCTCTGGCCTGGGAAAACTTTTGTTTAATTCCTCTATGACTTGGTCTGGGAAATTAGAGTTAATTTCTCTGACGGCGGGTGTTCTACTGAATCACTGGGCCTGAGAAAACTTTTGTTTAATTCCTTTATGACTTGTGATAAAATTCCTAAGTTTCCAGTCTTGTATTAAAAATGCGAGTTTACTTTTGTAAATTCTTAAGTTGCCCAATACTCGATCTGTTACTTATAGTTGTGGAATTTCTAAGTCCAATGTCTCCTTTTATTTCTGGCTTGTAGAAGTCGCTAGTCTGACGTTTTCGCTGCAGTATGTGCTGTGACTCCGATTTTGTTACATTATATTCCAGTTTCCAAGTTCCTGTTCCAGCTGTGTTTCCGCCTAATTTTCCAGTGAGATACATTGTATATTCCGGCCTCTCAAATCACCCAATCTCTCAAATCACCCAATCCAACCGAATCTCGTTCTTCGCCCGTCCTTCAGTCGGCTTCCTTAGAAAGCAATCTGGCTTTCTTCTGGTGTTCGTGCGATACCACGTTGCACAAACAACTGACGTGTCTTTCAAAGGTGGCCAGACTGACCTACGTGATAACCGTATTACCGCTGACCGGTCTAATTACCCTGGTATTGTTACAGTTCACATGGTGAAACGTAAACAAGTCTGGGAGCAGTCACAGCAAAAAGAATGAAGATGCATATAATATGCCAAATAATAGGACGATGAGGGAGAGAAAAATGAAGAAAAGAAGTGATACTGCCTGAGTGGATGAGAGTTATAAAAAGGGCACGACTGATTTCGTCACAGTATATAGATATGAGTTAACAAGATATGAATATGTGTTACAAAATATGAATATGAGTTAACACGATATGAATATGAGTTAACACGATATGAATATGAGTTATAAGATATAGATATGAGATAACAAGATATGAATATGAGTTAACAAGATATACTCGTAGATATGAATTAACAAGATATGAATATGAGTTACAAGATATGAATATCAGTTAACAAGATATGAATGTCAGTTAACAAGATGAATATGCGTTAACAAGATATAGATATGAGTTAACAAGATATAGATATGAGTTAACAAGAAATAGGGAGCCGCGGTAGCATAGTGGTTAGTGCACTGGCTTCCTAGCGCACTGGTCTATGGTTCGATCCCCAGATGAGGCGGGAATTTTTTAGGCCACAAACGGCTCCTGGGTCGACCCAGCCCCCAAATGGGTACCAGAGCAACTCTGGGAAGGTTAAGGCGACCAGCGTGATGCCGACCACATCACCCCTCGTGGGCCGACGGTCAAGATAATATGGGCCTAACACCATATTCCCAATATGCCTCAATGGGCATGTAACGGGTTCCTTTACCTTAACAAGAAATGAATTTGAGTTAACAAGATACGAATATGAGTTAACAAGATATGAATATGAGTTAACAAGATATGAATATGAGTTAACAAGATATGGATATGAGTTAACAAGATATGAATATGGTTTAACAAGAAATGAAGATGAGTTGACAAGATATGAATATCAGTTAACAAGATATGAATATGAGTTAACAGGATATAGATATGAGTTAACAAGACATGCATATCAGATAATAAGATATGGATATAAGTTAACAAGATAAGAATATGAGTTAACAAGATAAGAATATGAGTTAACAAGATATGAATATGAATTAACAAGATATGAATATCAGTAAACAAGATATGTACATTAGTTAATAACATTTGGATATGTTAACAAAATATGGACTAGTTAACAAGGTATGGACATGTTAACAAGATATGGACAAGTTAACAAGATATGGACAAGTTAACAAGATATGGACATGAGTTCACAAGATCCGGATACAAATTAACAAAATATGGACATGAGTTAAAAGCAAAGAGATATGACGGGAATAAACAAGAAAAGAGATTAGCGAATTAGACATGAAGTATGTAAACAAGCGGTTGTAATTTTTACAACAACAACAAAAACTACTTGCGATAACTGCAAATCCGAGCTCTTAGAAAACTGATAAAATATGTGTAAGCACACGGGGAGGGCACACGCATCGATGGATAAAAAGATTAAAATAAATATGATATAAACAGAGAAAACAATGAAGGATATGGTGAGAGACAGAACAGTAAAGAGAGATGAATAGAGAGAGAAAAAAAAGCAGAGAAATCTCAGTGAAACTGATATTTATATATATATAGCGAGAGAGAGAGAGAGAGAGAGAGAGAGAGAGAGAGAGAGAGAGAGAGAGAGAGAGGAGGGAGAGAGAGAGGATCTAAGAATGGTACAGAATTGCAGAAAATACAGAGAGACGAGGTGAAGGGTACGTAACAGAGAGTAGCAGAGACAAAGAGATGTTGTCAGAGTGGAATAGAGAGAGACGGCAAAGGACACAAAGTGACTATGTAATAACAAGAAATAACTTACCAACAACGCTAAGTAAAAGTACCATAAAGTTAAGACCATATTGAGTGAAGCTGAGCAGAAATATCTTATACGTGGGAAGAAGTGGGGGTGTGCCTCTCTGGTATAGTTGGAGCTTCGAACAGGAAACGCTAAAGATGGATCATTTTGAACATTGATGAGTGGATCGGCGACTAGACGTTGTAGTGGATTAAAACGGTGGGTCGACTGATGAGTAGAAGGTAAGCTGTGAGGAGGGAATCAATGGGTGGCAAGGTGTCTTAGTGAACTGTACGAATAAATGGATGACTATGTGTATTAGTGAATGGAAGAAATGAATGGATGATTAGGTGTTGAAGTGAACTGAAGGAGTGAATGGATGACTAGGTGTTGTAGTAATTGGAAAGAAATGAATGAATGGCTAAGTGCTGTAGTAAATTAAAAGATTGAATAGATAGCTAGGTGTATTAGTGAATGGATGACTAAGTGTAGTAGCGAATAGAAGGAATGAATAGATGACTAGGAGTTGTAGTGAACGGGTGATCAGGTGTAGCAGTGAATGGAAGGAATGAATAGGTGGCTAGGTGTAGTAGCGAATGGATGGCTAGGTGTAGTAGTAGAATAGAAAGAATTAATATACGATTAGGTGTTGTGGTGAATGGATGACTAGGTGTAGTAGTGAATAGAAGGAATGAATAGATGGCTAGGTGTAATAGTGAACAGATGGCTAAGTGTAGTAGTGAACGGAAGGATTTGATAGATAGCTAGGGGTAGTAGTGAATGAAAGGAATGAATAGATGGCTAGGTGTAGCAGTGAATGGATGAATAGGTGTAGAAGAGAATGGAAGGAATGAATAGATGGCTAGGTGAAGTAGTGAATGGAAGGAATGAATAGATGGCTAGGTGTAGCAGTGAATAGAAGCAATTAATAGATGGCTAGATGTTACAGTGAATGGATAACTAGGTATAGTAGTGAATGGAAGGAATGAATAGATGGCTAGGTGTAGCAGTGAATAGAAGCAATTAATAGATGGCTAGGTGTAGCAGTGAATGGATAACTAGGTGTAGTAGTGAATGGAAGGAATGAATAGGTGGCTAGGTGTAGTAGTAAATTCAAGGAATGAATTGATGGTTAGGTGTATTAGTGAATGGAAGAGTTGAGTGGATGACTAGGTGTTGTAGTAAGTGGAAGACATGAATGGATGGTTAAGTGCTGTAGTGAATGAAAGGAATGAATAGATGGCTAGGTGTTGTCACTGGTTGCCTCCCCTTAGCTCTGCAGTAGTGGTCCAACAGTAGCCAAAATCCAAGAGTATCTAATGTGGGTCTTTAAAGGTGTCTACCTTCGCACAAAATTACTCTTGGCAGAGTTTTAGGTAGAAGGATAATGATGCTTTTACCTAAAGGGAGTTTTCACAAAATATTCAGAAAAGCGACAACAATGCTGCATAAGGCTGAGCAAATGTTAACTTTAGTATCTGCCGCCAACATTTGTGAAGGATAGGGTTTTCTTATAATTCGTTAGCTCGTTCAAGCCCCCAGCAGACATACGGATGTAGTAAATTCAAAATGATTAAAGCAACTTTAGATGTGTCTTTATACAAGTAACAAATTTAATAATCAATTATGTTTTAACAGTTATAAAAAAGAATAATTCCTTATAGAAAAAGTTATAATTACTGGGTGATGTTATGGCGTTAAAAATTGGATAGTTCACTTGGCATTTTTTATGTTTCTACTTAGCTACCAATGAGTTTGTCTGTTCTGATCCAGCTGATGTTTGGTTCTTTGCAGATATATGACTGTATCACACTCGTCACTGATCAAGTTTGAAAGTTGTAGCACGTTCCAAGAAGTGTCAGGGAGTAACTACTAAGCTGGTCCCGCGTCTCTAAGACCTGTCTGATGATGGTGTCAAGTGTCGACTTCAGGCCAGCTATACCCACACTTGTTCCAGAGATAGTACCCTCAGTTGATACCACCGACTAGTGTCACAAAAGAAGAGAACAAATACCCTCTTATTGCGTTTTCCTGATATACACTTATGTGTCCCCCTCTTCCTATTCCAACATCCCCTCTATCTCAGAACTGTTACCCTCGCTGAGAATTAATATTAATCCCATTGAGCTGAAAAACATTCATTACGTCTAGGTTGAATAGATTTATATTTACCTTTACATTGGTTGAAAAGATTGAAAACTTTCATTACTTTTAGAGTGAATATGTTTACATTTACATCTACACTGGTTGAAAATGTTAATAATATAATAAGCATGTACATCATTCGCTCATCATTCCCTCCCTGCTCCATATGGAACTTGAGACTACCTCCGCTTTTAGTTTTCTATAAGAAACTCGCACAAAGCAGTCATCAGCCTTTTCAGTGGGGTGTCACGTAGGTTTTATATTCATTTAATTTCCTACATCTTCTTCCTATTCTTTCACATAAACTCTCTCTTTAATATCTCTGTACTTTTTTTTTCCTGTATATTTTTTTCATCCATTCGTTTTGCGAATATTATTCTCATATAATTCGCAAACTTTACCTTTTTCCTTTCTCTAAAACTGAGAATCGCGCTAGGACGATATTACGTAGATGTCAGGGCTGCAGGGCGTCAGAAGGCGTGATAAGTCGGTTCGCTGAACATAGGACGTAGCAAATCGTCTACGTTCTCAACGAGCGCGCGAGCTTCTTCTCGGCATAGTCCCGGTGAGGTGTGATACTTTACATCTGCACCGGTCAGTATCCAGACATTTGTCTCGAAAATCCCAAACTGACACGGCGCCCACTTGGGCCATGGTCAGCTGTAGTGTGAAAACTGCCCTGAAATGGAGTCAGGCTGTCTGGGATTTGAAACTGACACGCGTACATCGTGGTCAGTAGGTGACAGTTACGACACGCGTTAAGCGGACGTAAATGTTGGGAGTAGGGGAGATAATTTCGCTTGGCGAAGTAAGTTTGGGCCCTTTGTCTGATTTTAAGATATTGGCCAAGTTTGAAACTTTAATTTCATTCTCGCTCATAGACTCCACAGTAGATAGATCGCTCGAAAAACAGAATAGCTGTTAGCGAAGATCTCAGTTTGTTTCGGCAATATGTCGAACTTCTAGACTTCCAGAAATATTTTCAGCATTTTTATTCTTAAGTTGTGCGACTACCTGTAATTCTGTGGTTGAGGTAATTAATATGATAGATATATAGATTTTGTGAGTGTTAAAGTGTTAAATCGCTTAATTCATTTTAATCTATTTCTTTAGCGCAGAAGAGAAATAAAGTGGTAGGCTATTATATTTTCTAGGGAAGCATTCAGTGGAAAGCAGACTAAAAATTTAATTTCTAGCTTATAACGGCAATTGTAGCTATTTATGAATTTAATTTAACTGCTAATACTCAGTCGAGTGTATTTTTCTAAACTAACGTATAAACTCTAGAATCCAGCCTCATGAATGATGACGGGATACGCACGTGTTCCTAATTTATGAGGAATGCTGATTTTTAAATATAACTTACGTCACGGGAAGTTTAAATGATAAGCAAAGCTCTCTGCTTGCAAGTTTAAATGTAAGTTTTAACCAGTACAGATTCTGTTTATTATATTATATGTGTTATTTTTCCTCCACACAGTGAAAGTTTTGGGGTGACCCTAACTTTACCAGCACCTAGTAGTAGTTTCCATACTTGTGAAGAAATAGACAGTCCTTATTTTGAACCACGTGGGTTTTCTCAAGTAACACTGATCTGACGGTGCAAGTTAGACAGAAATACTAATATCCCTATAACGGGTTTTCAAAGACTGTAATGATAAATACTGGACCTTGGAGCCAGCACTTAATTTCTTCTAGAAACTCTATATAATTTGCTGCCTGGTGGCGTGAATATTAACAATCATTTCCCGACTAGATTATATCTTGTGGACAAATCTGTGGTGTGACTAAAGTGAATCCTATACTGAGGGAAGGCACCGACCTGACATTCATCATTTTTTTAGAAACCTACGCTATTGACACTGTGCTCTGCTAACTCCCGCGCCTGGAATAATTGTTAGGTGACTTAATCAGACATTTGAACAAATTTGCATACCCAAGTAGTCGTTCCCGGAGACTCCAAGTTAAATACGTCTTTTGGAACTGGGGACTTCTTGGCAGAAGACTGCATTTTTTTGAGTCTGTGTGAAAATCTAAAATCAATGTGTTCCAAGAGGCAGCAAGCAAAGTCGTGAGTACAAGTGTGAGAAGCCATGGCGGAATGAATGAGTGTACGCTGGTCTGAGTGATATTTTCACTATTATATCTTTGACACCCTGTTGCTGTCCTAATTTTTTTTTCAATCTGCATAATTTGTTGCTAAGGCTAGAGTTCTTGTGTTTTTGTCTTAGGTTAAATCAGATTTTTTTCAAACTCTGTGCATATAATTACGAGATAAAACAAAGAAAAACTCTTAGACTCAAACCCTATGTATCTGTGACTCTGGCGCCATCATCTGTTCTCTTAACGGGGCCGGGCTAAACCTAGAGTTAACACTATAACGGGGCTATCATCCTTGCAACATTTCCTTGATTTTTTATGACTATGTGTATATGTATTTTCCTTGATGTACTTTCTTTGATGTTGTGAGCCGATTTTTCCTGATAATAAAATCGCTCTTGAACTTAATAATCGTGTTTGGTCAGCTCGTTCTAGATATATATATATATCATTGTTATAGTTTTCCCACGTCTGTGTGTTTACCTGTCGTCACGTGTATGTGCGTGCCTGTGAGTGATAGAAATATACGTAATATGTATATTGGTGTAGTCTGTCTGACGCTGTAACAACTGTTGTAGAAGATAGGTGAGAGAGAGAAGAATTCTTTTTTCGCTTTCAGAGACAGCCACTATATCAAATCTATCATCTCACGTGTGTGGAAATTCTATTACCTTTCACTAACTCTCACTGAGTCTATCACCTATTCAAACCTATTCAGAAGGGACCAAACCTAGTCTTAATTCTCCTATCGGAAATCTACGACAAATGAGGGCTCGTTTCCGGTCTTTGAACTTAGAATAGGAAGACGAGTACGACAAACGTGGACTCGTCTATCTGGATTTTGTACTTAAGATTCTTATTCTATATAGAGTAAGAGTGTGATGTCTTGTGAGTTGTTATATCTTTAAATAATTACCCCCTAGACTAGCGATCTGTTTACGGGCGTGCTGACCACACAAACTAATAAGTTTTTTTTCCACAGCATCTTTGAATAATATACATTTTGGTTACAGGTTGATTTTGTCGGGATATATGTTAACTGCTGATTGTAATACTAAATGCTGGTAAAGTGGTGAGTGTATAACATTCACTGGGTACTGAGGCAGAACGGCGTTTGAACTAAGTTAAGGAGTGTGTTTCGGACTTTTTTGTCCAGATTAATTCCCTCCCTTACCCGATCTGACTTCAGGGGCGAACTTATAGTGGATTTTTAAAAATTAAGGGATTATTTTTCTCTTTAATTTTTGCAATATTCTTTTGCTTTTCCACTGTAGCAACTTAATTTTCAGTAGTAATCTTAACTACCATTTATTTGGCGTAGTCGTGTTTTGCATTGAGTGCTTTATTGCCGATAATAGCAGCGATAGTTAGATTTTACTTTGGAGGAGGTATCCCAGGGTTAAGGATATCATCTTTTGAATAATTTGGTAATTTTTTTTTCTCGTAAGTGGTAGGAACCAGGTTATTCTTTTTCCTATTTTCTATCTCCACGTGTCTCAGTCACTGACATAATATGGCCGAGAGGGCAAAGCTTAGACAACTTCTCAGGGACGAAGCGAGAGAGGAGGGACTGGAAGGAGAGGAAGCGAAAGCTTTTGTCAGAGACGAACTTGAGAGATATGATGCGGAGAAGAAAGAAGCGGAAGACCGGCTATTACAGCAGAAGAAGATGGATGAGGAAATGGAAATTCGCAGGATGCAGCATGAGGAAAGAGAGAAAGAGAAGGAGAGACAGCATGAGAAGGAGAGGGAGGAGAGAGAGGAAAGAGAGAAGGAGAGACAACATGAGTTGGCTCTTAAAGCTCTAGAACTTCAGAGCCGTGGGGCTGCCTCTACCTCCAGCAATGGAGAGTCTTCTCCTCATTCTTCCTTAACTGACCCTGCTAACACTCAATCTCTTCAACTAAATGCTATGTCTTTCACTCTTGAATCTTTTCCTTGTCCAAATGAGAAGATTGACACATGGTTAGAAAAATTTGAGAAAATTGCAACTCTGTACGGGTTAGAGAGGTCGCGTTGGAATATGAAACTTTCCCAGGCCCTAAAAGGTTCTGCTTATGATGTTTATTCTAAGCTGGAAAGTAGCCAACAAGACGACTACGATGTGTTGAAGAAAGCGTTACTGGAGCGCTTTGAAATGAACGCTCGCAAGTTTTTGCAACTGTTTCGCAACAGCCGGAAAGAGATTCTGAAACTTTTCACCAGTTCTCATCTCGTCTTAAGGGATATCTAACAAAGTGCCTTGAGCTTTCGCAGCTCCCCTCTACCTATGAAGGTCTTGAGGAACTTGTTCTAACTGAACAAATAAAGAACACTTTGTCTGCTGATACCCGGAGATTTCTCGCTGAGCAGGGGGCAGAAACACTTGAAGACATTTTGGAAAAGTCTGAGCGTTATCACAATGCGCTGGCTGAACTACCGGCCCCAAAGCGGAAACCGACAGAGGAGCATTTTCGAAAACATAACCTAGAGCAATCTTCTCAGGCTTCTAACCAAAACAACCACAGAGAAACTGGACCTCAAAACCCCCCTCCTGAAAAATCCAAGTTCTACAAGAACAAGTACCCCAACCACCCCAAACAGTCTGATCAACCCGACCGCCCTACATGGCAGCGTAGCCAGAAAGGACAAGGTGGCAAAGGGAGAACCCCTGAGCACGGGACATATGATCAGACCGAGCACACCGAGCCTAAACGCATCGGATGCTTATTGACAGTCTCGCAAGGCGGAATTATTGACAGTGATTCCCAACCTGTTGGGGATAGACCCTCAACGCGAGGTACTGTTACTTTGAACGGTTCTCAAACTTCTTGCTTATTTGACACGGGGCTTTCTTACGATTGCATTGTTGCCAGAAACCTGGTTAAACCCGGTCAAGAGACAGGAGAGACCGTCAAACTTTGTGGAGTTCGTAAGAGTGATGCACCTACAGCGCTTCCCATCGCATTGGTGGAGATACACTCTGACTTTGTCAGAGGTGTGATCAAAGCGGCTGTTATGGATGATCCCATCTACCCAGTCATACTTGGCGGGAGATACGTGTGTATTGGGAAACCGGAAGAGCCGATTGTGGCAGCAGTAACTACAAGAGGGCAAACCAAGAAGGAACGGGAGCCTGCGCCAAATTTGTTACCTATGGAACTTAAAGAAGCGCAATACAAGGACCCTACTTTGGCACCCTGCTTTAGGAAACTGCCCATGGCTAAGGAACCCAAACAGCACGGGGACATTTTTTCTGAGGATGGCGTACTTTATCGGAGAACGGGCAAGCCTGACCAAGGTTACAACCAGCTCCTAGTACCGAAACAGTACAGAAGCCAAATCCTAGAAATGGGGCACTCTCTTCCCTTTAGCGGACATATGGGACAGAACGCCACAAACCAACGTATAACCACTCATTATTGGTGGCCAGGAGTAAACACTGATATTATCAGGTACGTCAAATCCTGTGCCCAGTGCCAACGCGTACCACCCAAGCAACGGACACCCCCAGTCCACATGGGTGAAATGCCAATAATGGGAACACCATTCGAACGGGTTGTGATCGACATTTTAGGGCCTTTCGAAAGGACTAAAAGAAGGAACAGGTTTATCCTGACCTTAGTCGATACATGCACTTTATGGGCAGAAGCTATCCCGCTAACATGCGCAGATGCCAAGCATGTCGCAGAAGCCCTCGTGCAGATTTTCACTCGGTTGGGATTCCCTCAGCAA
This sequence comes from Oreohelix idahoensis, assembly GCA_024509875.1. Lineage (NCBI taxonomy): Eukaryota > Metazoa > Mollusca > Gastropoda > Stylommatophora > Oreohelicidae > Oreohelix > Oreohelix idahoensis. The sequence continues at coordinate 924,378 of JAMPIV010000126.1, forward strand.
GTGTTGACGGATAATGGATCTCCATACCGAAACCTGTTGATGGATGAGATCGTTAAGATCTTGAGGACCCAACACATCCACACTAAGCCATATACTCCGGCGGGAAATGGGCTCGTGGAACGTGCTAATGGAAACCTCACCATGATGCTAAGTAAGCTGGCACAAGTGAAACCTGAAGATTGGGATCTCTGTATTCCTGCAGCATTATTTGGCTACAGAGAATCTCCTCATACTTCCACAGGATTTCCGCCAGCTACACTCTTATTTGGCAGACCCATTAAGGGCCCGCTTGAAGCCTTACTTCAGTCTCTGACAGACGAGAAGGCGGATGAGACAGTCGTCTCAGCAAGTAAATATGTGTCGGTTTTAAAGGAAAGGTTGAAACTAGGGTGGGACCTAGCAACGACTAACTTTAAGCGAGCTCGCACAAAGCACGCTAACCGATACAGGAAAGTCGCGGAAGAGAGAGAACTGGAAGCAGGAGAGAAAGTTTTGGTGTTGCTCCCTACCGAGAACAACCAACTGAAGATCGGATGGCAAGGGCCGTTTACCGTCCTGAAAAAGATTTCTAAGGCTAACTACCAGATCTCTATTGAAGGAAAGGAGAAGGTTTTCCATTTAAATCTCTTAAAGAGATACTTGGAAAAACCAGTGCCAACCTCCGACCATCTCCTGACGATCGCCAAAACTGACGAAGATGACGATAGTGGCAGGGATATTCCACCGCTATCACAGGAAATCTTTCAAAAATGTCAGAAGCGGCGACGCTCTTTCAAGCGCGCATATGAGACATTCCAGGGGAAGGAAACTTTGAGGAGTGGACTTGAGTAGGAATTGGACAGAGATGGAGGGGGAAGATGAGAGGGAAGAAGACAGACACCCCGAAGCTACGGTTATAGGAAATTAAACTCCATAACGTAGACATGGAGTGCTTCCATATCTTAAAGGGGGGAGGCTCTGTCACGTAGGGTTTATAGTCATTTAATTTCCTACATCTTCTTCCTATTCTTTCACATAAACTCTCTCTTTTATTATCTCTGTTTTTTTTTTTTTTTCTTTTTTCCTGTATATTTTTTCATCCATTCGTTTTGCGAATATTATTCTCATATAATTCGCAAACTTTACCTTTTTCCTTTCTCTAAAACTGAGAATCGCGCTAGGACGATATTACGTAGATGTCAGGGCTGCAGGGCGTCAGAAGGCGTGATAAGTCGGTTCGCTGAACATAGGACGTAGCAAATCGTCTACATTCTCACCGAGCGCGCGAGCTTCTTCTCGGCATAGTCCCGGTGAGGTGTGATACTTTACATCTGCACCGGTCAGTATCCAGACATTTGTCTGGAAAATCCCAAACTGACACGGCGCTCACTTGGGCCATGGTCAGCTGTAGTGTGAAAACTGCCCTGAAATGGAGTCAGGCTGTCTGGGATTTGAAACTGACACGCGTACATCGTGGTCAGTAGGTGACAGTTACGACACGCGTTAAGCGGACGTAAATGTTGGGAGTAGGGGAGATAATTTCGCTTGGCGAAGTAAGTTTGGGCCCTTTGTCTGATTTTAAGATATTGGCCAAGTTTGAAACTTTAATTTCATTCTCGCTCATAGACTCCACAGTAGATAGGTCGCTCGAAAAAACAGAATAGCTGTTAGCGAAGATCTCAGTTTGTTTCGGCAATTTGTCGAACTTCTAGACTTCCAGAAATATTTTCAGCATTTTTATTCTTAAGTTGTGCGACTACCTGTAATTCTGTGGTTGAGGTAATTAATATGATAGATATATAGATTTTGTGAGTGTTAAAGTGTTAAATCGCTTAATTCATTTTTAATCTATTTCTTTAGCGCAGAAGAGAAATAAAGTGGTAGGCTATTATATTTTCTAGGGAAGCATTCAGTGGAAAGCAGACTAAAAATTTAATTTCTAGCTTATAACGGCAATTGTAGCTATTTATGAATTTAATTTAACTGCTAATACTCAGTCGAGTGTATTTTTCTAAACTAACGTATAAACTCTAGAATCCAGCCTCATGAATGATGACGGGATACGCACGTGTTCCTAATTTATGAGGAATGCTGATTTTTAGATATAACTTACGTCACGGGAAGTTTAAATGATAGGCAAAGCTCTCTGCTTGCAAGTTTAAATGTAAGTTTTAACCAGTACAGATTCTGTTTATTATATTATATGTGTTATTTTTCCTCCACACAGTGAAAGTTTTGGGGGTGACCCTAACTTTACCAGCACCTAGTAGTAGTTTCCATACTTGTGAAGAAATAGACAGTCCTTATTTTGAACCACGTGGGTTTTCTCAAGTAACACTGATCTGACGGTGCAAGTTAGACAGAAATACTAATATCCCTATAACGGGTTTTCAAAGACTGTAATGATAAATACTGGACCTTGGAGCCAGCACTTAATTTCTTCTAGAAACTCTATATAATTTGCTGCCTGGTGGCGTGAATATTAACAATCATTTCCCGACTAGATTATATCTTGTGGACAAATCTGTGGTGTGACTAAAGTGAATCCTATACTGAGGGAAGGCACCGACCTGACATTCATCATTTTTTTAGAAACCTACGCTATTGACACTGTGCTCTGCTAACTCCCGCGCCTGGAATAATTGTTAGGTGACTTGATCAGACATTTGAACAAATTTGCATACCCAAGTAGTCGTTCCCGGAGACTCCAAGTTAAATACGTCTTTTGGAACTGGGGACTTCTTGGCAGAAGACTGCATCTTTTTTGAGTCTGTGTGAAAATCTAAAATCAATGTGTTCCAAGAGGCAGCAAGCAAAGTCGTGAGTACAAGTGTGAGAAGCCATGGCGGAATGAATGAGTGTACGCTGGTCTGAGTGATATTTTCACTATTATATCTTTGACACCCTGTTGCTGTCCTAAATTTTTTTCAATCTGCATAATTTGTTGCTAAGGCTAGAGTTCTTGTGTTTTTGTCTTAGGTTAAATCAGATTTTTTTCAAACTCTGTGCATATAATTACGAGATAAAACAAAGAAAAACTCTTAGACTCAAACCCTATGTATCTGTGACTCTGGCGCCATCATCTGTTCTCTTAACGGGGCCGGGCTAAACCTAGAGTTAACACTATAACGGGGCTATCATCCTTGCAACATTTCCTTGATTTTTTTTGACTATGTGTATATGTATTTTCCTTGATGTACTTTCTTTGATGTTGTGAGCCGATTTTTCCTGATAATAAAATCGCTCTTGAACTTAATAATCGTGTTTGGTCAGCTCGTTCTAGATAATATATATATCATTGTTATAGTTTTCCCACGTCTGTGTGTTTACCTGTCGTCACGTGTATGTGCGTGCCTGTGAGTGATAGAAATATACGTAATATGTATATTGGTGTAGTCTGTCTGACGCTGTAACAACTGTTGTAGAAGATAGGTGAGAGAGAGAAGAATTCTTTTCGCTTTCAGAGACAGCCACTATATCAAATCTATCATCTCACGTGTGTGGAAATTCTATTACCTTTCACTAACTCTCACTGAGTCTATCACCTATTCAAACCTATTCAGAAGGGACCAAACCTAGTCTTAATTCTCCTATCGGAAATCTACGACATGGGGGTAAATGAAATCATCATTCTATATGCTGAGGTTGTCAACCTCAAATGACATGGACATCAACTTAGCAATTTTCACATATTAATATTCACGTGTCAATATATGCATATTATTTCACGTGTTAATAAAGCAAAATATATAGAACTTTAAATGCACAACTCACCCCAAATCTTTGGGTTCATCGACAGACTGCTGGCTCAGAGAAATAGCTAAGGCAACATTTTGAAGATGCTTTTTATACGTGTTCTGGGGTGTTGTTACTTTACAATAATTTCCCACTTCGTGTTTCAGATTCCTCTGATTCTGGTTTTCCTTGCTAATAATGGTAGAGTTTCCCTGGGCTTTTAAGTCCTCAAGAGGCTCAAACAAGTCCGATCCGATAATTGGATTATGATTCTATTCTTAACTCTGGCAGGTCTGGCTGTTTCCTTGACGAGGTGAAATTTAACAGTTGCTTTCAACCAACTAAAGTGTCAGGTTATATTGCAACTTTCGACCCACGAACGTTGTTGTTTACTATTCGACCAGGCTCCAATAAGAAATGTTGTTATTTTTACATCTCGAATGCCCGCAAATAGTTACAATCATGCGTGGTTTGATGGCGTCTATTCAAAAAATTTCCTGATAGGAAAATGCTGCATGTTATTTAAAAGGTCATTTTTCGTATAACGAGTTGTTATATCCGTCGAATCGCAGTAATGATTGCACTACAACTCCCTACAATATCACAAATAATGTCCTTGTAACACTTCTGTCCGGAAATTATTACAACATTCCGTCTTTCAGGTGCATGTCTGTAATATGTCCGCAGACGGGTAATTTATCTCCCCGTCCTTGTGCAAACACCAACCCTCGTGTAACCATCTGAGCTGTAACTCTTCACGACAGTAATTAGTGAATCTCAAAAGCCATATCAGCACTAAATAAACGTGCTGGGCGTATGTCGAGTTAATCCGGCGCGGCGAACGTTTGGTACACGAGAATTTTACCAACCTGACAGTCGGACAATATTGCATCACCTGTCTACTCTCTCAGCAGCGATGGTCAGGTAAACAGACAAGACAAATTATTACGGAGAAGAGGTGCAAACAATGACTCTAAAATAACCATACTGCCTGAGAGGTGTGACGTATAATGGAAATATAGCTTACAGTAATCTGACAGCCGTTGCTTTCCCATTTAGTGTCTACCATTTGCTAAGCTAAACCACGCAATTTTCTGTTTGTATGACTCACCTTTGAATCCACGCCCTTTTTCTGGGAACATAACAACAGAGCTGTTTACCAACTTTTCGCAACCTGCCAGTCTTAACAGGGGAGCGAATCACGTTTGCTTACCTGAGTTTCTCACGCGAGCCGATCTGCCAATTATCGTTCATTAGACAGATGCACGTGGAAATAACGGACTGTGTGAAGAGATACAGGGGCGATAATATTTTTCCGACCACCTTTGATGTTCGTACGTTCAGGGGGCGGTAAATTGTTTGATCTGCGAAAGGGACGAAATCTAAGAGAGGCCCGTTGCACGGCCAAGTCTTCTGATGTCGGTCAACATCGCTGAGTAGAGCGAACGAAATAAACCTTTGATCCGGGAAACGCAGTTTCCTGATTTCTCTGCTATGCAGAATGTGTGAATTATAACATCCTCTAGAGATAATAACATTGCGTTCTCTCCAGGTCAGTTATCAGAGTCGCTCAGAAATTTTTGGATAATCTAAACACGCCAGACTAGAACTGTTCTTCGCGAAATGTGTTAAATAGTCTCGTGGGGATTTTATTTGTCTGATTTGTGGTAATAGAAATTGTGCTTAAGTGTTAAAATGTGTTAAGTTTACCATTTTAATTCACTGTGATTCCCTAGCGTTAAAACTAGAGAAATAACAACGCTTAGATATTTTCTTGCCATTTGTTCAGTAATGTAAATTCCATTACCTCTCTTTCTTACACAAGAAGATACGGTTTAGCTGACTGGGATTATTACGCGTGACGGATGAGTAACAGAATAGAATTCGCATTATATTTCATTGTGTGAAATTATATAAGTGACTAGTGTTAATATCATGTGACAAAACAACAGACGCCGACAATCTATAGCTAGCAGTGACAGGCGATTTTTGTTAAAGTGCGCATATGGATAAATTAAATAATAATGGACTTTGTGCGCTGTTCATTTTCTCGCGGGCAATAACGGGGGAGGGCGCATACCCTTTTTCCCGACATGCCATAGCGGAAAAACGTACGTGTGGATAGGATAGTAGCATTTCATTTTTTTCATAAATGTTCTTTTCTTCCTAAATAGTACCTGATCAAAAAAACCAGCGGCCAGCGGTCTTAATGTGGGTCTTCGACTTTTTGGGCTAGCTAGGTCCTCTTTCTTCATTCAAAGAAGGATTAATGGTGTCTTCTTCTTAGATTACAAGTCCCAAGTTCCTTCGTGAACCGGTTGGGCCAAAGAGACAAATAAACATTAATATTAAATCTTAACTGGACTGTACCTTACCCAGAATTATTTATTCAATTTTTCCAGCCCACATGGCATAGGAAAGAACATATATTCCTGACGTTTGACAGCCGTATCAACGGAGTGATTCAGAAAGTTACGCTGTTTCAAAATCGGCACTCACCATAGAGCCAGCCGATAGGATTTACCATCAATATTGTAACATTTTCTTAGCAACCAGATGTTTAGCAATAATGGAATTATTTTTTCTCCTTTTGCAACTGTGAACGACCAGGGAACGTCTTGCTTCAGTAACTATTCGCGGTGACCTTTGTTTTATCCAGGGAAAATTAAACCACCAGATTTGGCGTCCACCTTGTAATTATTATTCGATATATAGGCTTGACTGGGGCTAATTTGGCAACCCACCTGACAGTATAGGTTCAGGAACTATTGTATTTTTTTAAGGGATATCAACACCACGATTGGGTAAGCGAGATTGTTTGTGGCCACGTATGACGGAGAGAGAGAGAGAGATAGAGAGAGAGAGATAGAAAGAGAGAGAGTGAGTATTTTCATTTGTTACAAGCATTTTACTAACTTCTTTTGTTATTTCGCTAAATTTGTATACTTTACTGAGTAGTAATTTAGTGGGAACTTGTTCTTCACAGTCTATTCTGTAACCTAGTGCTAATCTGTGACCTTTGGGTTATGAACTTCTTTTTATCCTTTCTCAACAAGGGGGGGGGGCACTTGTTCGGTTATTTTCATGTCTGTAAACATGATTTTATTGATTTCTCTATAGGTTTGATGTTGTAAAGTTTAATGATAATAAATAACAAAAAGAACTTAACTTTGTGCTTTGGTCAGATCCATACCCATTAACCATAGTTTTTCACGTTTGTGTGTCTTGTTGTCACATAATTGTGTGTTTGTGTTTAGTTTAACTTATAGTCCTAGATATAAGGAGGTACTAGATTGTCTTATACTAAAATTTAGTCGTATAGATAGGCTGGACTAGAGAAACTACTCATTCCAGAGACAGATCTTTTCTTTAAACTACTCACTCGTGAAATCTATTTCTTACACCTTTATTCTCACATATTTACCACTATCACCTCTGCTCAGACGGGACCGTAAATATCTTCTAACCTTACTAAAATTTACGACAAGAGGAAAAGAGAGCGAACCCAATTATGTGACAGGTGTATTAGTGAATTGATGACTAGGTGTAGTAGTGAATAGAAGGAATGAATAGATGGATATGTGTTGTAGTGTATGTGTGACTAGGTGTAGCAGTGAATGGAAGGAACAAATAGATGACTGGATGTAGTAGTAAATAGAAAGAATGAATAGATGACTAGGTGTAGTAGTGAATAGAAGGAATGCATAGATGGCTGTGTGGTAGTGAATTGGTGACAAAGTGTAGAAGTGAATGGAAGGAATTAATAGATGGCAAGGTGTAATAGTGAATGGAAGGAATGATTAGATGGCTAGGTGTTGTAGCGGGAGGTTAATTAGATTTAGATATCTATATAGGAATCCAGGTATGTCATATGCTACCAGGATAGTATGCCAGTACAGAGTTCTGGTCTTACAAGTAATACCCCAGTCTTAGAAATAAGCACTGGTGTATGGCTATCATAGAAATAGTCAGACTGTGAAAACCCTGGCCAGTTGGTAAGAAGTTGTACCAGGATTTAAGGCGTCTCCTCCCTATGACTATCTTATGATTACTTATATTCTAGGGGATAAGTAAAATGAACATTCACTGAAACCACAAATGGAAGAAGTGAATAAATCCTCAGGTACAGTTAAAATAGTTTAATAATTACACTAATATTCTATTTCTACTAGTTGGAAAAGAGCATACACATATATATAAAAGTATTCACACAATTACTATTATTGTCTGTTTAGTCTTCAAGATCTTGAATATTAAAGTTACTGCAATCTGCAATCACTGTTTTTAGTCTCTTGACTTTCCAATTAATTGTCATCAGTTGACTGAACTATGGATTTTCACTATTAGCTGTTTTATATATATTGATGGTCAGTGTCTTAAATGACACTTATCTTTTCGACTTGATAATGATGACACTGAACTGTCCTTCGTAGAATCAGACTTGGTACATCCAGCTGTAGGGATGCCAACGACCAGTAGTAGTTCTTTCTTTGGGGTCCTGCACTTTTGTGGGATTACCTCTGATGAACAACACCGGCTTCTGATACTTGACAGTCTGGTTTGAGTTATGTCATGGAACCCTCAGACTTCAGATACTGACTGAAACTTCTGGCGATCCGCTCACACTTCAGATGGATTTAGCGTAGTAGCGATCTCTGCCGTCAGTCTGTCTCAAACCTCTTTCGTTGTGTGTGTCTCCAGTTTTCCGATACGATATTTATAAGCCTAACGCGGCCGTATCGGAGAGCAGTGACGACACAGCTTAAGACTCGGCTGAAAAACTTTCCCGAAACAACGATTTCAGCCGATCTGTGCGTTGACTGAAATTCCTCCTTTCTCATCCTCGGCTTATATATTATCCATACTGTTCCATCTTATCTTGTTTTATACAGTGAATAAATCTCTACCTTCCTATCCATGTAATTTCCCAAACTGTTATTTGTTGATTTTAGTATTTAGTACAGAAGTTGGTTTACAGTCTTTCAGCGTAACTGTGAGCAGCCGAAATACGCATATATCTCCGTAAAGGATAACTTCCTACCGTTTCTTCTTTTATACAGTTATACACAATCCTTTCCTAGACCAAAATGTGAAATCCTTTTCATAATGATTCCCTTCTGCTTTTATTTATCCTTGGCGATTTCCTCTGTCTGATACACATATCGCTGATACACCGCCATTTTGACAGCGGTCGCTTTGCTGACAATCGATCGGTGGCTTTAACTGTAAACTCCTCGACTACGTTTGCAATGTATTGAAACCAATTTTGCGACAGGTGTATTAGTGAATGGAAGGAATGATTAGATGGCAAGGTGTAGTAATGAATAGAAGGAATGCATAGATGGCTGTGTGGTAGTGAATGGAAGGAATGATTAGATGGCAAGGTGTAGTAGTGAATAGAAGGAATGCATAGATGGCAAGGTGTAGTAGTGAATGGAAGGAATGATTAGATGGCTAGATGATGTAGTGAATGTAAGGAATGAATAGATGACTAGGTGTAGTGAATGGAAGGAATGAATAAATGGCTAGTTGTAGTAGTGAATGGAAGGAACGATTAGATGACAAAGTGTAGTAGTGAATGGAAGGAATGATTAGATGGCTTGGTGCAGTAGTGAATGGAAGGAATGATTAGATGGTTAGGTGTAGTAGTGAATGGAAGGAACGATTAGATGGCAAAGTGTAGTAGTGAATGGAAGGAATGATTAGATGGCTTGGTGCAGTAGTGAATGGAAGGAATGATTAGATGGTTAGGTGTAGTAGTGAATGGAAGGAATGGTTAGATGGCAAGGTGTAGTAGTGAATGGAAGGAATGGTTAGATGGCAAGGTGTAGTAGTGAATGGAAGGAATGATTAGATGACAAGGTGTAGTGGTGAATAGATGGTAGAGTGTAGTAGTGAATGGAAGGAATGATTAGATGGCTAGGTGTAGTAGTGAATGGAAGGAATGAATAGATGGCTAGGTGTAGTAGTGAATGGAAGGAATGAATAGATGGCTAGGTGTAGTAGTGAATGGAAGGAATGGTTAGATGGCAAGGTGTAGTAGTGAATGGAAGGAATGATTAGATGACAAGGTGTAGTGGTGAATAGATGGTAGAGTGTAGTAGTGAATGGAAGGAATGATTAGATGGCTAGGTGTAGTAGTGAATGGAAGGAATGAATTAATGGCTAGGTGTAGTAGTGAATGGAAGGAATGATTAGATGGCTAGGTGTAGTAGTGAATGGAAGGAATGGTTAGATGGCAAGGTGTAGTAGTGAATGGAAGGAATGGTTAGATGGTTAGGTGTAGTAGTGAATGGAAGGAATGGTTAGATGGCAAGGTGTAGTAGTGAATGGAAGGAATGGTTAGATGGCAAGGTGTAGTAGTGAATGGAAGGAATGGTTAGATGGCAAGGTGTAGTAGTGAATGGAAGGAATGAATAGATGGCTAGGTGTAGTAGTGAATGGAAGGAATGAATAGATGGCTAGGTGTAGTAGTGAATGGAAGGAATGAATAGATGGCTAGGTGTAGTAGTGAATGGAAGGAATGAATAGATGGCTAGGTGTAGTAGTGAATGGAAGGAATGATTAGATGGCTAGGTGTAGTAGTGAATGGAAGGAATGAATAGATGGCTAGGTGTAGTAGTGAATGGAAGGAATGAATAGATGGCTAGGTGTAGTAGTGAATGGAAATGAATAGATGGCTAGGTTAGTAGTGAATGAATAGATGGTAGGAAATGAATAGATGGCTAGGTGTAGTAGTGAATGGAAGGAATGATTAGATGACAAGGTGTAGTGGTGAATAGATGGCAGAGTGTAGTAGTGAATGGAAGGAATGATTAGATGGTTAGGTGTAGTAGTGAATGGAAGGAATGAATAGATGGCTAGGTGTAGTAGTGAATGGAAGGAATGATTAGATGACAAGGTGTAGTGGTGAATAGATGGCAGAGTGTAGTAGTGAATGGAAGGAATGATTAGATGGTTAGGTGTAGTAGTGAATGGAAGGAATGAATAGATGGCTAGGTGTAGTAGTGAATGGAAGGAATGATTAGATGACAAGGTGTAGTGGTGAATAGATGGCAGAGTGTAGTAGTGAATGGAAGGAATGATTAGATGGCTAGGTGTAGTAGTGAATGGAAGGAATGAATAGATGGCTAGGTGTAGTAGTGAATGGAAGGAATGAATAGATGGCTTGAATAGATGGCTAGGTGTAGTAGTGAATGGAAGGAATGAATAGATGGCTAGGTGTAGTAGTGAATGGAAGGAATGGTTAGATGGCAAGGTGTAGTGGTGAATGGAACGAATAAATAGTTGGCTAGGTGTAGTAGTAAATGGAAGGAATGATTAGATGGCTATTTGTTGTAGGGAATGGAAAGAGTGCAGTGACAGACTTTTTTTTTATTGCAGGAGGTTAATAAATGACGAGGTGTTGTGAGGAATGGAGGGAATGAATGGACGATTTTGTGTAGTTGATGAATGGAAATGGTGAATGAATGACTTGACGTTGTGCACAATAAATGAAGATAGTTCACGTGTAATAGTGGCTGGAGTGAGTGGATGTAATTACGAAAGATACTCGTAAAGGGCATGCACCTGTTACTGTATTGTCTCTCCTTATCTGCAATGGTTGTCCAACAATGGCCAAACTTAGACTATAAAAATCAGGTTCTTCAAAGGTGTCAAACTTCGCTCAAGATTACTCTTGACAGAGATATAAATAGAACGATGATGCTTCTATTTAAGGGAGCCTCATAAGATTTTACAGAAAATCAAGCATAACAACGGAGATCATCTAAGCTGTCTTCAACATATTATTCTCCCGCCCTTTCTGTGAGGAAATATTGACTCGTAATTTCGGATACCCCAGCTGAAAGTGATTCAGCAACTATTATTTTAATAGCTCTATATGCTTATTTATTTAAAACAATATGAGTCATATGGCTGCAGAGATGCAATTCACTTAATAGTGATTAATACAACTATAGTTTTATAGTTACAGATAAATAGGTTTAATAATCACGTATGGGTACCAATGTAAAATAAAAAAAGTTGTTTATAAAAAAGAAGCGATTATATTTCTCATCATCGGATAATGTTAAATTTTGGTTGAAAATAGGAAAAGGTTTGAAATTCCTAGTGGCTGCGTTGTTACGGTATTTAGTTTCCACTGCAGGGTCGTTTGGCGTCTGCTTCTGTCGCTGTTGGTTCCCTGAGAGTTAATATATTAACCACAGTGAGTCGGATGAAAGTGTTTTGGACAGCGGAAGACCTATATATATATATATATAGCTTACTAAAGTGTTAGTATAATAAACATATACACCATGATATCATCATCCACTCCCTGCTCTCTGTGGAATCTGGGGTCACCTCTGCTGTTGGTTTCTTGTGAGGAAATTCGCACGAAGCAGTCACCAGCTCTTGCAGTGGTTGTTTATGTGTCAAGTTATTTGCAGTGATGAGTCTGCTTGCCTCATATACCACTGTACATCCATCCACAAGCAAATTATACATGTCAAAATGCAAATATAAAAATGACAAAATGTACATATTACAACTTACCCCGATATCGGACGAAGTAATGCGCCGGCTTAAGGCACAAAATGGCCGTAATTTACTGCAACTAGTTTAAGATGCAATAATCACTTAGATAGAGGAAGTTACATTGTACTGAATCTTTCTACTATTTCCACTTGAGGAGGGTCCTAAGGCTTGGGCTTTCAGTATTATTATAGGAGTTTTACGCTCTATAATTTTAGCAGCTACTCCTAATCCTGTGGCCGGTCCTATAGGATATCCTGGTTGCGAGCTGTTTTGGCTGTCTGTGATCTTTCCTTTACAAAATTGGAAGTCTGTGAAGTAGTCTTACATAGCGATATGTTATAAGTGAAATTTTTGCCCACACACCCTTGTTACTTGGTTGAGGAGAGATCTAATCAGGATCAGTCTACCTTAGCATCTCAAATGCCAAACCAATTGCAAAAAAAGTGTCTGATTTTTGTAGAAACACCCCCCCCCCCCTCCCCAACTACCCTCATGTAAAACATTACTACATGGCAACATAACATTTTGCCCTTTACATGGTATTTTCAAACTCCATGACCAAATAAGGTCTTGCCACTTTCATTATTACTTATTATGTTTACAAACTCACTACTACACAGGTCTATCACTGATAATTTCTTCCAGTATGTTACTTTCTCGTAGTTGATTATCACAACAAAGTCAATCTGCCGGACGTATTACATCACTGTTCGTGTCTTAATCTTTAGCAAGATTATCATCTTCCCACATCCCTGTGAAATCGGCCATGTATTTGGGCACGTCATGTTTGTGAACCGACGCCTTATCTCCAAATACCGTCTGTCATCCATATTAGAAAACCTGAACAACATGGTTTGTGGCAATTATCTGCTACTGATGTCCCCGTATCAAACGTTTGTACTGCCAACCCGTCTCGCTACTTATGGCCACCTTTTCTGTCGGCCGGAAGCTGTTTCATAGTTTAGTACACAAACTACTTCCCCTGCACAAATAGGAGTCAATGTTGTTTCAAAGTACAAGCGATCAAATAAAGGAAAAGGCAGTCACTAAGTAGGACAAGATACGATAAGATAACCATGAGCAATGAAAGCGTAAACAAACAAAAAAGGGAAGAATTTGCAAGTAAAAAAGTGGTCGAGTAAGTACGGCTGGGGTGAATTGAAGACCAGAAAAAAAGAACGAGCGATTTCGTTACAGCGCCTGTTGTTTTCAGCTAACGGAAGTCGATACTGTGCGAGGATGCGTTGATAAAACGGCTAGCAAAATTTAGAGTGAATGTGACAATGAAATAACAGATGGATGTGCAGACGAATTAATGTAGAAAAAAGGGATGACGGGTGGGTAAGTGAGGCAATGAAAAACTTATTGGTGAATTCGAGGTAGGAAAATCAAATACTAGGTGGTGACAAGTTAGAAAGAAGCAATCCACTTTTTGGGGGACATGTTATGAGAAGAAGAAAGTTGGAATATATCGTGACAACAGGTGAAATTGAAGGAAAAAGAGATAGGGGAAGACAAAGAGAGCAAATACTGGACAGTTTGACATCGTGGCATGGAAAGAAGTCAACAGCAGAATTGATAAATTGTACTGGAGACAGAAAATTGTGGAGAGACATGATCTCCTACGTCATTAGGCACGGTACTTGAAGATGAAGAAGAAGAAGGTAGTGACGAATCGATTGAGTTGATTTGACGATTAAAAACTGGATGGACGTGGTGATGGGAGAATAAATGACTTGATCTAACGTGATATAATGGGTGGATAGGCTGATGACGTATTGAGCGAGTTTGGCAATGGAATATGCTTACAAGGCTGATGAAGAAATTACATAATTCAGTTGATATAGCAATCAAAAGTAATTGAGATTCTAAAAGCAATGCAGCAAACAATAACCCAGTCACTTGTACAAGTAGACTAATGGAGAGTGGAAAGTTCTTCAAGTATTTTAGCATAACCATCAGCCACGAGGGTTATGATGGCGATTATGATTACCGAAATAATAAAGGTGATGGCGAATATGATAATTGGTATCGTGTCAAGAAAAATAAAATGATAATAACAATCATTAACACTGCAAATATTAACGACACATTGCATAAATCTTCTTCCCGTACCATGTCTGGTGGCGTAGGTGATCACATTTCTCCACAACTTCTTATCTTCCGTGCTATTCATCAATTCTAGTGTTGACTTCTTTCCATGCCATGATATCAAACTGTCCAGTTATCTTCTCTCTTTGTAGTCCTCTCTTTTTCCTTCTATCTTTCCTATTATCACGATATTTTCCAGTTTTCTTCTCAAAACATTTTGCTTCCTTCTCATGAATACAACAAAATGAGTTTGGACAGTATAAGAACGTAATACTTACTCTCCCTGTGTATACACTTTGCCCATGATGATAACCAACAAGTTTCTTCTCCGATCGCTCTTAAAGCTCTGCAGTATAGGATACAGATATATCAGAACTGTTGCGAATTCTTTGTTATGCCTGTATTTCTTCCCCGTTTTTCATCGCAGTATCACTATTAAAGACAATAAAACGAAAAGTGTTTCATGCATGAAATCTTTATCAATAGAAGTAAGAAGGGAAACTCTTTGGTGTTATATATCATTTCAATCTTGACATGATTGTGAAAGTCAGTCATAGACAACTAGTCAACCGCACGTGTTGACAGGACACGTCCTGGGGGCCACTGTACCGAGAGTGCCCCCGGAAAGTAGTGGTAGGAAGGTACCCTAGCCTATATATATATATGAGTGTTTGTGTGTAAGTGTTTGTGTGCATGTGAGTGGTGGGTCCACGCTCCATTGGGTGCGAAGAGGAAAATAATGATGATGATGATGATCTCTCCTTGGCCTCCATTTTTTCCCCTTGTTCCTTGCGACTAAGTGTATCGTTGTGTGTCTGTACATGTATGTGTGCACGTACATGAGCGCGTGCGAAGGTGTGTGGAGAAAAAAACTACATACTCACCATCGCTTTTCCAGACCCTGCGACTTCCATGAAGACACGAATGAACAAAGTTAATGTCCTTGAAGATCGATTGTAGACATCAGTACGATTCTGTTTGCTGTGTGAGTCATAGTGCGCGAGTCGTTTATACCTCACAGAGATGTACAAGTCATAAATGCCGTGTATGTGTGTTCCTCAATGAATGTGTGTTCCTATTTCTACTGGAGACAGCTGGTTACATTCTAGAAGAGTCATCTGGGAATGAAAACAAAATCATTTTAAGGAATGAAAAAATCTAAAGGAAGTCCCATATAAGAAACGGCTGTAGGGGAGTGAAGTGTTAGAGACTTCACCATAATAAGTCCAGCTTTATGAGGTGGGGTGATCAGTCCGTTTCTCGCTGCCTTTGCCTTCCTTTACTCAAGAGAAGTCAGGTACTCATTTATAGCTGGCTAGACACGAGCGCGATGCTACCAGGCTTCAATCCCGGAACCCGGTTACTGTGCCGCGAGAGGAAAGAGCTCTAAGCGCTGAGCCAATCGGATGGTATTTTAAGGAACATTACACAGAAATGAGAAGACTTTGCAGACAGGGTGTAGTAAGAGGCAAATTCATATGGGGTTGTGCATCGGCTGACCACCTCATCGTGTCCAACATATAGCTACAGAAACCACCACTACAAGATAACATGCATGTTTGGTGCAGGCTTTCTACAAGTTGACCAGCTGCAGTGTGACCCCATGGTCTACACGAAGCGAAAGAAGTAGAACAAGAGGACTTTGCAGACAACACTGCGTTTTTGGCGCATAACAGAGAGGATATTAAACAAAAAACAAACAAAAAAGCAAAGTAAACCAAACAGCCAGAACAAATAAAAGACAATGGCAGCAAACTCATGAAAATAAATGCAACAAATATTTGTTGCATTTATTTTCATGAAATATTTTGTATATATCAAGATCCAACTTTAAGACATCAGCTTTATAAAATAATATCACTTCTGTTGTTTTTTTTTTTTCCTGTTGTCTCTAGTCTCCTACTTCTTTACTTCTCATGAATGACTGAAACATACCTTTGTGTGTTATTTATTTACTTTAAAATATGTTCTTGACAAGCGACTTGTAGCTTTTTAAGTGCAGCCAATAGTGAACGTCCGATTGGCAGAGTGAACAGGGCGCTTGCCTTTCGCGGGGAATTTGATGGGAACAGAGTTCAAAATCTGGTAACGTCACGCTTCAGTCTACCCAGCTACCTGACTATGCACTTGAGTTAGGAAAGGCAAAGACAGCGAGGAATGGCACTGGTCACCCCCACCTCATAAACATGAACCTAGTATGGTCTCTCATACTTCACAACCCGACGACAATGTGTGCTGTAGGACTCCTTTTACCTTTTAGTTGTTTGAAATATTTGGGGTATACACTAGATTCTTCTTATTCTTCGCCAGTTTTTCATTTTTGAAGAAATGTATACATTGCCAGATTAAGGTGGTACTGTGATAGAATTGTACCGCGTAATACTCAGGGGTATCTGCGGAAATAAAGGAAGAATATGGCTACTGCTAACTCTGGTATGTCGTAAGAGGCGACTAACTGAGGTTGGGCATGGGGCTGGCAGTCTATTAAGATCAAACAAATCCTACAGAAACCACCGTAGCAACAGAACATGCATATTTTGATACAGGCTTCTGGGACACCTCGTCTTCGCTGCCTCCAGGGATTTTCTTGCTTGTCTACCAGTTACAGCTGTAATGAGAAGGTGGACAGAATATTGTAAAGAATTATATAACTGTAAACTTGATACTGACTTAGGCATATTAAACAACATTAAGTGCGAAAACAGGGAACTCGGAAATGCAGCAATATTACGGGAAGAAGTGGAAGAGGCTATATGTTCGATGAAAGGAGGGAAGTCACCGGGTGTGGATAATATCCCAGCAGAGCTCTTGAAATATGGAGGACCAGATATAGTAAAAATCATGACAACAATTTGCCAGAAGATATGGAGTACAAAAAAATGGCCAAAAGAATGGACGCAGTCATTAGTAATACCGCTTCCAAAGAAAGGAAATCTAAAAATGTGCAAGAACTACAGAACCATTAGCCTTATTAGTCATCCAAGTAAGGTGATGTTAAGGATACTTTTGAACAGAATAAAACAGAAATCAGAAGAAATCTTGTCAGAGGAACAGGCTGGCTTTAGACCAAAAAGAAGTACCTCAGAACAAATTTTCAATATTAGAGTACTTATCGAAAAACATCTCCAACATCAACACGATTTATACCATAACTTCATCGATTTCACAAAAGCCTTCGATCGAGTCTGGCATGAAGGCTTATGGCAAGTAATGAGAAAATTCAATTTTGATACCAACATCATAGATATCATTGAAGCACTATACAAGGACGCAAGCAGTGCTGTTTTTGCAAGCAACGACATTGGAGAATTTTTCAAAACAACTGTAGGAGTTCGGCAGGGATGTATCCTGTCCCCAGTGCTCTTTAATATTTATCTAGAACATATTATGCAGGAGGCTCTCTACGATTATAAATCAACCATATCGATTGGAGGCCGACCTCTGTGCAACCTACGTTTTGCTGATGATATTGATCTGATAGCTGGATCAGAATCAGAACTTCAAGACCTTACCTCTAGACTGGAGAAAGTAACAAGAACATATGGGATGGAAATTAATATAGAAAAAAGCAAGATATTGGTGAATAGCCATAAGAAACATGTTCCGACCAACATTACGTTAAATGGGCAAACGTTAGAAGAAGTTAACACCTTTAAATATCTCGGGTCCACTATATGTAGTGATGGAAGATCAAGTAAAGAAATCAAGACAAGACTTGAGATGGCCTCAGCTGCCATGACAAAGTTGAATGTGATCTGGAAAAGTAACATCAGTTTTCCTGTGAAGATCAAATTATACAAATCACTTGTATTATCTATTCTCTTGTATGGGTGTGAGAGCTGGACACTCACTGCAGATACGGAGCGAAGGATTCAGGCTTTCGAGCATAAATGTTATAGAAGAATTTTGCGCATTTGCTATAAAGAGCACAAAACAAATGTCTATGTTAGAGAGAAGATAAACACCTATGCAGGCCACCAAGAACCACTTTTGTCAATAGTGAAACATCGAAAGCTTGCCTGGTTTGGGCATGTAACTCGTCATGACTCCCTTTCGAAAACGATCCTTCAGGGGACAGTCGAAGGTAAACGGAGAAGAGGAAGGCAAAGAAAATCCTGGGCTGATAACATCAAAGAATGGGCAGGACACGGTTTTTCCACACTTGTACGCATTGCTGAGGATAGAGAGCAGTGGAGGACCCTGTCTGCTGATGCTTCCACCATGGCACCCCTACGACCCATGACGGGTTACGGGCTGAGATGATGATGACCAGTTATCCACGATTCCCTTCCATGTATCAGGTTTAGCTTTATATCACAAGAACTATCTTTCTTACTTCCAGTGACAAAGATTCGCTGCGTAACATATTTTTAGCTTTATGGAACATTGCTTTTTCCTGGGCTATTCTGCTCTGCACTGCTGAGGTGCAACTTCCGTCTAATGATATTAACGTGGCGGGGCATTTGAATTTGCTGACTTGTCTCAAACTATACCACTTACTTTGATAGTGCATTCTGAATAATTCCTTTTCTCCGAGATGACGATTATGTAATATTTTTTAAAATTCTATTGACGCTAAGGACTATATCTGCCACTATTACATTAATCACTTCCAATCCGTCTTTTCCACATTTGTAGACTGATGTTGTCAAAAGAAAAAGGCATGGCGCTGTACTCTTGTTCTTGATCACCAGCTTCTCTAGGGACGTCCATTGTTCGGGGCCATAATGTCAAGAAACGCCACTGTCAAAGAACGCGGGTGCAAAATGCAGTGCATTCGTTACCAAAGAAGCAACGCGTCCTGCCCGATCTCCACATGCAGTATCAAGAAACTGAAAGAAATAGAAATGCAAAGGTTGTGTCAAACAAATGGAGGGTACAAGAAAGGGGCTTCCTGAACTAATTCAGAGAACAAGAGTAACGAGACGCACAAGAAGAATGTTGATGGACAACGTAGAAATAGGGCCCAAAACATATGTCAAGACACCAGACGGGAATGTCGTTTGTATTTGAACGTATAGGATGAGAAATATGGTTGAGGAAACATTTGGTGAGAGCGCAAATGGGAATGTTGTGTATACAACACATAAAGAGTTATATGCTGAAACAAATGGACTCGTTGTCGTAATAGAACCTGCGGGAACAATGGATGATCGGTGTCTAATTAAAGGCTTCTAAGTAAAAATGTTTTCAGGTGAACAGGAATTGCTAAGCAAAGTTACTGGCTTCGAAATCTGGTAGCGTGAAGCTCCAGTCTACCCAACTGTAAATGGGTACCTGACTCTTCTCTTGTGTTATGGAAGGCAAAGGCACTGAGGAAGGGAACATGTCACCCCAACACATAAAGATGAGACCTAGCAGATGTGAAGTATGTAATCCTTCACTCTCCTACGTTAGTGTCTGCTATGTGGCTACCATTACTGGCCTCAGTTTAACAGTGAGCTGAAAGAAATCAGGTCACGTAGTCTCTCTAGGACAAATCGCAAAGTAAGGCCCTACCTTACAACCACAAGACCATCTCTAAGGACAAACGAAGGGAGCCGCGCTGGTGTAATGGCTTCGGCGTTGTACTGGCGACCAGGTGTTCATGGTTCAAACCCGGGCGTCGGCGTTTGAAGAAATGTTTACGGCCGGAAATTTGACTGAATAGCCTGAACGGCTCCTGTGATAAACCCTCTGTGGATGGGAAGGAGCGAAGCTCCTGACCGGGTTGGAAGGAAAGTCCTCAGGTTCCCCAGCCTCGCAATGACATGTCATTGGGCCGAAGGGCTGAAAGCCCAAGTGCCGCTGGATAAAAAAAAAAAAAAGGACAAACGAACTAAAACCGTGCAGACAAGAAAGTGAGAACCATTTTTAAAAAAGGATGCGTGCCGTAAATGGATAAGGCTGTTGTCACTCTGTCACGCCTTCATCTGTTCTTCTGTCTGTCTTGCTATCTGCCTCTTGTCATTTCTTCTTCATTTCTGAAGAATGTCCAATTGTTTTCACCATGTTGTTAAGTATTCCTTTATTTCAACCGTTTCAGGGATTCCTTGATCTTCGTTTCCACGTCTTCCCCTTCTGGTTCCTGATTGGTAACAGCTAGGACACGAAAGGGGGATACATTCGCCTATCGACACATGTGGTGACTTAATAACAAAAGTGAGGCGAATTTAATAATTGGACCTGGCATGATACTGACATACTTTTACTTATTCGGAGTAACCAGGAGGACATGCACACCATCATAGCTGGCAGACGCTGGAGTTGGGTTGGCCACGTCCTCAGAAGGGACGCTGATACCATCACAAGAACAGCCATGCTATGGACCCCCGAGGGAAAGCGAAAGAGAGGCCGACCAAAAACAACTTGGCGGAGAACTGTGGAAGCTGAGATGCAAAGAATGAACCACAGTTGGGGCACTGTACGAAGGATGTCCGCCGACCGAGCAAAGTGGAATCAATTTGTTGCTGCCCTACAAGACGCCACCAGGCGTGATGGCCGCTGACTGCTTTGACGGTTGGTGGTTATGGATCAAAGAAGAAGAAGAAAAAGATGATACTGAATTAAAATTTCATGAAAAAATAAAATCTTGAAAACAAATTTTTCGCTAAACAATACAATACTGATTTTCCGTCCAGTCCAGAAAACTTGGAAGGGTTCTGTCATATCCAAATGATTCGACAGGCCTTAGATGTGTGAAATTATGACATACTTAGTGAAGAATGTACAGTACATATCATACTGAGATGTGGGCTGAGTTCAAGGATTCATTTTTGACCAGTTGTTCAAACAGAAAGATTGCAAAGTTTCACACTGACTTTTTTAAATTTTCGTTAAGCATCCTTGATGAGTGTTTGACCCTATAAGCCAGAATCATTCTTGAACAACGCCATTTAACGACATGTCGGGATCTCCTCCTTTAATCAAAGTAGTTAGGAACCTTTGTTATTTGATCTGGCGATTGAATCATGAAACTCTTCACACATGTGACTTGAGTCACAATCTTGTTGCCCACCAGGGGGCGCTAGAAGTAGATTTTCTCAGTGGATCACCAGTCCATTGTCATTTATGTTTTCTTGTCGTTTACAGGCTCCACTTGGATCCTCTCTCAAAGATGTCGATTTCTGACCCCCTACCCCATTTCGGCGTCTGTGGCCTAATGGATATGAACGCAGTTTCATAATCCAGATATACCAGGTTCGAAACCTGCTGCAGGCGGTTTGGTAGCAGATCGCTTTGTGTGGATTTTTAACAATGGTATAAGCGACGTACCGTTCAGAAAGCAATGGCAAACTACTGAATGAAAAAATTGCCTAGAAAAATCACAAACAGCCAATAAAAGCTGGGGTTGATTGCCACGTCCTGTAAAGGATAAGCAACTAACTAACCCCATTTCCAGTATTTAGGACCCTTCAGATCTGTTGAGTCTGTATTGTGTTTTGTGTCAAGTATGCTAGACCCGTCCCATTCCTGGGGTATCCAAGGAAACTAATAAAAGAAAGGATAACCGCTCCCTCGGTATTCGTAAATAATGAAAGAGGATGCTGTTGGGCATGATCCTTTAGGGGTGTCGTAAAAGGTGGATAATACGAGGTTTTGCTCTGGGCTGGCAACCCATAATGCAAAACAAATTGCTACAGAAACCACTTCTACAAGAGAAGGGCTTTAATGCAGACTTCCTGCAAGACGACTCTGGATGGACTCTGCAAAATTATGCGGCGACCACACTCGGATTCCGGATTTCTACATGAATTATCTGGCCTCGTTCTTTTTTACTTAAAGACATCTTGGGGCTGTAGAGGTCGCAATATATGAATAAGTTATTCTTCCCTATGATGCTGCTGGGACACCTTGTATGTGTTATGTCACATAATTGGATTCGCTCTCTTTTCCTCTCCGGCAGTATTGTTATTTTAGAGTCATTGTTTGCACTTCTTCTCCGTAATAATTCGTCTTGTCTGTTTACCTGACAATCCCTGCTGAGAGAGTAGACTGGTGAAGCAATATTGACAGACAGTCATGTTGATAAAATTCTCGTGTACCAAACAGTGAGCGCGACGGTTTAACACGACGTACGCCCAGCAAGTTTATTTTGCGCTGATATGGCTATTGTGATTCACTAATTACTGTCGTGAAGAGTTACAGCCCAGATGGTTAAACCTGGGTCGGTGTTTGCACAAGGACGGGGAGATAAATTATCCGTCTGTGGACATATTACAGACATGCACCTTGTGATAGATTATGTAAATAGGTTACATATATCAGCACGTCTCTGCTCCCACCTGACTCCCACCTTGCTTCCTTATTAGTATGCACGGTTTTGTTAAATGCAGAACCCAAGTACTTCTATATCTGTCAAACGATTGGGCAATGAAATAGTGACAGATCAGACTTATACCTCATCCTTTAAAATCAATTATCGAGTCGCCTCAGAATTTTCGGAACATCTAGCTTCGAATCCTAGACCATTGTTAAAGTGGAATTACTTAGTATTTTCGATTGGAGATAGTTTCAATTTCTGTGTTGCGGTAAATATTATACTAGCATTTTTGAGTGATTTAATTGTTAAAAGTTCATCATTATATTTCAGTCGGATTTTTTGGTGTTAATTGACTGGCGAATTAAAATAATTTATAGCTAATTTTTCCGGCTGTAACGTTAATTTAATTACTCGATACCACCCAGAAAAAGAGATACTTTAATTGACTAGTAAACGCACTAGGCAATGTAGTACCGACTAAATATATATTTATCTCTAATCCATTATGTGTAATTTTTGTAAATGACTAGAATTTATTTCACGGGTTAATAAGAACGATAAGATAAGCTATACAATTGTGTTTTCTAATCAAATCTAATAACCGAGTGGATAATAAATTATACCGTTACGCGGGTGTGGATAGAATACTATATTGTGGTTAAATGTTTTGTATTTTCTTCCTAAAATCCAGTACGGGTCACAAACCAAAACCTACCAGCGGCCTGAACCTGAATCTGAGAAAACGGGTCTAAGTCCAACAGTACCAAAAAACATTCTTATATAAATATCGGGTCTTCGAGGTTGACCTGTTTGGCCCTCTTGTTTCACCCAGAAAGAGAGAGAGTACCAACAAAAGACTGTAAGAATTAATTTAACTGGTCATATAGATACCCAGCTTTCTTTTTCCATTTTCATTTACATTCAGCCTGCTGTGGCGAAGTTATCAAATTTAACAATACCCGATTACCGACCACTGTGTTGTGGCGAAGATTTATCCAGAGAGATTTACATACCTGACATTCTCGTTAACTATCGGAGTTACAAGCAACTGTACACTGTGAACATTAGATCTCTTAAGTATTTTCCTACCTGGACAAATTGATGTGACATAAACAGAATTCTATTAACAGTAACAAAGTAAGCGTTCCCCAAATAAGAGGATTAATCAGTCTTGGAGGAACTAGGGCTTTTTTGCCAAAACCCAACCCTAGATTTGTTGTGTGTACCACGGAGATATGTTCCAGATGTTGTAATCAACGATTAGGTAAGCGAGACTGAAATGTGGCCACAGGGTGTCTGAAGCGAGAGAAAGAAGGAGTGAATAATTCTTCTATTGTATAATCATTGTACTAATTTGTTTTTTTTTCCTTCCTTATGTTTGCTAATACTGTTCATTTCAGGATATATTAATTAGAAACTCTGTTTTTTACAGTATAGTCAAATTCTATACCATAGTGCTAATCTTTTGACCTTTTGGGGGTTAATATCTTCTTCTAACAGGATCTTGTCTCAACAGAGGGAATTGCACTTATGGGTCTATTTCTTTATTATTTCTGTAACATATGATTTTATATTTTATACTGGATGTGGTGAAGTTTTTTTCTTTATGATAAATAAACTTAACATAAAACTTAATTACCTGTGTTGGTCAGCTCGGCCCAATATCCCTACTCCATTACTATAGTTTCACGTTTGTGCGTCAAGTTGTCGTCACTTATCTGTGTGTGTATGTGAGTGGTTATAGCGTATATGTTAATATATACAGAAAGGTAAACTGTCTGATAACAAATTTCAGTCGTAGCGATAGGCTGGACTAGAGTATCTTCTCAATCCAGGGACAGACTCTACCTTTTCACCATTTCACTCGTGAAATCTATTTCTTTACCTTATCTCTCACTGAGTTACCACCTTTTCCAGTTCTATTCAGACGGGACCAGGATCTATCTTAATCACCATCAAAAATCTACGACACACCTGAAAGACGGAATGTTGTAATAGCCCGGACAGAAGTGTTACGAAGACATTATTTGTGATAATGTAGGGAGTTGTAGTGCAATCATTACAGCGAATCGACGGATATAACAATTCCATATTTGGAAAGTGACTTTTAAATAACACGCAGAATCTACTTATGAGGAAATTTTTTTAATACATTCCCATCAAACCACACATGATTGTAACTATTGGCCGGCATTCGAGATGTAAACATGACAACATTTCTGATTGGAGCCCGGTCTAATAGTAAAAAACGTGCGAGGGACGAAAGTTGCAATATAACCTGACACTTTAGTCGGGTGAAAGCACTGTTAAATTCAACTCGTCAAAAGACCAGCCAGACAGCCAAAGTACAGAAAAAGATCAGAATTCCATTTATCAGACAGGGCCTTGTTTGAGCATCTTGAGGACTTACATATATCCCAGGAAAACTCTACCTTTATTAACACGGAAAACCGGAATCCTAGGAATCTGAACAAGAAGTCAGAAAGGGAACTTATTGTAAAGTAACACCCCAGACATTTTAAGAGGCATCTTGAAAAAGTTGTACATTTATAATTCTAAATTATTAACACGTGAAATAATATGTATATATTGACATGTGAATATTAATATGTGAAAACTGCTAGTGGATGTCCAAGTCATACGAGGCTGGCAACCTCAGCGTATAGAATAATGATTTCATGAACCCCCACTGCGAGGGCTGGTGACTGCTTTGTGCAAGTTTCTTATAGAGAACCAAAAGCAGAGGTAGTCCCAAGTTCCATATGGAGCAAGGAGTGAATGATGAAAGAAATAATGTACATACGTACTTTATTGTTAACCTTTTCAACCAATGTAGAGGTTAATGTAAACCTACTCAATCTAAATGTAATGAAATTTTCCGCTCACTCGGATTAAGATTAATTCTCAGAGAGGGTAAAGTTCTGAGGTAGATAGGATGGTGGAATGAAAAGAGGGGGGCACATGAATGTGTGTCGGGAAAACTCAATACTCAGGAGGGTATTTATTCTCTTCTTTTGTGACACTAGTCGGTGGTACCAACTGAGGGTACTATCTCGTTACAGACCCGTTGAGGCATATTGGAAATATGGTGTTATGCCCATATTTTCTTGACCATCGGCACACTAGGGGTGATGTGGTCTGCATCATGCCGGCCGCCTTAACCTTCCAAGAGTTGCACTGGTACCCAATTCATAAGGCTGGGTCGACCCCAGAGCCGTTTGTGGTCTAAAAAATCCCACCTCAACTGGGGATCGAACCATGGACCACAAAGCTAGGAAGCGAGTGCACTAACCATGCGCTACCGCGGCTATCTCTGGACCAAGTGAGAGTATAAGTGGCCTGAAGTCGACGCTAGACACCATCATCAAACGGGTCTTAGAGACGCGGGCGCAGGTTTTTTTATTACTCCCTGATACGTCTTGGAACGTGTCACAACTTTCAGACTTGACCAGTGACGATTGCACCAGTCATCTATCTACAAACAACCAAACATCAGCGGGAGCAGAACCATCCAACTACTGGCAGCTAAGTAAAACTTAAAAGCAGCCAAGTGAACTGTCCTTTTTTCGAAAACCATAACATCACTCTGTGATGAGTACTTTTTAAAAAGAATTATTCATTTTGAACTGTTAAACATAATTGATTATTAAATTTGTTATTTGTGTATATACAAATTTAATGTTGATTTAATCATTTTGAATGTACTGCACCCGTATGTCTCAATCATCTTAAATACACTTAAAACAGAGCTACTAAATTAAGATTTCGCTGAATTAAATCAGCTGGGGGCTTGAACGTGCTAATTATAAGATAAATCATTTATATCCATCTTCACAAAAGGCGGCGGGAAAGATACATAGTTAACGTGCTAAGACTTTACTTGACCTGCCCCGTATAGTTCGGGAGGGGGGGGGGGGGTGTCTCTGTAAGGAAACAAAGAAAGAAAAGGACTACCGTTCGCTCAAGCGTGTCGTAAGAGGTGACTAATAAGCGATTGTCCAACCTCGTGATATAAAATAAATTTCTACAGAAACCACTACTGCAAGTTTACATGAATGCTATTTGGCAGCAAGGAGAACAGCTGCAGTGATAGCTCTATGCTCCATAGGGATCAAAGAGGGAAATGATGACGATGATAAAGTACCTAATCTCTCTCCAAATTTCCAGAGGCTTCTTTAGAAACCAGGTCGATCACCTGAAAATGCTTACCTGTTTTCATTCTCATAATGCTTCAGTAAAGCTAAAATGTCTCCCTTATATTTTATTTAATATTTTCTTTCAATTATGTATATTTTTTAATTTATGAAGAAAAATATTCCGTTCAACCTGTGATAGGTTATTTTTTTTTTTTTTTTTTTTTTTTCGTACGCCCGCTAATACTCGAGGCGAAATCTCAGGTTATTTTTTTGTTGTTGTCTAACCTGACATTGATTTTACGTGAGTATCCCTTTATTTCTTGTACAGAGACAGGTGTCCCTCGCCATTCAGGCAAATACTCGCCGATTTCGGAGGTACCCATTGCAGCTGGGTCGGCTCAGGAGCCGCCAGTCCCTGGTCGACGACACTCCTTCAAATGTCTTCGCCAGGTCTCGAGTTAATCCAGTCCAAATCCCGGTCGACGAAAAATCCTCAAATGCCGTCGCCCGGGTTTGATCCTGTATCACCCGGTCGCCAGAGCGGTGTTGTAATCACTACGCTAGCGCGGCTCCCTGATAGGTTATAATTAGCATGTATAGTGTCTCTAATTCCATTGCCGATACATCATCGTGGCATCCATTATTCCTTTCTAATTATTGTGCACAGACTAAATTAAAAGTGTCGAACAGTGTGGATGTGTGTGCGTTTTTCCTTTTGTCCAATTATAGTCTCCTCATACCTAGGCAACTGTCATTTTTTTTTTTTTTTGTAAAGAGGGGAGGAGGAGAATGTATGAAAGCCTGGGGTGTTTGGAATCATACCAAAGTCGCTATCAGTATGAATTATAAGAACACTAGATATTAAATTTCCCGCCACACCCTAACTAATACTAAAATATTCATTTGTGTTCTTGTTGTATACTGACTTACAACATAGTGTAATTTTCTAGGTATGTTCATTCTCAACTCCTGTTCTATAGATATGAGTGAATTACATTGATGTAAGTAATCTAATATTAATGTTCTCTATTGTTCAAAATTCCTACATTTCCGTTGGGAGTGCTTTAATGAACAAGTTGTTTCTTACAAGGAGCTACTGTTTACAACAGTATCAAGCAAACAGATCTTTTCTTAGTAGAACTGGGAATAGTAGACAAGAAGCTGTCATGTTTCCGCATGTTGCCCGAGTGGCTGTCTATATTTACGTTACAGCTAACCTTATCCTAACCCCAACCTTATTTCGAACTTTGTCAAACAGCTAGCCTTAACCTAACCCCAACCTTATTTTGAGCTTTGTCAAACAGCTAGCCTTAACCTAACCCTGTTTCGAACTTTGTCAAAAATAATAGCGTTCGACAAACACTTAGGCCGTATTAAAACAAAAACCAAAACAAAATTCCAACTCGAAGCGAAAAGCTGCATATGATGAATACTCGGCCAACATGGCCGTCTCCTGTTTACCGTTCCTTACTTCAACCATAGTCTCAAACAAACCTATAATGCTTTAAGAATCGTAAGTGAGAGGACTTTAGTGCTCAATGTGTTAGTGTTTGAGGAAATAAATAAATGTTTGAGGAACATCTCAACGTGAGAAACGCAATGCCTTAGAAATACTATGACACCGTAAAAGACGGAAGGTGAAACGAACAAGTCAAAAATTGGTGCAGACACATTGGCGTGCGCACCATATTTCATAAAAGTGTGTTCTCTGGGAATTTTATTTTCCATTTTAAAAAGATATTATTAGGTGGAAGGACAACATTAGACAATCTTTGAAGGATCGAGGACTGGAATGGAACCAGGCCAGGAGGAAGACAGCCGATAGGATAGTCTGCCGCTCTCTCTTTCAAACCTCTACACCTCACGGTAGAAGGGGAACGACTAAGTAAGTAAGTTATTAGGTGGACTTCTATCTAATTACAAGTAAGTAACTCGCCAAAGCGTGAAGGGAAATAATTATTCTGTGCGCTTTCTGCAGCATTTCCAATGACGGAATTAATTTTCTTGTAGTTATTTCCTTCCTTTGCATTCCTTTTCAACTTCATCGGATCTTTGTAATCAAACTTATCATGACTTATGGTTAATGCATCATGACTTATGGTTAATGCATCATGACTTATGGTTAATGCATCATGAAGACAAATTGAAAGATCTGCGGGCACTTTTACTGGGTACGGTGTTCAATTTAACTATCACGGTGCAATGCCCGCCATGTCCGTATTGTACCGAAGATTCACCATGCACAAATTGAAAGATCTGCGAGCTCTTTTAATGGGCGTTCAATTTTACTGTCATGGTGCAATGCACGCCTTTCCATATTTTCCCGGAAAGCTGACTGCATTTTTTTTTTAATTGTTCGTTTAAGACGTTTCAACTTGGACAATTAGTATATAAGGGGAATCCTTCTTCTTCAAGAACATACCCGCTGTCATGGGTGACTATGCCTATCCACAGCTTTCTGTTCCCACTGCTGTTAATCAATTCTTTTGTTCACTTCTTTCCTTGCAACGATGTCAGACTTCCTTGTTTCTTCACTCCTTTGTCGTCCTCTGTCTCTTATTCCTCCAACCTATCCTGTTGTCGTGATATATTTCATCTGTCATCTTTTCATAACTTACCCTAAGAAAGTTGATATCTTCTTTCTAATAAGACTAATTATCTCCCATTGGTCACTGATTTCTTTCAGGACATCCTCATTGCTCTGTTTAGTTGTGCATGGTATTCTTAACATCAAGGGAGGTAAACCACCGAAGATATTTGTATAGATATTTAGATATGACAAAAAGGGTAAAGGTAGTCCCATAACAGATACTGGCGTAGGTGAATGAAGTGTTAGAGACCTCACTATGCTATGTCCAGCTTCTAAGGGTGGGAGTGACCAATTTTTGCCTTCTCTAACTCAAGAACAGAGTAATGTACCCACTTACAGCTGTGTAGACTGAAGCGTTAAGATATCGTGTTTCGAACCCGTGGCCTTTACCTCTAGAGGCCACTGCTCAAATCGCTCTGACAATCGCTCATTCACATAATACTCAATCATAAAGGACATTCTTTCCCCAATCAAGAAAAATATAGAGGTGGGATTTTTTTTATACCACACGGCTCCGGGGTCGACATAGCCTCATGACTTGGGTACCAGAACAACTCTGGGAAGGTTAAGGCGGCCGGCATGATGCTGACCACATCACCCCTAGTGTGCCGATGGTAAAGAAAATATGGGCCTAACACCATATTTACCAATGTACCTCAATGAGCGTGTAACGGAATCTTTACCTTTTTTTTTTCTTTCTTTACATACACTTGACGCAAGAGATCACATTTATCATGATGCGATAACCATATGTGCACACCTATGCTGCCCTTTTTCATTATCTTTATCTTAAACCAGATAATGAGTTCAGCCGAACTGAATTGAATAGACTATGATACATAATATGCAAACTCAGTTGATCATAGTGCCCTTATCATTTCTCCTTTTGCTCCTTATAGAGCACGGAGACACCACTTCCGATGGTTATCTTACAAGAGGAGTGTATCTTGCAGTAATGGCTTCTGCTGCAGTTTGTTTTACACTATCAACTCACGTGCACAACCTCAGATTACTCGTCTCTAACGACATGCCTTGCGCAGTGTTTCTATGCTTTATTTCTCTCCTCGTCTCCCCAGGGCGGCTGAATCTGTAAGAAAAGCTAACACTTAATGTCTCAAATAATATTTTATCTGTTATTATCTTAAATCCGTTTGCAGCAAACCTATCTTTCCGGTCGTGCATAAACTGGTGGATTAACAACAAATGCAATAAACAAAATATAGGTTAAAGGATCTTTCTCCGACACAAACACTGGTGGATCAGCAACTAATGCAATCGGTCGAATGTGAAGAACTGTCAGCAGCAACATGGAAATTGTCAAGTTAAGTTAGCAGTAGGGGTACATGCCCTTAAAAAATGTGCAAGTCGGAATGACACAGGAAAGCACCCAGAGGAAAGAACTGTTTTTGCACAGGTGCACTGTCAGTATTAACTATTCTAATAGGTCAAGGAAACAAAGACCTAATTGACCTAGAAGCAACACTGCAAAATATGCCAGCAGTTCAGAAAATTTGTGATGCCGTGAATCCCGCCTTGCTGTAATATATCTGGGACTGAAGAGAATGACAGATTGGCAAAGGAGGAGTAGAAAACTGACTAAGATGGATGCACGTGTAACATTTGAAAAGGCAAAGAGAATTAGAAAGAACTGTTAGAGGAGCAAGTTAAAGAAAGATCATGCAGACCAACCAAGGGGAAATAACAATGTCGATCAACAGCTGAACAGAAGAGAACAAGTAAAATCTTTTATAATCCACGCCTGCCACATCCTTCTGTTCAAATTTCAAAAAGATAGCAACCCCAAATGAGTTTACTTGTGACTCTAATAAAATGACGGCTCCACATCATCCACTAGTAGCTCAACCAACTACATATAGATACAAAATAAAATGGTTTAAACACCTTGTCAGAAATCCAATCACATTGGCAACCATGAACAGCCTTCAGTATCCCAGTATCTAACTGCAGTTCAAGGAGACATCTGAGAATAAGGTGGAAAGACAATGTCAAAGAATATTATTCTTGGTTTGATGCTGACCGAAACAATACACCTAGCACAAGAACAACATCTGCTTCTCCCCATGGCACGATGCTGCACAAACTGATATCAAGTCTTCATCTTTAGAACATCTTAATAAATATTTATTCGCGATTACTCCTCTTATCGGACAGTTACATTTAATGTTCTAAGCAAACTATGAACCACAACCTTCGGAATATTAAACGCACGGACCGAATACGTGATACTTTATCAACACATAAAACCGCACGCGACAGAATCACTACTGTACACTTTCTTATCACTCACAAACACCATGATTACAAAATGAGAGGGTTAGTTACTAGTGTGAATTGTCAGCCATGATAAAGAGTTTAGAAAAAAGTGTTAATAATCCTTAAAAGGGGCAGCTGATGACACAAAGTACATGTCAGATAACACGTGTTTAAAAGTCTTGAATAAAGGACATTCAGTGTTGAGAAAACGTGACTAAAAACACGTGGAGAAAGGAAGTAGACGTTGGTATGAAGGACAAAGAAAATATCTTGATTGGACGTCACGAGACAAGTAGACTTAGTGTGTATTATTGAAGGACTGTATCTTGCGGATACCTGGAATGTAATTAGTGATATATATACTGTATATATATATATATATAGTCACGGATTGCCTCCTCTGCTTTGCAGTAGTGGTCCAACAATGGCCAAAACTTTAGAGTATCTAAATGGGTCGTCCAAGGTGTTTACCTTCGCACAAGATTGCTCTTGGTAGAGATGTAGATAGAAATGTAATGGCGCTTCTATGCGAAAGGAGTATTCACAAGATAATTCAGAAGTCAAGAACCATGTGGAATAGTGCTGAGCAATTGTTAACTTATATCTGTGCGTCGCCTTTTGTGAAGGATTTAAGCAATGGTTTTTAGCCCGTTCAAGCTCCCAGCTGAGTTAATTCAGCGAATTCTTCTTATAATGGTATAGCTCTGTTTAGAGGTAAATATATGTATATATATATATATATATATATATATATATATATATATATATATATATATATATATATATATATATATATATATATATATATATATATATATATATATATATATATATATATATATATATAAAATATTCTGGCTCATACATTTGCTTTCATACATTTAAAAACTGAAGCGACTATGATTGTTTAGTTTTAAAACAACCTGTAACAATTTTACTAATGAATTAGTCTTTAACAGTTAAAATAAATATGGAAAGATTGGTGAAATTTTTCTGTAAATACAAGTTTTCGTCACTGAGACATAGGTGAGGATTTATCAAAGTCCGTTTTGCTGGTGACTTTTTATAAGCACTTAACTTTTATAAGGGAGTCCTGCAGCTGTGGTTTTCGTCACTTTTTGGTGATGAGTGTACTTCTCTTAAAATAGTGGCGTAGTAACTTCAGTACTTCGGACATTCTGGAAACTTGTAACCACGTACTTTTAGAAAAAAAAAAGAAAGACAAATGCCTCTGCTAAGTACACTGAGTTGGAAGCTTAACAGGCGCATCCTCTCGCTGGCCACCCACCAATGTTAATCTCTCAGAAGAATTAAATTCTTGAGTACACAACGTTGCTCAAGAAAGATGATTAAAATTCACCAATATTCCTCTGGGTATTAACTGGGAAAATGTGTCTGGACAGCGCGAATAATGATATGTGCCTGAACTAACATTAACAAGCTACATATATCTCACAAAATGATATGATACACTTGAGGCACATGTGATGTAAACATCACTCATCACTGCTCCAGTCGGAGTCTGTGGTCACCTCTGCTGTCGGGTTTTCCGCACGACCAGCCAGAAACAATAACCAGCGCTTGCTGTAGTGGTTTATGAATATACTATTTTCGTATGTTGAGGTTGCCAGCTTCATATATAACCACTTAGCAAGAAAACATGTTAACATTTGTAAAAGAAATGTTCACAACTTACCCCAAGATTTTCGGTTATACACAATCTCCTCGCACAGGTTTCGGATGGACACGAGCAATTTCAGTGCATATGCTCTCGAATCAATTTCGTCTGAGAAATTTTGAATCCCTTTTTATGATGGATGTTGTGTGATACACTTGGCCTGTGAAACTAGTAATTCCTCCTCGACGGGTATTCTGCGATACACTTGGTCTGGGAAACTGTAATAATTCCTCTTTGATGGGTAATCCAATTCCTTTAGGTGTCCAGACTCTGTATTTAAAGTCTTGGTCCGTTAAATTTTTCAGTCTCTGTATTTATAAAGGCGGGCTTACTTTTTAAGGTTTTAAGTTTCCCAAATACTTCGATCTGTCACTTATAAATATGGAATTCTAGGTCCGATCCTTCCCTTTCTGGTTTTTTGGGAGTTGCTCGTTTGAAGTTGCGTAGCTGTCTGTTCTGTGTCTCTGAGTTCGCTAGATTTTTTTTTCAGTTTCCAGTTCAAATCACAGATTGTACTTTCCGGCAAACTTACCAATGGGATTCATTGTATATTCCGGCTCTCACTTCAATCGTAAGCTCTTTTCGCACTATGTGGGTTGGGGTGTTTAAATTTAAAATATCCCTCACGTGTTTAAAATATTAAATTTAATAATCCCACGCGTGACCTCTTTATAATAAGACGTAATATTTCCATTGACATCTTGTTTACTCTCACAAACAAATGTGTGAACTGATTACCTGTCTAAGTGGCTTCCGTTAAGATTGTCTACCCAGACATATTATCTGCGCTAATCACACACAGGGATGGGCCCGTGAAACTATTATATCATTATCGCCTATGTGTTCGTGCCTTTTTCAGACAGTCAAACAAAAGGGGCGCCGGCCGCTCAGACAAACAATATGGTTGTCCAGCGAGGATCGTCTGTTATCAAAGATTGGCTACGCGACTCAAAGCGACAAACGTATTACCGCTGACCGGTGATAATGACCGGATAATGTTACGATAATACTACAGTTCACCTGGCGGAAATTAAATAAGTCTGAGCAGTGGTAAAGCAAAAATGTAAGAGATAAAGATAGTCAAATAGCAGATACTTCCATAGGGGAGGAGTGTTAGAGACCACCCTACTAGATTCAGCATTGAGCAAAATAATGAATGAAAGGGCAAAAAATTGTCATATAATAAGCGATCGGAGAGAAAAATTAAGAAGAAATGATACTGCTGGAGGGCTGAAGGTGTGAGAGATCACACAAAAGAGTATGTTCAGACGTTCTGTGATATATACTTGTATATATATGCTCCTGTTCCTACGAGTATCATTCCTACTGGGGTAGGCAATTGTAACTGTCTTTTTTTTCTTGTTGAGGTGATCACTGGCCCAAGACAGTATACATGTTGTTAGATGTGTAGTGCGAGCGTATGATGAATTGAGTGTGGGTGCGAATGAAGGCGCGAATGTGTTTAGGCTCGTATAGATGTATAAGGTAAACATCAGAATAGACGTGCATGGTCAATAGCAAAGTTCTTCAATAATGACAGTTCGTAACGTCGCCCTTGGCGTCTCTGACTAAACGCGTCAGATGCCTTAGTTACTATGACACATAGGTGCAACTTGGCACTCCCCGCCAATTGCACATATCAGGCTGTAGTATAATAGCCGAAAGCACAGGCCTCGTTCTGACGTCGGCCGTGTACTTCTGTTAAATAGGTTATCATCAACCCTGCAGTAATACTTATTGTAGATAGAAGTTCCGCCAATCTGCGGCTCCCACAATATATCTTCGTCACTGGATTTCTGGACAATATAAGACTAACAGTCTTGGATGGCTACCTCGAGCACAAATATATAAGTTCTGAAATGGCGGATCAGTGAGCTGCTGTTCACCCTAGGTAATCCTTTACATGTTCTGCCACCGAAAAGCGTAATAATGCATAAAGGTCGGTATTACCTGGAAAATGAATCCTCAGAACTAAACAAGGAATTCTGTCGTCATCCCGACGCACAGAGATTCACTGGGGAAAACTGCCATAGCAGTTACTTCGAAGATTCTCCCCGAAAAACAATGGACTCTTGGTCCCTTCAGAAAAACAGGACCTCCCGGCTTCCCGGAAGTATATCTCACTCCCGCTTAAAAAACCTTCCCATAGGCCTACGCCGAACTGTCAACCTCTGACCCTAAAGGTCAAACACAATGAATGAATAAACAAGGGAAGACAACCCCTAATCAACCTGACATCGCAGGTAAAGACACAATTATACTTATGATACAAACATAAGCAAATAACTTGACAGATGACTCCGTCGAAAATGACAGCAACATTACTACCACCCCCCTGTAAAAAAAAAAATGCAATTTTTTTTTTTTTTAATATGTTCATGAGCAAGATAGCACCAGTATCACTTCTGTGCTCATGCAAACAATGAACCTAATATCAGGTACAATAGAAGAGGGTACAAATCATCTCCCAACATAGGAGAAAATATTTCCTTTAAGCCAAACAAACTAAGGGATACCATTCAAGAAACCTAAGTTGCTGGCAATACCAATCATATATCAAACATTACTAAATAATATAATCATAGCAATATACAAATGTCAATGCTATTTTAGCAACATATCACTGATGGATGGACAAAATGAAATTTGTTAAATTATCTAAACATCATCCAAATACATTTGTATTACAACATATTATGATATTAAGGACAGACCTAAGTCTGAAAATATATCAGGAAAAACTAGGACACAAGATTTAACTGGAATCATGTGGGCATCTAGACAATATGTCCGCCATCACATTATCCGAACCACGGATAGCTCGCACCGTGAAATGGAAAGGCTGAAGAGCAATAGCATAACGAGTAGATCTCGAGCTCTTCAAATCCTTACTTTGCATAGCCGTAAGAGCTTTTTGGTCGGTTTCCATAAAGAAATGCGCGCCCAGAAGGAACCTTTGTAGCTTAAGAATGGACCAAACCATAGCCAACAATTCACGGTCCAAAACCGAGTAATTCCTTTCTGCCGCATTCAGCTTCCTAGAAATATACATTACAGGATGCAGAGTTCCTGAATATTCCTGCATTAGTGCCGCTCCAATCCCAGTGGAAGAGGCATCACTACGAAGGACAAAAGTCTTATCAATCGTCGGTAGTCTTAAGATAGGATGAGATGAGAACAAATTCTTAACCTGATCCAATGAAGATTGGCATTCTTGGGACCAACGCACCATATTAGGAGAACCTTTTTTCAATAACGTTGAAAGTGGTGCCATAATGGAGGACAGATTCTCAATGAATCTTCCATAGAATTGTATCAATCCCAAGAGACTACGCACTTGCTTTTTTGTCTTCGGAACCGAGATATTTAATATCTTTGAAATGTTTTGGTCCTCTGTCTTCAACAGACCATGACCAACTCGATGACCTAGGAAGGAAATTTCACTAAACCCAACAAAAGCTTTAGAGGGTTTAGCAGTCAATCTATGCTCACGTAGAGTAGATAGCAATTCCTTTAGACCCACATAGTGTTCTTCCCAAGTATCGCTGAAAAGACAGATGTCGTCTAAATATGCAATGACATCTGCACGATCTGATAGAATTCGTCGCATCATGCGTACGAAAGTCGCTGGGGCGTTCATAAGCCCGAAAGGCATAAAATTCCATTGAAACAGACCCCTAGGTGTCGAAAAAGCAGTGAGAGGTTTGGCGTGTTCCGTCAGTGGGACTTGCCAATAACCTTTCGACAAGTCTAGTTTAGTAAAGAATTTAGCTTTAGAAAGTCTAATAAGTAGATCATCTAATAACGGCATAGGTTCAGCATCGAACTTCGTAACTTGATTTAATTTGCGATAATCAACGCAAAGACGTATGTTATTGTCTTTCTTTCGAACAATAACTATCGACGAAGAATAAGCTGAAGTGGATGGTTCAATTATTTGTAGTTGAATCATTTCATCCAATTCTTTCTCGACTTGTGCTTGAAAATGAATAGGTATTGGGTATGGTCTTACTCTGATCGGATTACGATCAGTAAGTATGATGTCATGTTCTATGACATCTGTGTGTCCAGGAATGTCGGTAAGGACATCCTGATATGATTGTAACGTAGAGGATACTTGACGCTGTTCCTCAAAAGACAAGTTGGAAGAGACTGTAACGTCTCTCCACGATTCCGTTGAAGTAAGTGGAATCGCAGGAAGAGGTAAGTTCACGTCAGAAAAAATAGTTTCCTCATCCTGTATAACGGACAGGGATGAGAGATGTGACCATGTTGAACTGGAGAGTCGTCCGTCGCCTGGAAAATAGGCTGTAAATAGTCTGGACGTTCAATAAACTCTGTTAGCATATTTATATGGAAGGTTTTATGCCTTCCATCCACATCGACAATATAGTCGACATCAGAAATTTTCGAGACTATAGTGTATGGACCCTTCCAAGAAATGAGAAGTCTATTCTCTCTTGAGGGCAGTAAGACATATGCTTTGTCTCCAGGACAAAGTTGACGTAGGCGTCTTTTCTTATTAGCAAATCGCCTAGCTTTTTCTTTCGCAAATTCGGAAGATGAAGTTGCTAACCTGCACGATTCGATAATCTTTTCTCTAAGAGCTATAACATATTCATATGACGATTGTGTATCATCGTCAATATTATCGGAAGTTATCAAATCGTGTAACAAGGACATTGGCCCGCGCGGTTGCGCGCCAAAGACAAGTTCGAAAGGAGAAAACCCTGTATGCTCGTTGGGAACCTCTCTATAGGCAAAGAGGACTGCAGGTAAAACCCTGTCCCAATCTTCAGGATGATCCTCCGTTATCTTGCCAAGTAAGTTCTTTAGTGTCCTGTTAAGACGTTCTACCAATCCATTGGACATTGGATGATAAATACTACTGAGAGACCTTTTAATGTCTAGCGTAGCCATTACCTGAGACATAACGTCCGAAATTAACTGAGTGCCGTGATCCGACAGTATTTCTCCGGGGAATCCCAGACGAGAAAATACGAGCCAAAGAGCATCAGCGATATCGACAGTTGATATGCTCTTCAGAGGAATAGCCTCTGGCCAACGCGTGCACATGTCCACGCAAGTGAGGATAAATTGGTGTCCTCTGGCTGACTTAATTTTGAACGGACCAATGATGTCTATAGCCATTTTCTGAAACGGCCGAATCGGAATATCTGCAGCCTGAATAGGAGCAGCATGTCTCGGACCCCTAGACTTGACCTCTTGACAAATTTTGCAAGATCGGCAATAAATTCGGATGTCTTTATTCACGAATGGCCAAAAGAATGACGCAAGGACTCTAGTTTTAGTTCTGGAAAAACCCATGTGTCCAGCACACTGAGAATCGTGTGCATGCCGAAGAATTAAGGCTCTCATACACTTAGGCACAAGAATTTGCGAATGCATAGACTTGTCCGAGTGTTGTACCATTCGTACCAATATACCATTCTTCATAGTAATATACGATTTGTGATTCGTATTTTGATTGGGATCCCCTTTCTTTGCAAGAAGGAAGTATTTCTTCAAAGAAGGATCCTCTTCTTGACGTTTAACAAACGAGTCATGGGAAATCACCAAGTGCTCGTCTTGGCTATCAACTTCATTACTATTATCAGATGAAGTTGGGGGATTAAGAGCTTGAGCTCTTGTCATCACTGCATTGACCGTTTGAATGTTTTCTTCTTCCCAACTAGAAATTTGTTGCGGGGTGCATTCCTTAACCCCATGAATACGACCGATTATAAGATCCGCAATAGGATTAGGAAGAAGACATGCATGGACATCTCCTGTGAAGAAAGGAGTGTCAATCCTAATAATAGCAGTAGGATAGCTTTCCATAGTACCACCAAATGTAACACATTTGATTGTTTTTCCAGTGGCACAGCAAGGATCTATCAGAGACTCCTTAACCCCGACGGTAGTACATCCCGAATCGAAAAGTACTGAGACTAGCCTATCATTTATTAGACCTTTATGTAAGATGAGAGATCCTCTCCCATCATGCGCAACTGTAGCAGGTAGAGCAGGAAGAGGGTGACCACAACTTAGCGTAGATACAGTTGATGAGTCAAACAATGTTAAGCATTGGGGGCATTCAGTTGCTCTCCCAAAATCGAAAGCACAACCAGTGATAGCCCTAGAGTTACCACTATCATTTGCTGTATTACAGGCTCCATCAAACTCTTGTTGTGCAGAGTTTGCCTGTTGGT
Source organism: Oreohelix idahoensis (assembly GCA_024509875.1). NCBI lineage: Eukaryota > Metazoa > Mollusca > Gastropoda > Stylommatophora > Oreohelicidae > Oreohelix > Oreohelix idahoensis. Next base: position 963,835 of record JAMPIV010000126.1, read on the forward strand.
AAGGTCTTTTCTTGTTAAACCTAGGTCGGCCTCGATTATCATTTCCCCTGTAATTATTTCGACTATCATTTCCCCTGTAATTGTTATCATATTGCCTATTGTAATCATCATTCCGGTTTGAATCCCGGTTTCTAAATTCACCATCGTCATAATCTTGACGTCGAGAATGATTACCTCGAAAATTTGAATAGTTATTATTTGGATAGCCTTTGCGAAAGTGTCTCAAATTATTACCACTAAAATTACGAGAACTACCATCTGTCTCCACTGCATAGACGAAGAACCATCATGTGTTGGATTACTCCGCTTCTGAGTGTAATTTTGATTACTTCCCCTATTCCAATTTTGTTGAGCACCCTGAAATTTTTTTCTGAAATTAGGGCCATATGGTGTTGCCGAAGCAGCTGGCAACCCTTCTTTCACTTTAGAATTGCTAACTGTAGCATGGGGATGTGCTGTGGCATACTGACAACAGTATTCCTCCATTTCTTTTAAGTTTTTAGGCTTACGCTCATGAAGGAATGCAAGAAAAGAATCATTAACAGATGACAAAACCTTATCTCGCAATAATAAGTCCATTAGACCTTCATATGTTTTCTCAATCTGAGACAACTCAACCCATCGTGTAAATGTACGACGTATCTTTGTAACAAAATCAGAGAAATCTACTCCATTTTCTGGCAACATTGTCCTAAAACGAAGACGATAGTCTTCTTGTTTTAGTTGATATTTTTTTAGCAATGCTGCCCTGACAACATCATAATTAGTCCTCTCATGTTCGTCTATTGTCATAAGAGTAGTCACTGTGTCACCTGTAAAAAATGGCATCAGTTGTTCAACATATTTTTCCTTTTTTATGTTATGCGTATCGCACAAAAATTGGAATCTATCTAGATAATCTGCTACGTCATCCTTTAAAGGATTGAAATGAGGCAATTTAATCCTACTAACAAACTCCTTTGTCGTACTCGAAGTTGTTTGCTGAGCACCCGTACTCGCCAATTTCAATTTCTCTAACTCCAAAGTTGCGAGTCTTTCCTCGTGTTCCATTTTCCTAATTTCAGCCTCGGCTTGAGCTTTCCTCTCCTCTGTAGCAGCTTGAGCTTTCCTCTCCTCTGCAGCAGCTTGAGCTTTCCTCTCCTCTGCAGCAGCTTGAGCTTTCCTCTCCTCTGCAGCAGCTTGAGCTTTCCTCTCCTCTGCAGCAGCTTGAGCTTTCCTCTCCTCTGCAGCAGCCTCTTTGTCTAATCTCTTTTGTTCAGCTTCAAATCTCCTTTCCTCCACCTGCATCTGCAATTTCTTTTGTTCAGCAGCAATATCAGCTTCTCTGTCTAGCCTTTTTTGTTCAGCAGCTGCTTCTCTTTCTAATCTCTTCTCTTCAGCCATAGTTTTTTTTTCCTCTGCAGCAGCCCTTCTCTCTTCAGCAGCTAATGCTTTGTCATACTGAGCAACAACCCATTGTTCTAACTGTTGACCAGTCATATCAAGGGCTCTCCCTTGTGTAATAAAGTAGTCCGATGTAGACATCTTGTCTAATGAGATCAGAAACCTGAAAAAAAAATTAAATAAATTACCTTATCCCACTTCAATGGGAGACAAGTCTGAAATGCTAGACTTGTATACTCACTTCACTTTATTTTACTGTCTTAGTCTTAGACAAAGACTTTGTATGTTCCTCTTGTTTATAATGTACCCAAAAAATCACCTGAGTACCTGTGGAAAAAAAATTCCCTTATATCCCACTCACTATGGGCACAAGTCTTTTTTATAAAGAACTTGAATATGTATTTCACCTTGTCTCAATCTTTGTAGATAACAAGTCTTTTATCAAAGAACTTGTATAAATATCTTATATAATAATATTTTATTAAGAAACTCTATATGAAGAGTCTACCTTATCAATAATATCAAAACATGACCAAGTATGTGTATGTAGACTGTGTATGACAGTAATGTAGTACAAAAAAAAAAAAAAAATACAAAGACAAAGATACAAAACAATACAAATGGCAACACTGTTTTAACCAAAAATGTGTAGAGAAATACACAAGAAAGGAGAGACCTACAGAATACAAACAAAACAAATCGACAATCAAAACTGAAAAACAGACAAAATATTACAAAAACAACGTTAAGTACAATTACATCACAGCTAACATCAATAGCGACCAATTGTCACTAGCAAATTTCCAAATTAAGAAAATTTGCACCTACAGAACGCTTACAGTAAGCCTCGATCAAGTGGCATATTTACCGTAAGACCCACCAACCGAAAAACCCGCCGAAAAATACACAAAACAGTAGAAGTGACATAAACATATAGCAATCAATTTCAATGTGTTGCAGAACAAGTTCAGTCACAGCTGAAACTAAAATAAATTTCTTGCTCCTTGCGAACACAGAAACGAAATGTCAAACGCGCACTGAACGTCAAATCCACTGTAACATAAAGTGGTATTCACGAACCAAAGTTACTATGACCTTCTCAAATTAGGGCTTGCACATTGAATGTTTACCATTTCCACGTACTGTTTACAAACACTTGACCTCCAACAATGTAGCTTGAATGCTCTGACCTAGAAAAGTCTGTTGTTGAATGAAACGTGTAACAACCAGCAGTACTGTTTACAATAGGAACCCGCCTTCTATGCAGTTATGGTCCACGTAGCAAATGCCTAGTAGTTAACTTCAGTACATGTCTTGTTATGCTTTATGTAGCATTATAATATAAATGCTCGTACTGTTTATTTGGGTCAACCGTTGATGACCTATATCTGTCCTGTTGTAGCCAAAACTTGCAAGTGTAGAATTAGCGCTGTGTGTTACGGCTGTCCCGTGTGTAGCTTAGACCCACAGATCAGAAGTGTAATGTGTACTTGTCCTTCTTGTAACTTTCTCGACAAAACTGGAGACATCATACATGTAACAGCCAACCAGGAATGTAAATTTCTGGATCCATAAATGTCAACAATAATGTCAAATGCTCGCTCTGTTCTTTTTAAACCCACAGATCTGGTCCATCAGAAATGTAAGTTTTTAGGCCACATTGGCGACAAGAAATGTATCATAAGAGCCCACGTAACTGGTCCACCAGAAATGTAACTGTCTTTTTTTTCTTGTTGAGGTGATCACTGGCCCAAGACAGTATACATGTTGTTAGATGTGTAGTGCGAGCGTATGATGAATTGAGTGTGGGTGCGAATGAAGGCGCGAATGTGTTTAGGCTCGTATAGATGTAGATCCTGCAACCCATACTCTCACATGCAGTAATCAAGGATGCTTTGACACTGCAGGCATGTTTCAAGACATTTATTGACGGGAACACACATAGTATCAACAGGAACAGTCAGTGTAACAAGGTCATGCTGACCTGACATCGATAGGTATACATTTGGCATTCAAAAAGGTAAACATCAGAATAGACGTGCATGGTCAATAGCAAAGTTCTTCAATAATGACAGTTCGTAACGTCGCCCTTGGCGTCTCTGACTAAACGCGTCAGATGCCTTAGTTACTATGACACATAGGTGCAACTTGGCACTCCCCGCCAATTGCACATATCAGGCTGTAGTATAATAGCCGAAAGCACAGGCCTCGTTCTGACGTCGGCCGTGTACTTCTGTTAAATAGGTTATCATCAACCCTGCAGTAATACTTATTGTAGATAGAAGTTCCGCCAATCTGCGGCTCTCACAATATATCTTCGTCACTGGATTTCTGGACAATATAAGACTAACAGTCTTGGATGGCTACCTCGAGCACAAATATATAAGTTCTGAAATGGCGGATCAGTGAGCTGCTGTTCACCCTAGGTAATCCTTTACATGTTCTGCCACCGAAAAGCGTAATAATGCATAAAGGTCGGTATTACCTGGAAAATGAATCCTCAGAACTAAACAAGGAATTCTGTCGTCATCCCGACGCACAGAGATTCACTGGGGAAAACTGCCATAGCAGTTACTTCGAAGATTCTCCCCGAAAAAACAATGGACTCTTGGTCCCTTCAGAAAAACAGGACCTCCCGGCTTCCCGGAAGTATATCTCACTCCCGCTTAAAAAACCTTCCCATAGGCCTACGCCGAACTGTCAACCTCTGACCCTAAAGGTCAAACACAATGAATGAATAAACAAGGGAAGACAACCCCTAATCAACCTGACATCGCAGGTAAAGACACAATTATACTTATGATACAAACATAAGCAAATAACTTGACAGATGACTCCGTCGAAAATGACAGCAACAGCAATCATATCTCCCTAAAACTTGGATCAATAAAGAAAAAAATAATGAAGGAAACATGAGACATGAGAGCAGTAAATAAATAAACGCACATTGGTGAATAGTATGGTCTTAAGATATAAAGAAGGAAGACACCAGACAAGTAACAGAATGGTAGGCTCACCAAGGAATAAAAACAGGGACCATTCGAACGGCACCACAGCCTCGCTGCCAAAGTGAATGGGTAAAGGACACACAGCCAGTTAAGCACCCCGCCAAAAAAAAGTGCCTAAATGGCAGTGGTCATTTTTCACGACTATAGAATATAGGACCCTTGAACAACCCAGATGTTTATAGACTCAAGCCCATCTTGAACAACCCAGATGTTTATAGACTCAAGCCCATCTTGAACGTAAACCAACATATACTATCTTGTGATGTTCCTCTTCCTCTACAATCTACTAAACACGAGTTGTTCGGCCTTTGTGTGTTATTTGGCTTATACTTGGTAATAGAAAAGTTATATTAGTGACGGAGTCTATAAATATTATCAATAATAATTTATTAGCTCTGTACCGTTTACCACCCGTGTGTTACCGGGGCCCGAAAGAGGAGCAAAGAATAGTAACACTGTACCCTACCAGGCATGTCGTAAAAAGCGACTAGGGAGGGTTGGGCATGGTGCTGGTTAACCCATCCCGTAAAAAAACTTTTTACCACAAAAACTTCAACAAACATGGACGTCAAATAAAGAAAATAAATCAACTCAGTCGCCCAAGACAGAAGAAGGTCCTCTGGAAAGGAGGCGCATGAAGCAGCCTAGAGAAAGCCGAAAGGAGTCTGGGTTGCCGACTAACCTTTTTTCGTCTAGGAAAATCTCCAGGATTGGCACCTGGAATGTTCGCACTCTGTGTGAACAAGGGAAAACTGCACAGGTAGCAGCAGAAATTACAAATTACAGGATGATATCCTTAATCTCTGCGAGACACGGTGGAAAGACATAGAGAAGAGGAGATTGATCACAGGAGAAATGGTGTTGTCCTCAGGACATGAGGAGGAAAGAGCACACCACAGTGAAGGGGTGGCTCTAATGCTGTCCAAGGAAGCACAGAAGGCACTTATAGAATGGGAAGCAATGGGACCTCGAATTATAACAGCAAGGTTTAAATCAGCCAAAAAGAAAGTAAATATAAACATCATCCAGTGTTATGCACCAACAAACGATAAAGAAGAATCTGTGAAAGAAGACTTTTACACCAGACTACAAAATGTCTTGGACAATAAGAAAAGAAAGGACATCACAATTTTGATGGGGGACCTACATGCGAAAATAGGAACAGACAACACTGGCTTTGAAGAAATCATTGGAAAGCATGGATTAGGTATGATGAACGAGAATGGGAAACTATTAGCAAACTTCTGTGCTTTAAATCAACTAGCTATAGGAGGAAGCATATTTCCACATAAAAGAATACATAAAAGCAACATGGATATCACCAGACCACAGAACTGAGAATCAGATTGATCACATATGCATAAGTAAGAAGTTTAGGTCATCATTGCATGATGTGAAAGTATGTAGAGGAGCAGATGTTATATTAGACCACCATCTTCTGTTGGCTAAAACAAAATTAAAACTCAAGAAATTTACAACAGCATATAGCTATAGACAACAGTATAATGTGGGATATCTAAGAAATCAGGAAATAAGAGAAAAATTTTCAATCACAGTATCCAACAAATACCAAGTACTCCAACAGCTGGAAGATGAAACAGATACGGAAGACCACTGGCAACAAGTAAAAAATATATGGAACGAGACATATGAAGAAGTACTGAGAAACAGAGAACGTCAGCACAAAGCATGGATAACAATAGAAACCATTAGTAAGATAGAAGACATGAAAAACAAGAAAGCAGATTTAAACAGAAGCAAAACCAGAAGCTCCAAAGCCAAGGCTCATGAAGTGTACATAGAAGCAAACAAAGAAGTAAGAAGAAACATCAAAAGAGACAAGATGAAATATATTGATGATTTGGCAAGGGAAGCAGAGGAAGCTGCAGCCAAAGGAAATATGAGGGACCTGTACAACAACACAAAGAAGCTAACAGGGAAATATAAGCAAGCAAATGGCCTCATAGAAGATAAGAATGGAAAATTGCTTAGTAATATACAAGAACAAATGAAGAGGTGGACAGAACATTTAGAGGAACTTCTCAATAGACCATCTCCAACTAATCCCCCAGACATCCAGCCAGCAGAAGAGGAGCTAAAAATCAGCTGTAAACGACCAAGTAGAGAAGAAATAAAGAAAGCCATAAAGCTTCTGAAAGATGGAAAAGCAGCTGGTCCAGATTGCATTCCAGCAGAGGCCATAAAAACATATATTGATACCTCTACAGAGATATTATACAAACTACTTGGCAAAGTCTGGGAGAGAGAGGAAATACCAGCAGAATGGAAGGAAGGTTATCTGGTCAAGTTGCCTAAAAAGGGAAATTTACAAGAGTGCACAAATTATAGAGGAATAATGTTACTATCAGTGCCAGGAAAAGTATTAAACAGAATCATCATTGAGAGATTAAAGGAGTCAACAGACAAGCAACTGAGAGATGAACAAGCAGGTTTTCGACAAAATAGATCCTGTACAGGCCAGATAGCCACATTGAGAATATTAGTTGAACAAAGTCTGGAATGGAATTCACCGCTACACATCGGATTCGTGGACTATGAAAAGGCATTTGACAGTGTAGACAGAGAATCGCTTTGGAAATTGATGAGGCATTATGGAGTTCTCATGAAGATCATTAACTTAATAAAGAAGACCTATGAAGACATGACATGCAGAGTTCTTTATGAAGGACAACTTACAGAACCGTTTAGGATTAGAACGGGAGTGAGACAGGGATGCTTCTTGTCGCCATTTCTTTTCTTACTAGCAATAGATTGGGTTATGAAAACATCGACATCACACAAAAGAAATGGAATCCAGTGGAATCTGACTAAACAGCTTGATGATCTGGATTTTGCAGATGACTTTGCTCTTCTGTCCCATAACCATAATCAGATGCAAGAGAAAGTGAAAATTCTCGATGAGAGGTCACAACAAGTGGGCCTGAAAATACACAGGGAAAAGACAAAGATTATGAGAATAAATGCAAGAAATGATAACATTGTTGAACTTGAAGAAACACCACTAAAAGATGTAGAATCGTACACATATCTTGGAAGTAATATATACAACGTTGGAGGGACAGACAGGGATATCAAAATAAGAATACAAAAAACAAGAGGAGCTATCATTGCATTGGGAAACATATGGAGAGCAAGAGAAATCAAGTCCAACACGAAAATAAGAATCTTCAACTCAAATGTGAAGTCAGTCCTATTGTATATCTCTGAGACACGGAGAACAACAAAAACAACAACCAAAAAGCTTCAGACTTTTATAAACGGTTGCTTGCGTAGAATAGAAGGACTGCAATGGTATGACAAAGTCACAAATGTGGAATTGATGACAAGAACCAGACAAGTGCCAGGGGAACAAGAGTTGAAAAGAAGACGCTGGCGTTGGATAGGACACACATTGAGGAAACCCGTTTATAGCATTACAAGGCAGTCCTTGTTCTGGAATCCACACGGAAAGAGAGGCAGAGGTAGACCAAAAAACACATGGAGAAGAGAACTGGAAACAGAGGTGAAAATGACGAGGAAAATATGGAAAGAACTTGAGCGGATGGCATAGGACAGGAAGACTTGGCATGTGTTTGTTGAAGGCCTATGCTCCTTGGGGAGCTAAAAGGGTATTGATTGATTGATTGATTGTACCGTTTACAGGCTTTAGTATTGTTTATGAATTCTCTAGTTGACCTTTCTCCTATTTCATAATTAATAACTCTTTCTTCGTCCCGCTAGGTTACCTCAGTTTTCAAGGTTTAAAACGTTATACAATGGTTTTTTTGCGAACTATTTATAGACTGTAAAGTTGCTAGCTTTACGCACAACTGTCCTTGCTTGTCTTATAAACAATAGTTAACCAGGAAACAGTGGTCCGCTTCATTGTTTCTCATCTACATCTGATTGGGTCTCGTTTGTTGAAGAAGAGGACATCATCATCATATTGAGTCTCGTTTGTTGAAGAGTGTAGTAAAATCTGCGAGAAAATCGCTCATTTCAGTAAGATTTTAGTCATAAAATGATAATAAATACAACAGCCCTATTGTGTTTGACGGTGATGCTCTCACACGCCAGCATAGCGCTGAATTTAGTGCATAGGAACGGCTTAGAACCGCTCCCCCCGTTTAAACCTACTCGCGTTCCTTGTGACGTACATTTTTAACATTTTGCCCGATTTGATAGAGACTGTGGTAAGACTTACAATTAACGCTTTGGCGGAAGTGTGCCGCCAACTACTGTCTGAATTAACGCAGAAATTTGACTTTAACGCTGGTAATTAGTAGTAATTCTTACAAATTTGGTAGTGTAACACGATAAAATACAAATTATTAACGCCAATTCTTAACCCGCCATGCACAACCCCGCCTCGCTTGACACATTCTGCCATGCAGATATACACGCGCGAGCAAAGCCAGCCAAAGCAAAAACACGCAGACAATTTTATTTTCATCCTCGCGGTAGCATTTCTGACGTAACTGAAACAAGTTAGTTATTTGAAAATACATGCTGGCGGAATGAAAGAGACTAAAAGATGGCCGCCTTGTTAAGAATTTTACTTGACGATGGTCAGTGGAAAAAAAATTGTAAAATCTAAACCAATATCAAACTGACCATAAAAATTATATGGTAGTATAGCTTAAAGTTCAATGAGCAAGAATATGTTTGAAATAATATGATAGTCACAATATTAGCCCAGTTCTTGAAGAAATACTAAATGTCTACGGAGGCACTAACAGACTGACGGTTGTTCCTGCTTGTTATTTTTTTTTTAAAAAGAACTGCCTTTGAATTCTGGTAGTCGAAGGTTTCGATTGGCCAGAGATACAAAATATTAGCAAAAAGCTTTCGCTGCTCAGTGCCAGTTGAGAAAATTTTCATTCAGTTACGCTGAGATCAGCTGTGATAAATTTAAACTTAAATAATAGATAAATATTCACAGTCTGGGCAGAGCACAGGGAAACTGAGGCCATTTCTTTGTAAAGTCAGCGTCAATTGTTTATATTTTCTTGAATTGTGGTAAGGATGCTTTATGAATTACTATGTTTATTCCAACTACCAAAGTTAGATACTGCTATGGGGGAAAGTGAAGGACATGCCGGGAGCAGACATTGTTGAGTCCTCACTTTGAAATGTATCTAACTGGTGTATGTTGTCATGATTTTGTTTGAATATTATTGCATTAGAATAGTAATAAGCCTCTGTACCAGACGCAGAGTTGGGAATTATTATTATTTTTTTTTTTTAAAAAGAACTGCATTTGAATTCTGGTAGTCGAAGGTTTCGATTGGCCAGAGATACAAAATATTAGCAAAAAGCTTTCGCTGCTCAGTGCCAGTTGAGAAAATTTTCATTCAGTTACGCTGAGATCAGCTGTGATAAATTTAAACTTAAATAATAGATAAATATTCACAGTCTGGGCAGAGCACAGGGAAACTGAGGCCATTTCTTTGTAAAGTCAGCGTCAATTGTTTATATTTTCTTGAATTGTGGTAAGGATGCTTTATGAATTACTATGTTTATTCCAACTACCAAAGTTAGATACTGCTATGGGGGAAAGTGAAGGACATGCCGGGAGCAGACATTGTTGAGTCCTCACTTTGAAATGTATCTAACTGGTGTATGTTGTCATGATTTTGTTTGAATATTATTGCATTAGAATAGTAATAAGCCTCTGTGTTCTATGAACACTATTAAGCATGCCTGAAGCATTTATATTTTTTTTTAAAAAAGAAACAGAAGAGAAAATCCTACCAAAGGAAATGTGGTTACTCCACATTATTGTATTGAGGAAAAATATGTAAACGTACACTGGCGTATCTGCCATAGGGACCTGAGGTGTGGTCACAGCAAGGTGGGAGTCATGTAAAATTAGGGGCGAGTGCACCTGTAAGGCACGCGAGGCTGACCCCATACCTCCCTAGGAGAATAACAAATATAGTGAGTGATCAGATGTAAAAGGCCAGGGTGTCCTTTTGTTGCAAAGGTTCTATTTCCTGTTGCCAGCTGGTGACAGGAAACCTGCTGAGTCAGAAACATACTATCAAGTCTCCGACCCTTCATATGCTGTCAACAGATAACGGGAGGAGCTTGGAGCACGTTTGAAAGAGATTTTCTGCATCTACTTATTGTATTTCATTCTACAAGGAATTCCAGGTGATGAGTTAGGCATCTGGGTACATCTGACACTTTCGCTTTAACAAACACTGATATTTCAACATATACTCAGGAAGTTTTGGGGCGTGATGAAACTACAGCCCCTCATACACAGTGACTCTCCCTGCTAGATTAATACAGTATAAGCTGTGAACATTTCCCACAGGACAGATATATATATATATACAGTACTTTGCAAAAAAAATGGCAGTCATATTGCTCAGCTAAATATGCTGAAATCTAATTAAATATGCATGTTCTGCCCCAAATTTGCACTCCACTTAAGTGAGCAAACACTACCAAAAGTAAAAAAAAAATTAGCGTAGAGTACAGTCCCTTGATAATAGAGCAGACGACAATTTCTAATGCTAGTGGCAGAAAATGGATACAAAGACAAAGTGTATGTTAATTTCACAGCTTTGGAATGAAGGAAATCAAACATGTTCCAACATTTCTAAAACCTTGAACATTCCTGAGCGGACTGACTACAAAGTTGTGAGTAAATTAAAAGCAGGTAATGGAATCGAGCGAAAAGAAGATAGTGGGGGTCCAAGAATTTTGGACACAAAGGACCATCGGCGTCTCGCCCAAATCGTTCGGGCTGGACCAATGAAGAGTGTAGAAAACATACGGCAGAGCATGATCGAGTTGGGAAGCCCAGAGGTATCTAATGCTACTGTCAACAGGGAGCTACACAGGATGAATTACACAAAAAAGCGGGTAATTTCGTCACCATTGCTCACTGAGACTCACAAACAGATGCGCTTGAACTGGTGCCACGAACACCAAAATTTGTCATGGGACAATGCGATTTTTTCAGATGAATGTTCTGTTTGGTCTTATCCTGCCCAAATAAATATTTGGACGAAAGACTCTATAACGCCTGTGTACCAGCGACCGAAACATACTCAGAAATTCGTTCTTTTGGGAGGGGTGTCAG
>JAMPIV010000127.1:0-45557 GCA_024509875.1 Oreohelix idahoensis
GCAGCTTCTAATCTTTTTTTCTTCTATTTGAAGTTATTTCTCCATATTCTGCAGCAGCTTTTCTTTCCTCAGCAGCAGCTTCTAATCTTTTTTCTTCTGCCTTCAATACCATACAGAATTGAGCAGTTGTCCATTCTTCTAACTCTTTACCAGTCTTATCAAGGGATTTTCCTTGTGTAATAAAGTAATCTAATGTAGACATCCTGTCTTATTAAATCAGAAACCTGAAAAAGTAAATAAATTACCTTATTTCACTTTCATGGGAGACAAGTCTATACTATAGACTTAGTCTTAGTGAAAACCTTGTATGGTTATTTTGTTTATAATATAACCAATGATAACTTGAGTACCTGTGGAAAACAATATCTGTATATCCCAAACACTGTGGGAGACAAGCCTTACAAAGGTCTTGTATACTTCCTTAATGTAATCAATGATCACTTGAGTACCTGTGGAAAATAATATTTTCTATCCCAATCACTGTGGGAGACAAACCTTACAAAGGTCTTGTACACTTTCTTAGTTAATCAATGATCATAAGTACTGGTCTGTACTATAATATAAGAGTATTCAACTATACCTCATATATCATATGTCAACTTAAGACATTCACAAAGGACAAACAAGAAAAAACCATATGAGAACATTTGCAGAAATCAAATTAAATTGAATAGGACAAATCAAAGAGAATGATCACAGAATCTGTGATGATGACCGCAATAAGATAACAAGACAAATAACGCCCCAGTGTATAAATATAAATTGTGTATATAAATCAAAAATAGAAAAGGGTAGACCAACAAATTACAAACAAATCAAAACAAACTAAAGAACAGAGGAATATTACAAAAACAACAATGAGTGCAGTCTTCACAGCTAACACTAATAGCAAAAGCTGTCGCAGCAAATTTTCAATCAAGAAAATTGCACCTATAGAAACGCACACATCAGACCCTCTATTACGTGGGATACTCTGTTGTGTGACACCGCCCAACCAAAACAACAACCCGCAGAGTGCAAACAAATATCACATATAAACATGTAAACATAAATAGCATAAATGCATATAATATTATCAAATAGTATGGCAATGTGATGTGTTGCAGAGAAGGCTTATCTTTTATTCAAAATAATTTTTCACTTTTAATAAGTTATTAAATTATTGAATTAACTTATTACAATGTTCAATTCTTTTGAGCATATGAAGATCCAACGATGAAATATGCACTTTATGTTCAACAACACTGTGATTCTTCTGTACAGGATCAACAATCATTTCTTTCTTCTGTACGATGAGAAATGTCAACAGCACTGCTCCCGATATTTTATACAATTGATACAACTGTCCTGTATAATACCGTCTGTACAGTGAAAAACTGTCAACAAGCGCTGACCTAGATACAGCATCCGATCGGTAATACAGGTCAAGCTGACATCGACTGCCCCGTTGTAACTCGTACACTGGTGTTCATGCGTGTCGTATGTGGCGTCAGGGATGGTCTGGTTATCATAACCCCAGGAATCTGGTTCACCACTGTAGAATAACAGTTTGCTGAATAATCGTGTTGTTGTGTATTGGCCACTGTTGAATGTCTGGATGCGGATGTTATGTTTAGGGTCATGCACTGATCATCACTGAAGAAAGTCTTCTTAGTTACCTCTGCATCATCGAATGAACCTGTCATGTTGACATTGAGTGGGAGTGTCAAGTAACGCGAATGGTGTAGTAGTTCGGTGTAACAGACCACTTGATAATACCTCTCACACACTCTCATGTAATGCAATGACGACTTGAACTGTCGCTGACATTTCAATAGAGTAATGAGGCACGCACAATGGACAGCACGGATACAGTCATGGGTACATGTTGACATAAATTCATTGGTTATTTGAATCGTGGATGATACATTCATGTAGTAGTGAAATATCATTCAACCTAAGGTAGCATTCACTGTTCTGGTAACTAATCGCCGTATCCTCTACTGACTGAACGCGTCAATGAGGATCGGTAAACATACAAAAGTCATTGGCCCAACGTTCATTTCATGGCTAAGTTCTTAAGCTGAGATATGTCCAATGTTTGTATAATAATCATAAACCACGATAGTGGGTTTTCACTTCATAACAAGATCTCGATACCACTGCCCGATAGTAGGATACATAATCTGTTCTCTTGACAGTGATCAAAAATATGATGACAGGAATATAACATGGCCGCCTTCCTGAGTTGTCGCTCACTCACTCGCAGGAGGGTGAATATAAGCCAAAGTTAATTTAGAATGTGCATATAAATAATTTCATAAAGTTTTTCCATACAGCGCTACAGTAATCACGTTACTTCATGTAGACATAACTGCTGTAGGAAAGCCTGTCATCTTCGTCGATACAAAACACGATCCTAGCGATACGAAGCACAATGTTCCATCTAGGTCTAACCGACTCGAGATCATCAAAAATAGGGTCTGGCATACCTGGAGTCCGAATCACACATATGAGGAGGATCTCTGACAAATATACTCTTGCAGAGACACAAACTTCTTCTGGAAAAACATCTACGAATCACTGTTAAACCTTAAACAGTGCCAGCCCTGGAAAACACACTCAGCCATTTCTTGGCGACATTATCGGAACTCATCACGACTCGCCAAGACAACCAATACCTCCGCTAGAGCGGCATAAAGAATATAGTCCTGCCTATCCATACAAAATATACAATATAGGACTGAATCTACTTGCACTAATAATATGTAATACATATGAATTCAGGCCATAAACATTCTAAGAACGATCAATCTATTTTCTGGCTATGACAAATGATGAATGCCAAAATATAAGTATTCTTCCGCCCGATCAATATCAGGGAGATTATCCATATAATCAAACGTATGAATCAAACATGGATTATCTGGCTTTACAAAAGAAAGCATTTTCGTACCCAATTAAATACAACAATATATTTTCCATATTAAATAGCCATATCGTACATTTGTAATCTGTGCATTCAAAAATATGTATGCAACAGCTACGCACCAACGAATGATAGCGATGAGGAGGTCAATGATGAATTCTATCAACAACTGCAGAAAGAAATGGAAGACACACCTAGATATGATCTTGTTATAGTAATGGGAGACCTCAATGCGAAAGTTGGTACACACAATACATATAATGAAAGAACAATGGGGAAATGTGGCAGCGGAAGAGCAAATGAAAATGGGGATAAACTAATAAGTTTCTGTAGCATTAACAACCTGGTCATTGGAGGAACACTCTTCCCACATAAAGAAATTCACAAATTAACATGGGAATCACCAAATGGTCGGGACAGAAACAAGATAGACCACATCATGGTTAACGGTAGATGGAGACATGCATTACAAGATGTGAAGGTAAGAAGAGGTGCAGATGTGGGAAGTGATCACCATTTAGTAGTAGCAAAACTGAAAGTGAAACTAAGAAGGGCTGCACCAACTGTAACTACACAGAAAAGGTTTGACATCAGCAAATTAAAGGACTCCCTTACCAGAAAAGCTTTTGCGGCCGACATAAAGAAACGATATCAATTTGCCAAAAGTCAGGAAAAGACATTGACTGATGATATAGACCAGAATTTCAACACCATTTCAACAATATACAAAGAAAGCAGCAAATCATGCTTGGGATTCCAGGAAAGGAAGAAGCAAGACTGGATAACACCAGAAACATTAAACACCATAACGATGAGAAAGGAAATGAAAAGAAAGAAAACAGAAGCGAAGTCCCCCAGGTTAAAGCAACTATATAGCGAACAGTACAGTCAGCTGGACAAGGAAGTTAAACGCCAAACCCGAGCCAACAAAAGGAATTTCCTAGACGATCTTGCAACCAAGATCTGCTTACTCGTAGCAGGCAAGAGGACATGCACACCATCATAGCTGGCAGATGCTGGAGCTGGGTTGGTCATGTCCTCAGAAGAGACCCCGATGCCATCACAAGAACAGCTATGCTTTGGACCCCTGAAGGAAAACGAAAGAGAGGCCGACCAAAAACAACCTGGCGGAGGACTGTGGAGGCTGAGATGCAGGGAATGAACCAGAGTTGGGGCACTGTACGAAGGATGGGCACCGACCGAGCAAAGTGGAATCAATTTGTTGTTGCCCTACAAGACGCCACTAGGCGTGATGGCCACTGACTGCTTTGACGGTCGGCGGCTAAGGATCAAAGAAGAAGAAAGATCTTGTCATCATTATCACATTAATGGTCTTGTCATCAGTTCCACGTTAGTCATCTCGTCATCAGTTCTACATTAGTAATCTCGTTTTCAGTTCCAGATTATTCATCTTGTCATCATGTCAACATTAGTTATCTTGTCATCTGTTCTACATTAGTCATCTTGTCATCAGTTATGTATTGGTCATCTTGCCATCAGTTCCACATTAGTCATTGTGATGTATAATGGAAATGTATCCTACAGTAATCTGTCAGCCCGTAATCCCGTTAGCGTTCTATGATTTGCTAGTAAAGGTCAAGCATTTTTCTGCCTGCACTACTCACTTTTAATCCTCGCATCTTTTCCCTGAAAGGTAAACAAACGAAGCTGTTTGCCAACTTTGCGACCTGCCAGTCATAACAGGGAGCGAATCTGGCATGTTTACCTGAGTTTCTCACGCGAGCTGATCTGTCAATCATCGGATATTGTGGTGGATTTGATGTTAAGAAGTGTTGTTGTTATGTACTCTTAGTGTACTGAATGAGGTCAGCTGTGAAGGTCCCTGAATATAACAAGTATTATGGTAAGTTTACAGGGTACCTTTCTGCTACCACCTTTATGATCTCATTCAGAATTATTCTTTGACTCGAAGGTATGATGACTACGTTTGATGTCTAGGGTTATGAATATGTAGTGTAATGTTGCATTAACCAATTAAACATATAAACAACTATTTTATTATCCAACACAACACAACAGTACCACGACAATCACATACAAACTACACTTTAAAAGACTATCTTAAGTAAGTCAGTGGTTGAATCTTGGGTAAACGTTAATGTTTTACAATTTATTGTCCTGGTTCTAGTTTGTTTTGAATCAGGACTGACAATCAAAAGTGAAATCAAAAGAAGTATTTACATCAATTAAATAACACAATGGATCTTCTGTCCATAATACAAATGTTATTATAATATACGTGTGTAGATGTAGTTTTCTAATTTAGGTTAATACTGGTATATAATGGTAGGTTGTTGGTTAACATCACCCCTTATTGTTTATTTTCTTTTCATTTGACACTGGTGGAATTTTTATTTAATATTCACAGTCTTTATTTTAAAACTAGAGGTTGAGCTTCCTGGTGCCGAACAGGCACTTATCTTCGAAGGACAACACCGGTAGATCTTTTCATATGCTCGCTGGACAATCTGTTACACTTCTTGAAAGGCAATGGCGGCCAGTATGTGCCCCGAAATATGCAAACAGTGTCAGGAATCGATCAGTTCCAAAGAGCTTGGTACTACGTTAATGTCAGTACAAAAAAACCCAAAAATTTCAATGAAATATACACAAGCGAACGATGACTGGCAAACAATTATGGCACACTTTAGATCTGCCTTCTGTCCAGACTGCTTTCTATAGGTTTGAAAAGCACAAGCCTGCTCTCATCGCTCCTTGTTCAACAGAAAATTTTCTCAAAATGGCAACGAGCAGTCTACGTTTCCGATAATATATAATGCATTGGCCAATGGGACCATGAACTCATTTATTTTGAATCAAACTTTAAAAAAACAAAATCCCAAACTACTATGTTTACTACTGCAAATATATTTTTAGTTTTAGGTCAACCAATCCTATCTCGCCTTCCTTTAAACTACAGCCAATCAAATTACAGGTACCTTTTAGTCCTTATTTCCCCAAAAGCTTTTTTCAAAACATGCTATGAAAAAAATAAGCAGGCATGATTTTTTTCCGTCAGTCCTTCTTACAATACATAGTATTTTTGCCAATATCTTGGTTATTTATTGTACTAGTGGGTAACTTACACCATATTATTGCTCAGGAAATCATAAGGCATCCGAATATATAATTTTTATGGCCCTATGTAGTATGGTTCATAATTCCATATTTTGTTTCTATATTAGTCGTTCAAATCTAGAAACTGCCACCCGTTCACTTCTTTTTACAACTATTTTCAAACTAAAAACGAGAATCGTCCGTAGTCCGTTAGAATTACGTCATTTGTTTTATAAGAGCTAAGGCTGTCTGCGTGACCAGATTGACGAACATTTTTTAGTTTTAGTATCGTAATTTGAAAATCGCCCAAGGCTATGTTGCGCGAGTTGGCTTTTTGAAATCAACGCAAGACGGCGTACCCTAGGTTCTGTCTTTCCATCTCTCCCCTACTTTTCTTTTATTCTATCACTCTGTCGTCTTGGCAATACGACTTGAACTTGCAAAAGTGTTACATTTAATCTCAAGGACGAATTAGGAAAAGACAGTATCCTCCATCAAAACCCGCATACTGGCTGGCGTGGGGGAAGAAGACGCTGGACTCAATTTTTATTTTCTATCTTATTTTTGACTTTATGCACTATAATATTACTTAATTTAGCTATTGTATTTAGAATATCGTCACAGATATCAGACAGACGCACGTGGGATAACACCGGACTTTTGAAGTGAGACGCTCGGGCAAAATATTTTCCCTGAATACCCTTTGATGTTCGTACATGCAGGGAGAGATAACTCTGTGATTTCCAGAAGCGGGCTGAATCTAAAGAAACTCGTTACACGGTTTAAGTCTCTGTTGTCGATTAGCAACGTCCGACAGAGCGACCGTGAAAGCCTTTTATCTGGGTAACATAGTGTTCTGATTTCTCTACTGTGAACGGTGGTGTGAAAATTAGCATCCTCTAGAGAGCACATAACAATAATGTACATAAACTGTAGCTTCCCAAACCAGTTATCAGTTGTCGCTCAGAATTTTTCGGATAGTAAAATCACGTAGTCTAGAACCATTGTGGAAGATATATTAATAGCCTTCGTGGGGATTTCATTCGGATTTTCTGGTAATAGAAATATGTGCTTAAGTGTTAAAATGTGTTAAGTTTTACCATTATAATTCACTGTGATTTACTAGCGTTAAAACTAGTGAAATAAACTAACGCGTAGATATTTTTTGCCAGTTGTTCAGTTTAATGTAATTTACATCACCCGCTTTCTCACACAAGAATATACGGTTTAGCTGACTGAATTAAAATGCTAGGCGCGACTGAGAGTGGACCATAGAATTCACGTTATATTTCATTTTGTTTAATTAAATAAGTCACTAGTGTTTAATATCATACGACTAAACAAACAGACGCCGACAATCTAATAGCTATTAATGAAAGGCGAAATTTGTTAAGTGCGCGTAGGGATAATTAAATAATAATTGGCATTGAGCACTTATTGTTGACCGAGGCAGGGTGGGAAAGGCTGCATGCCACAACCGAACCTGCTCTCGCTAAGCGACGCGCGATAGGATAGGCTAGAGACACCGTGTGCCTTTTAACATTAATCAGGACTGACGGAGAGATAAGAGATCGTCTTGTCCTCTTCCGTGTGTATATATATATATATATATATATATAATAGTATCATTTTTTCATAATGTTTCTCTATTCTTAAGCAGACCTGATCAAGGGCGACCAGCGGTCTATTTTGGTCCTTTTTCTTCATTTACTGATTGTATTAATGTTGTCTTTTTCTTGGCTTACACGTCCCTAAGTTCATTTGTGAACAGGATTGGCCAAAGAGATTAATTGACATTTTAAATGGTAAATTTAACTGGACTTATTATAGCACAGAATTCATTTGTTAAATTTTATCAGCCCACTGGGTTGTGAAAGATATAACAGTTTTCCAGACTTTTAACAGTCGTATCCAAGTGGATTTTATCCAGAAGAGTTACGCTGTTTCAAAATCGGCTCTCACGACAGAGACAGCCGATAGGATTTACTATCATCATTTATAAATTGGAACAGTTTTAGCAAAATGATGTTTCCAAATACTGGAAGTATTTTCTACTGTTTACTGGGAACTCAGATCTCTGGTTTTTTTCTACACTAACTATTCGAGGTGACATTTGTCCATCCAGGAATCAACCACCAAAGTTGGCGTCCCCCTCATAAAATCTTATTTATTATAGAGGAAGGACTGGGGCCAATTAGGAAGATAAAAACACTGGAGGTTTATATTCAGGATAATTGTATGTCCAAGGGATACATCAAACGGATTAGTTAAGCGTGATTGAGTGGCCACTGTATGTCAGACAGAGAGAGTGAATATTTTCTTAGTTACAGAAATGTATCATCTTTGATTTTGCTTAAATATTGTTTAATTTAACTGGATAACATTAATGGGAATATCGTTCTTTTCTTTACTGTCTTTGCTGTAACATAGTGCTAACCTTTGATCTTTGGGGTTATTAACTTGTTGGGTTCTTTTTTTCTCAATAAGGGGGAGGGCACATGTTCTTTGTCATTTTCTATGTATGTAATTCTGATTTATTTGATTTCTCTTTAGATATTTGGTGTTGCCAAGTTTAATTATAATAAACAACAAAGAACTTAACTTTGAGTGTTGGTCAGACCCATACCCAATTAACCATAGTTTTTCACGTTTGTGTTTCTTGTTGTCACATAGTTGTGTGTGTGTGTGTGTAGTTAAACTTATATTTACATATAAAGGGAGATATAAGATTGTCTTGTATTAAATTGTATTCGTATAGATAGGCTGGACTAGAGAAACTATTCATTCCAGAGACAGATCTTCTCCTTAAACTATTCACTCGTGAAATCTATTCTCACACCTTTATTTCTCACGTACTTATCACCATCCACTCTACTCAGGCGGGACCATAAATAACTTTCAAACCTATCTAATCACGACAGTCATCTTATCATCCGTTTCACATTAGGCATCTTGTCATCAGTTCCACATTAGTAATCTTGTCATCAGTTCCACATTAGTCATCTTGTCATCAGTTCCACATTAGCCGCCTTGTCATCAGTTTCACATTAGTGATCTTGTCATCAGTTTCACATTAGTCATCTTGTCATTAGTTCCACATTAGTCACCTTTTCATGCGTTCCACATTAGTCATTTTGTCATCAGTTCTACATTAGTCATTTAGCCATCAATTCTACATTAATGATCTTGTCATCAGTTCTACATTAGTCATCTAGTCATCAGTTCTACATTAGTCATTTAGCCATCGATTCTACATTTATGATCTTGTCATCAGTTCTACATTAGTCATTTAGCCATCGATTCTACATTTATGATCTTGTCATCAGTTCTACATTAGTCATTTAGCCATAAATTCTACATTAATGATCTTGTCATCAGTTCTACATTAGTCATCTAGTCATCAGTTCTACATTAGTCATTTAGCCATCGATTCTACATTTATGATCTTGTCATCAGTTCTACATTAGGGATCTTTTCCTACCACATTATAATCCTAGTAATCTGTGCAGTTATTTATTAATAAAAATCTGAATGTTTGTGATTGTCATTTTTGTTCTTATTCATGTTGTTGTTGTTTGATACGTTCACATTAAATTGTGGGAATGTGACATTTGTCTTCTTGATTAAATTCCAGAAACCGCAGACAGACAGAGAGAGAGAGAGAGAGAGAGAGAGATAGATAGAGAGATAGAGAGAGAGAGAGAGAGAGAGAGAGAGAGAGAGAGAGAGAGAGAGAGAGAGAGAGAGAATTTGAAAGATAAAAAAATGAATGTCAAGAAATTTAAAACAAGTGAAAAGAGAAGACAGAAAGAAAGTCACAAGACATAGATGGTAATGAGTGTTTTGATGATTGTAAAGGTCTAAGTGAATTAAATGTGTCTGAATATGCCCAAGGTTACTCACTCAGCCATGCATTAATCTTTAGCTCCCTGTGACTCATAGTCCTTCAATAAATGGGCGTGTCTTCCTGTCCTGTGCCATCCGTTCCAGGCATCTCTATGTCTAATTTAAGCACGCCCTGTCTGTCTCCAGTTCCTGAGTTGTTGGTTTCTGGGGATTACAAGGACTGCCTTTCTGACACAATCATGCCAATGTCTTCAGTGTGTGACATGCCAGTGTCTTCAGTGTGTGACATGCCAGTGTCTTCAGTGTGTGACATGCCAGTGTCTTCAGTGTGTGACATGCCAGTGTCTTCAGTGTGTGACATGCCAGTGTTTTCAGTGTGTGACATGCCAGTGTCTTCAGTGTGTGTCATGCCAGTGTCTTCAGTGTGTGACATGCCAGTGTCTTCAGTGTGTGACATGCCAGTGTCTTCAGTGTGTGTCACCTTTTTTTTTTTTTTTAAACACTTTTATTTATCGTTCTTCAACTTTACAAAACGGGTACATTGCATGAAATACCAGGCAAATACATTGTATATTACATATAAAGCCTCATTCGCACTCTCCCAAATAAAGTTAAACAAATTATTTAAATAAATTATAATAAAATAATATAATAAAGGATTAAAGAAAAATAAAAATAAAAATAAAAAATTTTAAGAAAATTAAAAAAAAGATTTATAGTTAATTCAAATTCCTAAACAGTTCATAGTATTTTACATATGTATAAAAAAGCTTACACTTGCTCACACTTCCATTTTTCCTTTTTTAAATTCCTTTTAGAATTTACAAGAACCCGCAAATTGTATAACATATAAAAACCACGCGTACTCTCACTCACTGGCACACTTGAAAGAAAATTTTCCCAAAAAAATCTTCACATATACATTGAACTTGCATCCAGAAAGCCAAAACATGGCTATAATTATTTAAACATATGTACAGTCAAAATCTGGGTTGAAATTAGTTTCCTGCCCCCCCCCCCCTTTCCACCGCCCCCTTCCCCCCCCCCTCCCCCCCCCCCCCACCCCCCAACCCCCCTCAATCCCTTCAACTTTTGATATATTGTGTTTTTTGTAAGAATAATTTTGAGAATAAGTGGGCGTTGTACTGTTTTCTTTCAAACACCGCGCAGTTCCTACAAATCCAGACTAAATATTTAAATTCCACTATCAGGCTCAAAAGTTTCAGTTCTACTTGTTGTGTGCACTTTGGTAGGGAATTCAGCATGATAGCTCTATACATGTCTATACTGCGTGGAAAGTAGACCATCAATTCCTTTTTCAAAATTTCTATTGTAGAAGTGACTGTACTACAGTAAAAAAAACAAATGATCTTCTGTTTCCTGTGTATTGGTATTACATAATTTGCATTTTGGGAGGTTCTTCCACTGTGCAACAAGTCTTTGCCTAATAGGTGTCATGTTATATATAATAATCTAAACGTGACTTCCTTTGCGGGTGGAGCAAGTGGTAACTCGTGTAGGCTCTTAAAAATAGGTTGGTAATCAGTTATAAAATAGTTATACCCACGTTTTATCCTTGTCACTAATGAGGGTTCTTGTGCACTAATAAGACTTCTGTAAATGGAGCGTGTATTTTGTTGTAATAAAGGTGTATTTCCTTGTATGCTTTGTATGCATTGTTTGTAGAACCGTGGTAAAGTGCCAAAGTAATGAGGTTGATTGTTTTTGTAACGACACACGTTAGATAATCTCAGACCAATATAATAATGAGCCAAAGGGTATTGTTCAGGATTTTTTTACTATTTCTCCTATGTACTTGATTCTTAAAGCTTTTATTTTAGTTGCTATATCTTGTAAAGATACTCCCCCTCTATCTTTGGGTTGTATTAACGTTTTATGCTTTATACAGTGTAAGGTGTTGCGGAATAAGAAAGTTCTTATGAGTTTGTTTATTTGTGTAATAATTTCTTGAGGAATGGTTTGAACATTTGCTATGTAAATCAATTTAGGTAAAATAAAAGTGTTGATTAAAACCGATCTTCCAAAAATTGTAGTAGTTTTTATATTTATATCTTTCTAGTCTTTTTTTTATTTTCTCTAACAAGTTTTTCCACACCTCTGTATTCCTTTGTGTTGGTGTGGCAGTGTATGTAATACCGTAAATTTTTATTTCATTTACTTGTAGCAACTGGAAAGGGAAATCTGATCTGTTTCTCCATTTACCTATTCCCATTAACTTTGATTTCTGAATGTTTAGTTTTGCTTCACTGGCTCGTCCAAACTCATTAAAGGTATTTAAAATATTTTGAATAGAGGAAATTTTGGTTGGGAAAAAAAATCGTATCGTCCGCGTACGCGGCTAATTTCCTTTGACCTTGTCCTGGAATGAAAACCCCCGTGATGTTTGTGTCTTGTCTAATTTTCTCTAACACGGGTTCTATTGACAGTACATATAGCAAAGGCGAGAGTGGACAGCCTTGCCTGACTGACCTAGTTAGAATAAAAGGTTCTGTGATTGTGTGATTTATTAAAAGTCTACTTTCGGGTGTTTTATATATAATTTCTATCCATTTCCTAAAGTATGGCCCTACATTACAAGCAAGCAGTGTTTTGTGCAAAAAGGAATGGGATACCCTGTCGAAGGCTTTTTCTTGGTCCAACGATAAAATAGCGGCCTCGTGCTGCTTGTCTGCCGCGTAGTTAATCAGGTCTCTAAAAAAGTGTGTGTATGTTTGCTAATATTTCTCTGCGGCACGCTGTTCTGTTGGTCGTCATGAGTTAGGATATGCATGAATGATTTCAGTTTATTAGTTAAAGTTTTAGTTAAAATTTTGTAATCAGTGTTTAGAAGTGATATGGGTCTATAGTTTTTTAGTAGTTTCCTATCTGTTTTTTCTTTTGGTAAGAGTACTATGTACGACTGGTTTAAACTTTCAGGAAGTTCGCCTTTCTGAAAAGCTTCCTCAAAAACTTTCATTAATAGTGGTCCAAGAACGGGAAAAAAGAAAATATAGAATTCTGATGTAAGGCCATCTGGGCCAGGGGTCTTATCTCTGTTTAGTGTGTTTACTGCCTCCCTCAAATTTTCGAGTGTTATAACTTGGTCTAAATTTTTATTTTCTTGTTCTGTAAGAGATTTTGTGTACTTTAAAAATTTTTTTTTTTGCGTGTCTGTTCTTGTTTCTTCTTTGGTGTATAAATGTTTATAAAATTCCAAGATGGTCTGACATATGTTTGTGTTGTTTGTTTGCAATTGTCCATTGTTATCTTGTATTTGGCGAATCTGCTTATTTTGTTGAACGTTCTGTTCTATTGCCAAATACTGTTTGTTTGGAGTCTCTTGTGTTGTGTATAACTTCGTTCTCAGCATTGCACCTTTGTATATGTGTTGTTTATGCTGTTCTAACTGGTCCTGTAACATCTGAATAACCGGGTCAGTTTTGTCTATCTTTTTTGTCAGTTTGATAGCTTGTTCTAATATCTTTTCTTGTGTTTTGGATGTCCTGTGTATGTAGGTTGCCAGGACCTGTGTCCTGTCTTTTATGGTGTTTTTTAATAGGTCCCAATATCCTGCAATATTTTGTTCAGGGATCTGTTCTGTGTATCCTAATATGAGCTGCGTTATTTCCTTTGTGAAGAAATCATGTTTAAGTAAACTGTTATTAAACTTCCAATGTGGAGATCTTTTAGATGTTATAATGGGCGTCCCTATACCTAACACTGTATAAACTGCTTTATGGTCTGTGAAATCGAGTGTGCTGTTAATATGTTGTGTTTTCTGTACCTTGTAAATTTCTGATGTATATATCCTATCTATCCTAGAAGCTCGTCGTAAGCCTGGGTATGTCTTATCTATGAAAGTGTACGATCTATTATTTGGTTCAACACTTCTAAAGGTATCCTTTAGACCATGCTCATCTAAAATAGTTTGTAATATCTTCCACGGAGATGTCTGATTCTTATTCACATATGTGTTCTGTTTTTGTAAGGTTCGACCAGCACGATCCAGGTCAGACGTGACACAATTAAAATCCCCTCCTAAAATTAAGTTCCCTCCTTTGTATTGTGGTGACAAAAAATCAGAGAGCTCTCCATAAAAGGTTGGCTGGCTTGCCCTTTGACTGGGAGCGTATACATTGACCAATGTGTATGTGTCTTGTTCGCTTTGTTTATTTTTAATTTGGACACAAACTAATCTACCGCTAGTGTCCGTGTTATGGTGTGTTGTTTCCCAGTCTTCTGATACTTGTAAGATCGCTACACCTGTGTGTGATGTCCCTATACTAAACCACCCGTTTCTTAAGCCTAATTTTGTTGTAATTTGTTTAGCACGGAAGTTTGAAATAACTCTGATTTCTTGCAGAAAAACAAAATCGGGTTGGTATTTTTTAATTAGTATTTCCAGAGAGTTTAGTTTATTTGTTAAACCATTTATGTTTAAAGACAACAAGGTTAAACTAAAGGGCGTAGTGTTGGGGTGTAAAACTGTGTGCGCCATGAAAAAACCCAACATTAAACATTTATTAAACGTTTACATAAAATAAAGCAAAAATAGACAAGACAAAAATATGCAGTTCCCTTGTTACTGCATAGAGCAGGTGCAGTCAGTTCTAGGAAAGAGGAAAGGTACTTAAGCATCCGTGTGGGTAAGGAATAAGGTTGATGGGTGAGGAAAAAAATGCCACTCAAGAAAAGAAAGGCCCGAGACTTGGAACACGGATCACAGGATGAAAATTGACAAAAAGGACTATTGGAGGAAAGGGTGTGGTTATGTGATGAAAAGGATATGAAAAACCAAAAGGCAGAAAAGTAAAATAGTATCAAGATACTACAAAGGGAAAGGATGTCTTGAAAAGGAAGAGAATTATAGCATTGTAAATACATACTTGTGTATCTCCATTTGCACATATATGTATCCACTATGTATCTTGTATCTCTATCTGTCCTTGAATTCATATTTATATGTATTATTTTAGTTACACAGTTCTTAACGTCTTTAAGCATCACGAGTTTCCCTTCTGTAACTCTGGGTCGTCTGTGTACGTGCGACACGCTTGTGAAAGAGTTTTTTTCCATTTTCAGAAGGTTAAGTCCTGTCCCGGTGAGTTACTCCCCAGGTCTATTGATAACACTGGGTCGTAGTAATCCTCTGTAGCCATCGCTGCCCAGGAAGAGGGGGCACCACCTCGGAGTGGTGTATCTGTGTCACAATCACTTGTGCTGCTGTCATGCTTGTTGTTTATGTCAGTGGTCATATTGGTGTCACCCAGAGTGGACTGAGGGGACATCTGCGTAATTCTTCTTTTGACTTTAATCTGTTTCGACTTCTCTTTCTTCTGTTTCCTCTTGTTTACAAAAAGTGTAAATTTGTCATTGTTCATATCTTCTGGGTCAGATTCGGGTAAGTCCACGTTATTTGTGTCTTGTGGTGCGTCATTGGTTATCTGGGGGTTGTTTTGTATTAAAGGTGCAGCTGATGTTGATGGTGCTGATTTTGTAGGTTGTACTTTGTCCTGAACTGTAACTGTGGTTGCTACTTGCGGTTTCCTTTTTGGGCATTGGTTAACCCAATGACTGTCCAAACCACAAATCGCGCAAGGCGTTCGTCTACCGGTCATTGTCACAGAAATTTTTACGTTTGTCTCGTGTCCCTGCGACTGTAGTCTCATGTTGACATAGTGCGGGATGTTTCTGGTCGGGTTACTCATGAAGGCCCACTTGTCAGTGGCGTTCTTTAACTGAAAAGCGTCGGCTTCTCTATCGCCCGTAATGGATGTGACGATTTGTAGAACAGCGTCCTTTTTTATCGTTGGGGGTAGCCAGTGTAGCACCCCCTTGGACTTCTCTTTCTCTTGATGTTCTATGATTATAGACATCTTGGGATTATCCCATTCGAATTTCTTCCCATGAAGCTTCTGATAGTGCGTTATGTGAGCTGACGTCGTCAGGGTCGCATACCATTTTAGAGGGTCTGAGAATCTGTAAAGGGCTGCAATGTTATTTGAGCCCACAGGGAGGTCCCCCCCCCCCCCCCCCCCCCCCCCCCCCCCCCCCCCCCCCCCCCCCCCCCCCCCCCCCCCCCCCCCCCCCCCGAACCCCTGCAGGTCCAGCCAAAATGCTGGCCATCAGCGAGTAAGAGGCTCTCGCGGCTTGTGGTCCGGATGTTGTTAGAACTAGAGTACCGGGTCTGTGCAGCGACCCGCTTCCCAGGGCGTCTTCCATTTTTAGAATAATATCTTGTACTTCCATTTTGGATTTAGAAAGAAAAGAAATATCCACTCAGAAACAAAAAACACAAACGCTCACAACAAAGGTAATCCGCACGAAAATCTGTGAAAAAACACTTGAACACTACTGTCA
This sequence comes from Oreohelix idahoensis, assembly GCA_024509875.1. Lineage (NCBI taxonomy): Eukaryota > Metazoa > Mollusca > Gastropoda > Stylommatophora > Oreohelicidae > Oreohelix > Oreohelix idahoensis. The sequence goes on from JAMPIV010000127.1 coordinate 16,193, forward strand.
CCGTGGAGTCTTTGCAGCATTATTATGCTGAGTTTAAGTTCAGATGAACAGTATTTTGGGGTCGTTGAAATAACAGGGTATGAGAAAATGGTTTTGAAAATGTAAATAATTTATTAAAGTGGACTATTTGTCTTATAGACAAGAGACAGCACTATTGTGCTTAGATGGTAAGGGAGATAACTATTTTAGACTTTAATATTTCCTAAATGTACATAGTTCTGCTTTATAAAATTAGCATAACGATTGTTTCTAATAAGCTAGAAGTAACAGAACATAGCGTTTAATTAAAAATCACTAAGGGAGATAACAATATTATTAGCGCCCTTTACAGTTAAGAGAACAGAGAGCAGAATAAACGCACGTGAAAAGTGAGCGAAAAATAAACAGTTATGTAGCACAGTTCACGGGGTTGACAGAGTAGGGTTAAAAGCGTGAAAGGTGAGATTAGGTGAGTGAACTGAGGATCATGGGAATAAATTGAAGGGGAAAAGAGATGAGTCCCACCAGAAACCTCAACCAGGGTAGACGTGTCGCGCTGGGCGCTCAAGAAATGTGAAACCTGCGGTTTGCAGAAGGTCTACAGAAATAGCTAGATATAGAAAGGTAGTGATAGGAATTCAGGAGAACACTTAGATTTGATTGATAATGTGTGCTGTTAAACATAGGATTAGCTCATAGGTGGTGCTAGTAGGACAGTGATAAGTAACGGACTTCTGTATATTACGGTAAGAGGTCTTTGACTCTAATTATGCTTAACTTGAGTGAAGAGAGACATGTTTTTTTTTAGAAACACGCTCAACCTATTGTCACAGGCTAATGTCACTAATATTTAAGGAAGCGAGCTACCGAAGAGAATATTGAAGCAAAGGCATAATTAAAGCTTAAAAAGTGGATAACTTTTATTATCAGATAGCCAGGATGGGCTGTCATACAAAGACGATGAGGCATTGTCATAAAACAAGAAAATATTGTACAAAGGGTTTACAGCACTGACATTTATGAAACATCTCATGCGCTCTCTCATATAAAAGTAAGTATGAAGACGCCACCACAGTTGAATCTGACCTTTATGTAACATCTCATGCGCTCTCTCATATAAGAGTAAGTATGAAGACGCCACCACAGCTGCACCTGCCATTATATTACTTTGTTTAGGTGAACTATGAATTGATATTGATGCACAAAATTGAGCTATGCCTAGCAGATTATAGTGCTTTAGACAAGAGTCTACAGTAGAGAATATAATAATATACCTTTGAAAAAAATTACATTGAGCCTAAGTCTGGAGGCCTGGATAAAAGGGAGATTGAAACATACCCTTATGAGAAAAGAATTGTGGAACACATGTTATGTAAATAAAAGCCATTATGTTTGGAAATTCAACACTCAAGTTGGTTTAATCAATAAAAAGGATGTGGAGTGGGTATGTGAGAAAGAGTTAAACCTATATAGCATATATAGCCTTAAAACCACTAGTACAAGGAAGTCGCTATAACAACAAGGAGAGAAGAACGTGGTCTGGGTTGAAGAAAAGACGAACCTTATCTCATCCAGGAATCACCATCTCTGGCGAAAAAAAGGCTAGTCAAGGAGATAGCTCTACTTGGAAGATAAGTCAGAGGAAAAGAGTTTGACTACTTGAATTAAATACTAGGCCTGCCTCAGTAACCTAGTAATATCAGTAGCACCTAGTTTAAATATATTAGAAGGAACATTCACACGGTCACATGTGTGACATGCCAGTGTCTTCAGTGTGTGACATGCCAGTGTATTCAGTGTGTGACATGCCAGTGTCTTCAGTGTGTGACATGCCAATGTCTTCAGTGTGTGACATGCCAGTGTCTTCAGTGTGTGACATGCCAGTGTCTTCAGTGTGTGACATGCCAGTGTCTTCAGTGTGTGATATACCAGTGTCTTCAGTGTGTGACATGCTAGTGTCTTCAGTGTGTGACATGCCAGTGTCTTCAGTGTGTGACATGCCAGTGTCTTCAGTGTGTGACATGCCAGTGTCTTCAGTGTGTGTCATGCCAGTGTCTTCAGTGTGTGTCATGCCAGTGTCTTCAGTGTGTGACATGCCAGTGTCTTCAGTGTGTGACATGCCAGTGTCTTCAGTGTGTGACATGCCAGTGTCTTCAGTGTGTGTCATGCCAGTGTCTTCAGTGTGTGTCATGCCAGTGTCTTCAGTGTGTGACATGCCAGTGTCTTCAGTGTGCGACATGCCAGTGTCTTCAGTGTGTGTCATGCCAGTGTCTTCAGTGTGTGACATGCCAGTGTCTTCAGTGTGTGACATGCCAGTGTCTTCAGTGTGTGTCATGCCAGTGTCTTCAGTGTGTGACATGCCAGTTTCTTCAGTGTGTGACATGCCAGTGTTTTCAGTGTGTGACATGCCAGTGTATTCAGTTTGACATGCCAGTGTCTTCAGTGTGTGACATGCCAGTGTCTTCAGTGTGTGACATACCAGTGTCTTCAGTGTGTGACATGCCAGTGTCTTCAGTGTGTGACATGCCAGTGTCTTCAGTGTGTGTCATGCCAGTGTCTTCAGTGTGTGACATGCCAGTGTCTTCAGTGTGTGACATGCCAGTGTCTTCAGTGTGTGACATACCAGTGTCTTCAGTGTGTGACATGCCAGTGTCTTCAGTGTGTGACATGCCAGTGTCTTTAGTGTGTGACATACCAGTGTCTTCAGTGTGTGACATGCCAGTGTCTTCAGTGTGTGGCGTATCAAACGGCTAAATGCTTTCCTCAGCTCTTTTTGTACTGACATTTCTGTGTACATCACTTCCGCGTTGGTGATCTTATTTCAAACACCTTCACTTCTTCTATTCTACGCAAGAACCCATTTACATAACAGTAACTTGACTTTTTTGTAGGTGTATTTGTTCTTCATGTTTGAGAGCCATACAATAGAACAGCCTTGACATCTGAGTTAAAGTTGTTTATGTCTTTGTTGGTAGTGATTTTTTTTTTATTTCCATATATTTCTCAATGTATTTAAAACTACTCATGTCATTACATGATGCCCATATATATGTACCAGTTCACATCTTGTAGGAATATGTGTATAACCATAGACATATAGTCATGGGGCTCTGCGACATCTTGGTTACATCAGTTACAAAAATATTAACAATTATCTCCCTCTGGAATATCAGGGTTCAACCTTTGGAAGGGATGAGTCGGGAGATTGCTCCCCACTAAACATATCACAAAAGTCGACAAACGAGAACTGCACGTGAAGCTAGTCACTTCTTCATGCTAAACAAATCATATCAGAAGGAACCACTGCATACACACACATGGAGTGCTTTTGTGCAGGCTTGTTGCTAGGAGACGGATTAGAGTGAAGGTTTAAAGCTAGATGACAATCGATAAAATTGTAAACAAGAAGATGATGACAACGATGAGAGTGAATATTTTATTGCTGATGTCTACGTCACAGCTGCGAGGCAGATTATTGCTGATGTCTACGTCACAGCTGCGAGGCAGATTATTGCTGAGATACATCAGGTAAACATCAGAAATATGTAGGCTTGTATAACGTAAAACAGGCGACTTCGTTTCGATTTATTTTTAATTTATTTTATAGTATTAGAAGTTGTGAAAGCAAAAAAAAAAAAAATGATCGCTTGTGGATACACAGCAAACAATATAGTGAAATTATAAACAGTGGCAAGCAGATGATAGATTCTCCATGTTTCTAGAAATTATATGACTTCTTAAAATAGTACGTGTGTCATCAACTTATGAAATGGTAAAAACAACTATAAAAGCCACATTCAAGTTCAAATGACAAAACGTCAAACAACGCCATATAAAATATGATACTTATCATCAGCTATCTAGGCGAGACCAGGTCATTATTGTCCGGCTAAGCACTGAAAACAATAGGTGATGTACCATCTACACCACAGGTGCAGGATTTGTACAACATATCTCTCCACCTGTTGTATCAGCCCCACGACAACCAAATATCTGCTGCAGTCCTGCCCATGATAGGAAATTCTATATAGAGCGATACAACCGGACGCAATCTGATCATCAGAAGTGGTCCCTTCTTCGATCAAGTGTTTCGGCCCATTAATCTCCTTTACACTCTAAGGGGGCGGGCCCACTTGGGTCGTGACTCCCAAGTGCCAAGGGACTTCCCAGTATACAGCAGTAAACGGAGTAGCATATAGCAACAACCTATTTCTCTTCACGACAAACTCTTTGGAGATGTCAGGAACCTTGAGCTAACTACTGCCTTTATTAGAGTGGTAAATGTAGAAGTCTGAGGGTGAACGAAGAAGAAGAAGTAGTCCGCCTAAGGCGGTAATAAATGTTATCAGTTGTGGTTGTTCATTTGGCAGACTTGGAAGAGGATAAGCGAGACTGAAGTCACGTATCCTTAATTCTCTCCGGATTTAGATGGAGATTTGAAACTAGTCAACAATATTTTGTTAGTCGTTCATTAAAAAAGAAAACTCATATCATAATCGGTCCAGTAGTTCATGAGTTGTTTCTTGGTACAGACAGGCAGACATTTGGACAAAAAGGTAAAATTAATTTCGTATTTTTTGCAACTTATTGTTACAAACACCAAAAATGTGAATAATTAATAAAGACCTAGTGTAACAACTTCTTTATTGCATGTCACATGAACTATAACTACATACATTATAGCACATCACAAGTCATATTCACTTCCAATTAAACATTTACTTTCAGTTAGTTATTAAACGAAATACAGTTTCCTTGCTTGACAGAAGCATTGTTTTCTGCAAGTAATGTACATTTTTGTTGTTGTTGAGAACTAGTACTTTTGCCGAACCTAGGTTCGGGTTGATTACCAACATTTTATAAAATATGTTTTATAAAAGACACACGCAATGTCGCAATCCAGTTAATAATGAAAACACAAAAAAAAAATAATGTTGAAAACAAACTTGCGTGTATTGCTATCAAAATAGAAACAAGTAGAAGAGCGCACTTTTGTGGCAGGCTACGCATTCCAAGGCTTTAACAGTTCAACTTTGTGCCCCGTGTACTTCCCGGGGACCTCCGAGCAGACGCAGAAAGAAAAGGACTATAATCCCTTAAGCAACTCGTAAGAGACAACTGGCATAGGGTTTGTCATGGGGCTGTCAACCTCATCTTGTACAATTAATTGATACAGAAACCACTGCAAAATAGAACAGGAATACTTTAATGCAAGCTTCGTGCAACACGGGTTAACTAAAGTGGTGGTTCCATGCCCCTCAGGAGCCCTAACAGAAATGAATAGTTAAACATTGTCAGTTGCAAACAAAATGAATATGGCTTCTAAGTTTTACATCGTAGATTAAAAGAAGACATAGAACAAACAGTCGAAGAAGGAAACCAGAAAAAACATGGAAATGAATATGAGATTATAAATAAGCAGGTTATGAAGATGCGGGTAAAGAAAGAGAAGATAAATTGCAAAGCGATTAAAAAGAAGACATGAGACAGTAGTAAGGAAGAATATGGTGGTGATCATGACAAATATGATAATAAGTGGGGAATCTGATGGTGCTGGAGAAGACGCTGTATAATGATGATGTTGACTATGATGATAATTGTTTACATCTTGTTTCAAACCATCCTTTGTGGATCAAAACATTCGTACTCATTTTCGTGCATGTGTTAAACGTAAAAACTATAGGTAACTAACAAGGAATTAAGATCCACAAAACAAAACAGAAATAGTGATGACGTTTATAGTGACGTAGACAACAAAAAATAGTCTGTCAGCAATACATGCGATCACTCGCCATTCTCGTAAGATCTTGTTCATTTCTTCTTCCTTCTGTCTGTCGTCTTTATTCTTCTGTAACAGATCTTTAATCCTTCTGACATCCTGTAAAAGAACAGCTGAAGCTTCCCTCTCTGGGACAGAATCAAATCCATTATCTCTATCTGAGATCTCGGAAACTCCCTGCTGAATAGACATCCGGGAGTTCTCACCCTTGTCGTGCAGACGGACTCTTGCCATCTTGAATTCAGTTTCTAGGAGAAGGTTAGAAAAGAAATTACTTAGGAGGAATTCGATAGATACTAGCCAGATCCGTTCATGTCATTTTACGATAGTAGCGTGTGTAGCAATTTGTTTGATAATATTCGTTTAACAGCCAATCACAACTCATCCACCTTAAATGTCTATTACTGCATGCCTGCACGAAGCACACATACACACACCCACAATATATATATATATATATATATATATATATATATATATATATATATATATATATATATATATATATATATATATATACAGTGTGTCAGAAATTTTTTTCAGCGGATTACAAATAAAATTTAAAAAAAACACAACCGTGTGGCGCATACAGAAAGGGTTAAAGCTGATGCACTTGGGAACGTATAATTTTAATTTTTCCTCAGGCTGGTGACCCTGCACAAATAAAGTATTTGGCAGTGAAGATAGCGATGTGATATATATATATATATATATATATATATATATATATATATATATATATATATATATATATATATATATATATATATATAGCTGATATATATAATATATATATATAGATATATAATATATATATATTAATAAGTGAAATAAACATGCTAAAAGAGATATATATATATATATATATATATATATATATATATATATATATATATATATATATATATATATATATATATATATATATATATATAATGTTATACATTTACGATTACGGAAAAAAAACAATGGAAGAAGGAAAAACCAACTGGACATTTAACACCATTATATAGAATGCCGTACGATTGACAGAGTTGTTAGAGCGATGGTCTCTCGCGGCAAAGGTGCCAGGGTCGAATCACGGTATCGACACCCTTGAGTCTACCCAGCTATAAATAACTTTGAGTTAGGGAAGGAAAAAGCAGCGAGGGAGTGAACTTGTCACCCCATCTCTCGATGCTGGACCTATTATGGTGAAGTCTCTAACACTTCACTCCCCTATGGTAGTATATTCTATGGAATTACCTTTAACTATATATAGAAAGCAGTCAACACCAAAAATTAAGCAACAATACAAGACAATGACAAGTATGGAGAAACATGGTCATCAACGGCAATCGATACGACATATCCAACATAATGTACACTTTTCTATCTCTTAAACGCAATACAAGATATTTGTAGAAACATTGCATAGCGGGCAGACGCTGGACTTGGGTAGGCCACATTCTCAGAACAGACCCTGACACAACCACCACAACTGCCATACTATTGATCACAGCAGGAAGGCGAAAGAGAGACCAACCAAAAGCAACTTGGCGGGAAACTGTGGAAGCAGAGATGCAAAGCAAAAACCTAGAAATGAGGTACCACAAGAGGATTACAGCTGACCGAGCAAAGTGGAGCCAATTTATTGCTGCCCTACAAGACGCCACCTTGCGTGATGGTCACTAAGAGCTTCGTCAGTTGGCGGCGAAGGACGAAAGAAGAGAAAGAAGATAGAAACATTGACTTTAAAACAAAAAACAAGGACACAAAGAAACAAAAGACAAATAATTTAACAAGGTTAATAACCTCAAGAAATAATGTCACATTGACTTTATTTTAAAACACCTTTTAAATTAAAGGTGCTACTGATTCTAAAATGTAAAGAAAGTATGATTTGATTACCAGAGTTTGAGCTTCTTTCCCTTGTCATCGATGTCTCGGCCCAGGTTTTCTCGTCACTGCCATTATCGCTGTTGTCTGCAGGTGGTTCTAATGTGTCCAGGTTCAAAAATTTGGCAAGACCGATGACAATACACTGCAAGTAATTCAGCAAACATCTGTAATGTGGAACTGATGACAAGAATCAAACAATTGGAACAAGACACGAGAAGGAGACGCTGACGATGGTTACAGCACAGAGGTCATGCCAGTCACAATGCAGAGAAGTACAAGCAGACTGAAGAACTTATGGAGAAGGGAAATGGAGAAAGCAACGGAAATGATGAGGAACATATGGAAAGACCTTGAGCTGATGGCACGTGACAGGAGGACTTGGCATGTGTTTTGTTGAAGGCCTATGCTCCTTGTGGAGTAAAGGAAATTGAATGATTGACTGAATTCAGCAATTACAGAATTAGAAGTAGAAATTAGATTGTTTTCCAGTGACCACTGAGATGGGGATTTACTGTTTATTAATTGTATTTATTGTTGACAAGTAGAGTTACGACTTTTCATCTCTGTAACACGTATGCAGTTGTTTTCTTCTTCCATTGTCAACGTCTGTATGTGTATGCATATTGTTTTCGACTGCGTATAATCTTGACATGTTTGTACAATTTTTGCTTGCTATTACCTAATCCCAGTGGCGTTCTCGCGGGTTTCTGAGACACTGAAAGAACAGTTCCACTGCTCCATCTGACAGGTCGTTAAAGGCGACTTATGCATAAGGCTGGCAGCTTCATTGTTTCAAATAAATTGCGACAGATACCCTGACTACAATAAGACATGGATGCTGTGGTGCAGGTATCCTGTCAGCTGCCGTAGTGGTCCAATGCTGCACACCGACCAAATAGGGAAACGAATAAATGAGTTAGCTATTCAAAATTGATTGCCACAAGTACACAAGATTTCCATGCAAAGGAAAAGAACTTCAAACTGCCAAAAATACAACATTTGCTGTTATTAGTAGCGCCACCATGATTTCATTTTGATCTTTGTACGACAACGAACAAAAAAGCTTACACATCGCATCCAAGATGGCGACCTGTTTATGCGCACGCCCCGGAAGTACATGTTGGCAACCACGCAAGCTAGGACGGTAGACAGCGTGATCATCGTCATACTCAAGCAGAAGTAAGCTCCTGGTGACAGAGACATAAAACTCTCAGATTTTGCCAGTAAATTCTTTTTCTTCCCTTGCAATAAAATAGGATGCAAATGAACATCAAAGAACAGGTCAATTGTCCAAGGTGCCATCCGCTAAAGGTCTTTCTTTGTCTTCTTTATTTCTTTCACGTCTGTCTTCATTTCTTGTTTCCTTCAGTCCTGCATTACCCTTTAGCTCCCCGTGGAACATAGACCATCAAGAAATTGGCGCCAAGAGATTATCACGCTCTTGTTTCCTTCAGTCCTGCATTACCCTTTAGCTCGTCGTGGAGCATAGACCATCAAGAAATTGGCGCCAAGAGATTGTCACGTTCTTGTTTTAGATAATCTGGCCACTGTGATTGCCTTATTTTTTCATTCTCCAGCACCAGGTATATCCTGGTTTTAAGTTTCCTATCTTAGTTTATCTATTAGAATAGTTTGCTATTTACTTATGTGCTTGCTGTTCCCTTTTGCTGCGTCCTATCCCCAACGAAGTCCAAGCCATGGTAACGTGCTTTGTATTTTACTTGGGCCTTAATAAGAATGTGACATTATTCATTTCCCCATGTATTCGTTTTTATTTCCTTCTCTTATCGTTAATACTACATCATGAAGTAGACCACGTTTGGTCTACTGTATGACTCTGAATCACAGAGAACTATAAAAACAAGCAATAAAAAGTTACAGACTTTGACAAATGGGTGACTGTGTAGAATAGGAGTTAAGCGGTATGGCAAGATGGCTAATGTGGAACTGATGTCAAGATGGCTAATGTGGAACTGATGTCAAGAACCATACCTGTGCCAATGGAACAAGAGATGTAAAGAAGAGGGTGCACTTGGATAGCACACACTGAAGAAACCTGTTGATAGCACACACTGAAGAAACATGTTGATAGCACACACTGAAGAAACATGTTGATAGCACACACTGAAGAAACATGTTGATAGCACACACTGAAAAAACCTGTTGATAGTACACACTGAAGAAACATGTTGATAGCACACACTGAAGAAACATGTTGATAGCACACACTGAAGAAACATGTTGATAGCACACACTGAAGAAACATGTTGATAGCACACACTGAAGAAACCTGTTGATAGCACACACTGAAGAAACATGTTGATAGCACACACTAAAGAAACATGTTGATAGCACACACTGAAGAAACATGTTGATAGCATACACTGAAGAAACATGTTGATAGCACACACTGAAGAAACATGTTGATAGCACACACTGAAGAAACATGTTGATAGCACACACTGAAAAAACATGTTGATAGCACACACTGAAGAAACATGTTGATAGCACACACTGAAGAAACATGTTGATAACACACACTGAAGAAACATGTTGATAGCACACACTGAAGAAACATGTTGATAGCACACACTGAAGAAACATGTTGATAGCACACAGTGAAGAAACCTGTTGATAGCACACACTGAAGAAACATGTTGATAGCACACATTAAAGAAACATGTTGATAGCACACACTGAAGAAACATGTTGATAGCATAACCTGACTGTTCTTGTACCGGAATCCCCAAGGAAAGAGAGGACGAGGGAGACCAAAGAAGACATGGACAAGAGAACTGGAGACAGACGTGAAGGAGATGAAGAAGAGTTGTAAAGACCTGGAACTGATGGCACGTGACAGGAAGTCTGGACATAAGTTTGTTGAAGGCCTATACTCCTCGGGGAGCGGAAATGTGATGAGAATAAAGTAGACATTTGTGTTCTTATCGTCAAAACTGATGACGTCTTTATCGATACGAGTAAGAAGATGCTCTATGATGATGATGACTTGTTTTTTTATGTACGTTTCGTGTAATTAATGAAGCTGTTGCTGTATTTGATGTAGTAGTTTTGGCTGATTGATGTAGTTGTTAGTGTAACAGATGTAGTTAATGTGCAGTCATACCCCGCTTTTCAACGCTTCGTTTTTCGGCGCTTCGCTAATTCTGCGCTTTTGCAATCATATTCGAGTTCATAATTTTCGGCGCCTGTCTCGCTCATTCAGCAATTTTTGGCATGACATGCTCGCACTCAACAGCTTAAAAAAAAAAAGAAGCGAGTGCGCCTGTGCCATTTTATTGTCGGCCGTTCAGTACCTGTTTCGTTCAGTCTGTTTACAGACGTTGTTCGTTCTTCGTCTCTGTGTGTTTAACGGTCTCTCTATTTCTCTTTCCCGAGGATTACACAACTACGACTGCGTCTCTTTGTGCAATTTTCAAAACTTTTACAAATTTTTTACTTATTGTTGTATTGTAGTGTAATATTTTTTGTATTTATTTACAATGGAAACTAAGTTTAGTGATACAAAAGGAAACCGTAAGCCTTTTACTTTAAAGGAAAAGTTACATATGATTAAACTAAGTCAGCAAGGTATGTCTATGGCTGAGATAGCCCGTAAGCTAGGCCTAGCTCGCCAGACATTAACACAATTGTTAATGCTATGGATAAAGTGTTAAAGGAAATTCAAAGGTACACCAGTGAACACTAAAGTGATTAGGAAACGTGATAGCCTGATTGCTGACATGGGAAAGCATTTATTGGTTTGGATTGAAGATCAAACCAGCCACAATGTGCCTATAAGCCAAACCATTATTCAGGCCAAGCCCTAAGTCTCTTTAGTGCTGAGAGAGGAGAGGCAGCTGCTGATGATAAGTTTTAAGCTAGAAGAGGTTGGTGTCCTAGGTTTAAGACATGATGTAATTTCCGCAACATAAAAATGTCTGGTGAAGCAGCTAATGCTATACTATAGCTGCAGAGAGTTGCTCTATTGCTTTCCTTCTTCAAGAAAGTACAACCATCACAACCTTCGACAGCAACAGCTACGCCTATGCCCCCTAACCCTTTCAAAACATTCCAAATCCAGAGCGACCCCTGTAAGATCTCTATCAAAGACTCCATCGTCAAAAAGAATAAGAATCATTGAAAATTCAGATGACTAGACTATGCTATCTCCTTCAGCATTTCTACAATACATATATTCATTCAAATTTACGCAGATTGCAATATTATTATCATTTGTACATTGTAGTTTAAGAATGTATGAATTTATGTTGTCCTACTTTGTATTTGATGTGTGAAATAAACATCTTAACTTTACTTTACTAGCACTATTTGTTTAACTTTTGTATCTTTTGTTAAGGCATAGCACTAAATGTGTTACATTCACATTGTTATTTTAGGCCTAGTTTTACTACACACTTAATATAAGATAATGTAAGCATACTATTTAGGCTTTTATGCATTCTACATGCATTTACAAACTAAGTGATTGATGTAGTTGTTGTTATAATATATATATATTTGTTAATATAAAGGCAGATAAATCAGTTTATGTAGTCACTAGCGTAGCAGTGCCGGTAAAGTGGTCATCTCACCTATTAAAGGTATCGAAGCAGCGGCTCTAGGTGTCAAGTCAGCCAGCACGAGAAGTAAGAAGAAAAATGCTACAAAAACGCTCATACCTGAAATGACATTGACATAAAATGACATATTACAAATTTTTTTCATTCGTTACATTTCTGTTCCCTTTGGAGCACGGGCCTTCAAGGAGCTGTGTTGTTCTGTGTCACCCTTCCGAGCTTTTTCCGTGTCTCCTTTATCTCTGTCAAGTCTGATTCCAGTTTTCTTCTATTTTGGTGTTTATATCTCTCTATTTCCTTTAACCCGGGTATTGCTGAACTTTTAATGTGATTCAACATAATAATAACATATACTTGCGAACAGAGAAGTGTAGCATTGACAGTGCCATTACAGATAATTATATAACTGTAATTTTGTTACAGTCTGAACAGTCAGTAACTGAGGTGTTAACTTATAAACAGTACATATACTAACGTAAGTGTAACTTGCTGCAGATTGTATCAATACTAATCCTATTGTAATTTGTTACAACGAGTGAAGATACATGTGACGTATAATGGAAAGAGAGCACACAGTAATCTGACAGGCTTGTAACCTCGTAGCGTCCTATGATTTGCTAACAAAACCATGCATTTACAGTCTGTGTTTACTCACTTTTTAGTCCAACCTCTTTTTCTGCGTTTAACACGAGCTAACACAAGGTTTACAAACTTTCGTGACCTGACAGTCATAACAGGTAGTGAATCAGGTTTGTTTATCGAGTCTTCTCACGCGAGCTTATCTGTCAATCATACGATACCCGACAGACCGCACGAGAAGAACCAAAGACCCTTAGACGTTCGTACACATAGGGAAGGCAGAGAAACCTCGGGCTCTTTGATCTTCAGAAGCGGGCAAAATCTTCGACAGACCCGTTTTCCGTATAAGTCTTTTGATGACGAGACGATAGCGCTCGACGGAAGACGGCCGTAAAGCCTTTATCTGAGAACTCATGTTTCTTATTCTCTGGTATACACAATAGTGTGAAAAGTAACATCATCTATAGATCAGAGAAACATGATGATATTTAAACTGTGTTTTCTTATTCCTGCTATCAGTTGTCACTCAGAATTGTTGGATAGTCTAAGCACGCATTTCTAGAACTATTTCGCTAAATGTGTTAATAGCATTCGTGGGGATCTTTCATTATGATTTCCTGGTAATAGAAATTAGCGCTTATGTGTTAAAGTGTTAAGCTTTTACCATTATAATTCACTTAGAGTTCTAGCTGTTAAAACCAGTGAAATAAAATAACGCGTAGCTATTTTATACCAGATGTTCAGTTATAATGTTAATTTTCACCACCCGCTTTCTCACACAAGAAGAGACGGTTTTAGTTGACTGATTTATATGCTAGGCACGACTGATAGTGACAGAAAAGAATTCACGTTATATTTCATTTTGTGTATTTATTATAAGTGACTATTATTTAATACCATACGATGACCAACAGACGCCGACAATTTAATAGCTATTAACGACAGGCGATATTTATGTAAGTGCGCGTATGGATAATTGAATAATAATTGACATTGTACGCTGATCGTTAAAGCGCGAGCAAGGGGCGGGGAGAGTGCATATCTCCATCCTACCTGAAATCTCAGCGCTAGCGAAAGCTGACCGTATAGGCGTAAAGGGAAAACACGTGTGCCGTTTAAATTTAATCAGGACTGACGGAGTGGATGAAGAGATCGTCTTGTCCCCGTCAGTGTGCATATATGTAGCTATATAGAATAATAGCATTTTTCCATAAATGTTTCTTTTATTCCTAGCAGACCTGATCAAAAGGGCGTCTAGCGGTATTTTCCTTCATTTACTGATTGGTTAATGTTGTCTTTTTCTTGGCTTGTGGGTCACCAATTTCACTTGTGAGCAAGGATTGGCCAAAGATACGTGAGAAACATTTTAACTTGTAACTTTAACTGGACTTACAAAATCCAGCAATACTTTTTTAATTTTATTAGCCCACTGAGTTGTAGATAAAATAACATTACTCCCGACATTTGATAGTCGTATTCATGCGGATTTATCCAGAAAAACAGGCTGTTTCAGAATCGGCACTCTCCCATAGAGTCAGCCAATAGGATTATCATCACCATCATTTATAACATTTTTAGCAACCAGATGTTTCCCAATACTGGAAGTATTTTCTTCCTTTTTAACTGTGAACCTCAAGAGCACGTTTTGCTACACTAACTATTCGCGGTGACATTTTGTTCATCCAGGGAAAATTAAAACACCAGATTCGGCGTTCACCTCACTAGTCTTGATTTGTTAGAGGATGGACTGGGGCAACAATTTGGGAAATAAAAACTTGGCATTTTTATATTCAGGATAATTGTATTTCCAAGGAATATCACCAAGAGTAGGTAAGCGTGATTGAGTAGCCACTGTACGACAGAGAGAGTGAATATTTTTCTTTGTTACAGGAACTTTACCAACATTGGATTTTGCTTAAACTTGTTAACTTTACTGTGTACCATATAGTAGGAACTTGTTTATTTACTGTCTATTCTGTAACATAGTGCTAACCTTTGACCTTTGGGTTATTAACTTTTTGGGTTATGTTTCTCAATAGGGGGAGGGCACATTTATTCTGCTATTTCATATGTACGTAAATCTTTTTTTATTTGATCTTTCTTTAGATATTTGATGTTGTCAAGTTTAATGATAATAAACAATAAAGAAAACTTACATTTGTGTGTTGGCCAGATCCATACCCAATTAACCGTAGTTTTTCACGTGTTTGTGTCTTGTTGTCACATAGCTGTGTGTGTGTGTAGTTAAACTTATATTTATATGTATGAGGAGGGCAAGGTTGTCTTGTACTAAATTATAATCGTATAGGCTGGACTAGAGAAACTTCCTCATTCCAGAGACATATCTTCTCCTTAAGCTATTCACCCGTGAAATCTTTTTTTCTCACGTACTTATCACCATTCACTCTACTCAGACGGGACCAAAAATAACACAAACCTATCGGTACGACAATACCTACCTAACTGTTAGTTTAACATAGATGCTTACCTAACTGTAATTTTGTTAATGATACAAGCCTAACTGTAACTCAGTGTTACTGGACACTAATTAGTGTAACTCGGTTAGAGACAATACAGATAATTTCTTAACTGTAACATTGCTACAGATAATGCAGATAATAATCTTACTGTAACTTTGTTATAGACAGCACACTAATCTAACTGTTACATACATTACAGACACTAATCTAACTGTAACTAGGTTACAGACATTACAGACGATAATCTAACTGAAACGAGGTTACATACAAACACTAACTGTAACGTAGGCTCAGACATAACAGACACTAATCTAATTGTAACTAGGTTCAGACATAACAGATATTAATCTAACTGTAACTAGGTTCAGACATAACAGATACTAATCTAACTGTGACAAGGTTACATACATTACAGAAACTAATCTAACTGTAAATATGTTACAGACATTACAGACGATAATCTAACTGATACGAGGTTACATACATTACAAACACTAACTATAACTAGGTTCAAACATAACAGACACTAATCTAATTGTAACTAGGTTACATACATTACAGACAGTAATCTAACTGTAACTATGTTCAGAAATAACATACACTAATCTAACTGTAACTAGGTTACAGACATTACAGACACTAATCTAACTGTAACTAGGTTACATACATTACAGACCCTATTTATAACTAGGTTCAGACATTATAGACACTAATCTAATTGTAACTAGGTTATATACAGTACAGACCCTAACTGTAACTAGGTTTAGACACAACAGACCTAACTGACACTAAGTTACAGACAATACAGACACTAATCTAACTGTAACTAAGTTACAGATATTACAGACATAATGCTAACTGTAACTATGTTACATACATTACAGACACTAAAAAACTCTAAGTAGGTTACATAAATTACAGTCACTAGTCTAACTGTAACTATTATACTATAAATTACACACACTAATCTAACTATAACTATGTTACATACATTACATACACTAATCTAACTGTAACTATGTTACATAAATTACATACACTAATCTAACTGTAAATGTGTTACATACATTACATACATTAATCTAACTGTAACTGTGTTACATACATTACATACACTAATCTAACTGTAACTATGTTACATACATTACATACACTAATCTAACTGTAACTATGTTACAGATATTACAGACACTAATCGAACTGTAACTAGGCTACAAACTTTACAGACGCTAATCTATGTGTAGCTATGTTACAGACATTATACACGCTGACCTAATTGTAACTTAGCTGGAGACTCCGGAGGTACCCAGAAGATCACTAATGTGAGCAAAGACAATAACGTGCAGGGCAGAATGAGTATAAACGTGTAAAAGGCAGTTTTCCGTTTCAAGGTCAGCTTGAAGGTCAGGTCAGGGTACGGATCTGGGCAGCATGTGTAGTATTTCACCTGTCTTGTAGCCGTGTTGCCAATGATATCCCACTCGTTACTCATCTAAGAGCGAACACATCATTAAGATAGCAAGTCATCATCAACATAGCAAGTCATCATCAAGATAGCAAGTCATCATCAAGATAGCAAGTCATCATCATCATGTTCCTTCAAGTCCCATAGAAGCATAGAGCCACGAGTGCAGCTGGACGCCTTCTACGACACGCCTGAGGTAAGCCAGGGTAACATACTCTTGCAGCCGTGGTTTCTGGGTGATGTTTTTTTAACATAATGAGGATGTCAGCCTTATGCCCAACCTCACATTAATAGCCTTGTACGACACGCCTGAGGGTGTAGTAGTTTTCTTCTTTCATTATCTCTTCAGAGACCCCTGTAACCAACACAGGTCAAGTTTAACACAGGTCAAGTTTAACACAGGTCAAGTTTAACACAGGTCAAGTTTAACACAGGTCAAGTTTAACACAGGTCAAGATAAACACAGGTCAAGTTTAACACAGGTCAAGATAAACACAGGTCAAGATAAACACAGGTCAAGTTTAACACAGGTCAAGATAAACACAGGTCAAGATAACCAGTAGTGTATAGAATACTGAGAATGAAAGGAACTGTATTTTCTTTTCTGGCAACCGCGTTTTCAAGTTTAAATACATCCGGGGTGAAAGGTCCTTTAACTTGTGTCATTTTCAGCCAGTAGAAGATAATAGAAGTTTATTTATTTATGTTTTCTCACCTTGACAATAATTGATCGGATTTCAACGTTTTGTGGATAATTTCTGTCTATCAAACTTTGACACATAAGAACCAAAACTAAAAATAGATCAGATGATCTATTGGTTGAACATACCGAACGTTGTCATATAAATATTAGCAATCGATCATGTAAAAATCAATTGTTGAACAGGTAACCATGACGTCATGAGGGCTGAATTGTCAGGTGGTTTATTTTGTTCAATCCAGAACTGTATCATGCAAATGAAGATTTTCAGAAAGGACATGAAAACTCACCGTTCACTCATTCTGCTTAGTTTGTGATAGGTAGTATGTTCTCTACTACTTCTCTACTTAACTAGCTTAGTTTGTGATAGGTAGTATGTTCTCTACTTAACTAGTTTGGTTTGCAATGATTATTTCGAAGACCCACTATCGTCATCACGCCCGCGAGCTTGGGAGTAGGATAGTCGCCCCAGACCACTGTCTAACTGTGACAAAACTTCCATCGGACAGACAACAACTTGATTCATTCAGTAAGATTTGTTTTCACCTCTACACACTGGTAACTGAGCATTAGACATTTCTGACGCTGTCCAAGAGCCCGCAATAGTGGTTGTTTTATAATTTATGAAATAATGAATGTGAAATTAATAATCAGAAGCCAATGGTCCGTTTTTTGTCATGGAGCCCCCCGAGCACTGTCATTCTTCCCTGCCATTACCAGACCATTCTATACATTACCACATAATCACTCAGATCTAACGAGTGTTGAGCCACAAACTCTATGTTCAGCTTGTGTCCGCTGTAGGTCCAAGATCCAAACTTGAGCAAGCACGTCTGCACGTCAAAGGGAAAATATTTCGTGTTGAAGGAGCAGGAGCTTCTCAGAATGGCTTGAGGCATCCACATGATGTTCCCGTTACTGCTGACTACAACAAGAGCGTCTCGCTGTTCCGCCAGTCTGTCGTCTGCGCTGTACATGAAAGAAATACAATTTTTAAAGGCATGACTTGTATACCTCTGTCGGATATATGCGATGTTGAAAGTCTGTCATTAATCTATAGTTGACATAAATGTCCGACATTAATTTATTGTTAACGTAAATGTCCAAAATTAATTTATTTTTAACGTAAATGTCCGTCATTAATTTTTATTTAAAGTAAATGTTTGTTATTAATTTACATATAACGTAAATGTCCGACATTAGCATACAGTTGACGTAAATGTACGACATCAATTTATATTTAATTCAAGATGATTTGTATATATATATATATATATATATATATATATATATATATATATATATATATATATATATATATATATATATATATATATATATATCTATATATAGAGAGAGAGAGAGAGAGAGATAGATAGATAGATAGATAGATAGATAGATAGATAGATAGATAGATAGATAGATAGATAGATAGATAGATAGATAGATAGATAGATAGATAGATAGATAGATAGATAGATAGATAGATAGATAGATAGATTAGACAGACAGACAGACAGACAGACAGACAGACAGACAGACAGACAGACAGACAGACAGACAGACAGACAGACAGACAGACAGACAGACAGACAGACAGACAGACAGACAGACAGACAGACAGACAGACAGATAGATAGATAGATAGATAGATAGATAGATAGATAGATAGATAGATAGATAGATAGATAGATAGATAGATAGATAGATAGATATAGATAGATAGATAGATAGATAGATAGATAGATAGATAGATAGATAGATAGATAGATAGATAGACAGACAGATAGATAGATAGATAGATAGATAGATAGATAGATAGATAGATAGATAGATAGATAGATAGATAGATAGATAGATAGATAGATAGATAGATAGATAGATAGATAGATAGATAGATAGATAGATAGGATAGATAGATAGATAGATAGATAGATAGATAGATAGATAGATAGATAGATAGATAGATAGATAGATAGATAGATAGATAGATATGTCGTGAATTCGTCTGATTCACAACAAGTTATTCTCAGTAACTCTAAACAAGCCGTGAAGCCATACATTGTAAGAACTGCTTGATACACAAACCAATCAGATGGTACCTTTACGCCATATTTACTAAAGCATTGTACAGTCAAAATAGCCAGGACTAATATGTGCAAACGAGTGAAGGATGACAATTAATTACAGACTTAGGAAAGAAGTACCACCTGGAAGAGGTCACCAATACGATATTGGAGATGTTGCTCTGCACGTCTGTGCAGAGACTTTTACAACCAGTAGTATATTAAGAGAGAAATCTCTGGTTGAATGCATCAAAGTCTCATGTTAGTCCATAATTTTGCTGTTTAGAGTACGCATAGAATAAAATGCACTTAGGAAAGTAAAAGACTATTAGCTAGGAAGATGTAAATTATACAGGGCGTGTTTTAAGCTTTAGATGAAGAAAATCGCTCCAGGAATAACGTAGATAAATTAAATCTTAGTTTTCCTGATTTGCACACACAGGCAGATTTTACATACATTTCTGAACGCAAATACTAGTTGAGCAGGAAACCCCCTCTGGCGTCCGATCTCAGACTATATATAGAGCGTGTGTTCTAAACGGAAATAGGCCAGTCATAAATTCAAATTACAGTGAGAGCAAAAAGTGTTAATGAAGAGTGCCTTTGCCAACTGCATCTGAGAGCAGACCATAGATACCCATTAACAGCTCGACTGTATGTGCCTGAGGGTAAGAAAGAATATATATATATAAAAATATATATATATAATATATATATATATTTATATATATATATATATATATATATATATATATATATATATATTTATATCTATCGTGTATTTCTATTGATTAAATACTAGTGTGTTAGGAAGTGTGTAGATGTGTTTTGAACTACTGTGTAAATTTCTGAAGGACTTACCAGCCTGTGTATATTCAAAATAAATTGAGAATGGTGACAAAAGTGTGTCTGTAGGTTTAGAAACGCATTTAAAGAATTATTTCTTGATGGAATGGCATACACACCAGGAACGTAAGGAAGGATGAAAGCGATTGTTTTACTGGATTGTTTAAGCTATTACATTGTAGTTTATACAAGACTTAATCATTGTATGGAGGCGGATCATGGACAAATAGCTTTAACTAAAGATTTAGAGGGAAATTGTAGTTACAGTGAACTGGATTTGGTTTTTGCTTCTATACTATGTCCTGTGCATCTGCTAGCACATTGTCTGAAACTGTCTATCATCCCCAACCTTTGTGATAGTGGGATAGTGATGGTCAATATAGGAATTGCCTCTAATTCATTTCAGGTTATATCCTGTAAACCAAACTACACATAATAAAGTCAGCCACTATTGAGGGAGCTCCTGATGCAAGTGCCTTGTGAGTTTAGAGGGCAAATCAGCTAGTACCTACTGCTTGGAGGAAGATCAGTAACTGTACTTCCAGGACCAAAGTGGAACCACATTCATTCTATAGATGAGTGAAAAACAAGACCACGTTAGGGTATCCCAGTCACACCAAGAGTAGTGACAGTAATCATATGATGACCCATGTTGGGCATAGTTAAATCCAGTGATAACTTCTTACAAATTCAGAGATCTTTGATAATTTTTTTGTGGAACAATGCTCAAGAGCATATTTTTTAATTTTGTAATTGAAGTTTGTGTTTTCGTTAAAGATATTCAAGAAGAAAATAAGATCTGTAAAAATAAATTGTAAATATTTACCAGCATACTTACTTAATTATTTAAGTTGAGTTCAAGTTCTTGTTGGTAGATAATGTACTTAATACCCCTAGCACAGTCAGTAATAATAATAATATAATCATAGGAGGATTTTGAGAGGGAGCCCATAGGAATCTAGGAACATACAATATCATCATACCTAGAAACTTATACAGCTTGATCCTACCTTTGATGTCGATACACCCTTATTCTTTTCAGAAAAGGGGTTATTTCTTACAATACCAGACTCTTATCTGGCACTATCCTGGCATCACCTGATACAACATTTGTCCAGGATACTTTTTAACTTCAATAACATCTACCCTCTCGCGACAAGACAGACAGACAGACAGACAGACAGACAGACAGACAGACAGACAGACAGACAGACAGACAGACAGACAGACAGACAGACAGACAGACAGACAGACAGACAGACAGACAGACAGACAGACAAACAGACAGACAGACAGACAGACAGACAGACAGATAGATAGATAGATAGATAGATAGATAGATAGATAGATAGATAGATAGATAGATAGATAGATAGATAGATAGATAGATTTACTAATAAAGTATAAAATCTATGTGAACTAATCAACTGTACATGTTCATGAACTTACAAATTGTAGAGGGAAATGTCTGGTAGCCAGATTTTGCTGGATGGTACTCTCACAGATTTGATATTGTCGTGCTTCGTTGGCTTCCATTGAAGGAGAACGTCTTTCCATTCCTTGTGGGGACAAATTATAAAGCAGCAGGCTTGATTTGTTTGCAGGAAAAATTGAATCTTAAGACGGTCACGGTACAATTATTCATGTACCACATAATTCGGTGTTAAGTCATTTCTAGTCAGCGTAATGAGCAAAATAAATTACTGGCAATATTCTAATTTAGAACAGTAGTTCAGAGCAAGGGAACTCGGGGTGTCGTAATGGGTTCTGCGAGACGTCTCGAATAAATTAAAAAAACAAGTGAGATAATGAAGGAATTTCTGTGCCGCTTGTTATCAATAATTTCCTTACGCTCCTAGATTCCAGGTTTATTTGCTCATTTGGTATGTAAGGTTACTCGGAAAAGACAGACAAAAATACGTGCCGTCTGTCGACAAGCTGAAGAATACGTGACAAAACTTTCTGGAAGTATTGCCATTGTCTGTACTTCAAGTTAAAGCAATTTTGTTCACTTCTCCGTTGAATAATAGGATTGTCTGGTCTTTACTAATTAATTTGATTTGTTGATGTTTTTATTAATTTATTTTTTATTAATGGCCCGGCAACAAAAACTGACTTTAATAATAATTTAAAAATAAATCAGTGGGTCTCACTGATAGTGAATCATTTATTTGCCTTCAGCCCCCTGAGAAGCACAGGTCTTCATGTCAAGCCTTCCTATCCTGTGCCTTCCACTCAAGGTCTTCCCATGTCAACTTTATCCCTTTAATGTCTGTCTCTTCTTTATGTGTTTTTCAGTCTACTTCTACATTTCTTTAGGTGTGGGTTTCTGAGAAACAACTTCCCTGTAATGCTACCAACAGGTTGCTATAATGCGTATCCTACCCAGTTTTACTGCCAGTGTTATTGTTATGACCTTGACTCCCAACTGTAATATTATTATTTCCATTAGTAAACTTACATACTGATACCACATGCTGGTTTTCAGGACTTGGTTGGACTCATCCACATCCAAGATTTGTATGAGAGACAGGCCAAAATAGATGGTCAGGTTGTCCATCGTATTGGTCACTGGTCTGCCCATCTTACCTGAGGGCAACATGTCAACAAGATAAAGTTATCAAGCACAAGAAGAAGGAGAAATGAGAGGAAATAATTATAAAACATGACAGTTGCTTAAAAACATGTCAGATTTGTAAGTTGTACGAATAATAAGAATAATAATAATAACCCCTTCACTCATAACAGACTATGGCAGCACTCGGCTTCTTATTTTCCTGGTGTTCCTTTCGACGTTTTCGCCTCTCTTCTGCGTGCTGTGAGAGCTTCTTTTTGTTCAATCTGAGGTGGCGCCGTAGAGATCATCGCCACTTGGTGCGATCGGTAGCTTCATCCTCCCAGGTTGCTGGATTTAATTTATGTTCCCTCATGTCTCTCTGGCACACATCTTTGAATCTCAGCTGCGGTCGCCCAACTGTTCTTTGCCATCTGCCAGTTGTCCATAGAAGATATCTTTCGGGATGCTACCTTCTTCCATGCTGCGGACATGCCAAGCCAGCGTAGTCTGTGCTGTCTAGGCAGTGTATATATGCTTTGAAGGCCAGCACGTGAGAACATATCGACATTTGTCACTTTGTCCTTCCACGAAATACCGATGATGTGGCGTAGGCACCGTAGATGGAAGGTATTGAGCGTTCTTTCTTGCTTAGCATAAGTTGTCCATGTCTTGCTGCCATATATATGTGTGCTGATGACGCAGGCGTTATATACCTTGTATGAATACTTTGTAGATAATTAGTGCTGTCAGAAAAAGTATGACTTACTTTATAGTTTATAACTGTATTGGAAGTGTCAAGTAGTTTTTTTGTTTGTTTTAAAAGTGTGAGTCGAAACTTGATCGCGAAGACTGTGGTAGATATGAATGCAGACAATTTAGAGGTGTCATATCCGATACAATTATGTCATGTTGTGATGTTAGTCTTTATGTTTTCTTTCTAATAAGACTGTTACTTTGGGAAGTGTATGGACGTATCTTCCCTAGTTGTTGGGATGTTAAAGAGTAGTGCTGTACGGAGGAGGCATAATGATGTGGGTATAGCAATGTACGGAGAAGTCATAATGATGTGGGTATAGCAATGTACGGAGAAGTCATAATGATGTGGGTATAGCAATGTACGGAGAAGTCATAATGATGTGGGTATAGCAATGTACGGAGAAGTCATAATGATGTGGGTATAGCAATGTCAGAGACTCCCCGGGAGACGCCGAGTAGACAAAGACAGAATAGAATGACATCTTCCTCAGGCATGTCGTAGGAGTCGACCAACATGAGGTTGGGCATAGTGCTGGCAATTCCATCATATAAAACAAATCCCTACAGATATCATCGTGATAGTGCACATACACGTTTTGCTGAAGGCTTCCTGCTAGATGATAGCTGCTATTGTGGCACGATGCTTCATGTAGATAAAAACTGTCGGAGATAAGTGCCAGGATAAGAGACAAAGAGACAGACCGTCAAACACACGGAGAAGAAGAAGCGGAGACAGACTTACAACTGATAAAGAACTTGGATGGGTGTCACGAGACTTGAAGGTTTGGCCTGAACATGTTAAAGGCATGGGCCCCGCAGAAGTTGAAAAGCAATGAAATATGACCTAGGAAGCTGAAATTTGGTACACAATGCTTTATTGTGGTACATTTTAAACTATCTCAATTAAAGGAACCTCTAGTGAGCTGTCTTACAGAAAATAAAAGCCGAAAAAGTCAAATCTTTTACAAGACTACAGCTGTGATAGGATCGCAGAACCTGGCGGCGTTGTGAACATAATATGTTTAAAAGATCACAGAATTTGGCAATTTTGTGAACAAAATATGTTTCCAAGATCGCAGAACTTGGCAATGTTGTGAACAAAATATGTTTACAGGCTCATAGAACTTGGTGACGTTGTGAACAAAATATGTTTCCAAGATCGCAGAACTTGGCAATGTTGTGAACAAAATATGTTTCCAAGATCGCAGAACTTGGCAATGTTGTGAACAAAATATGTTTACAAGATCACAGAACTTGGAGATGTTCTGAACAAATTATGTTTACAAGATCGCAGAACTTGGCAATTTTGTGAACAAAATATGTTTACAAGATCACAGAACTTCGAGATGTTGTGAACAAAATATGTTTACAAGATCACAGAACTTGGAGATGTTCTGAACAAATTATGTTTACAAGATCACAGAACTTGGAGATGTTGTGAACAAAATATGTTTACAAGATCACAGAACTTCGTGATGTACGCAAAATTGAGAACAGGATGACAGAACATTTCTATTTAATTGCTATTTTAGTAAATGTGTGTAACCTAAAACTTATTTATATTTATATTACTTGCCACTTGTGGTTTTCAACAAACCGTTAAGTCGCTTTATATACCCATAATATTATGGTATTAGTACTTTGATCTCTGTCACGAAGCACTATAACAGTTACAATAGCCATTTGCGGAAAAAATGAAACAATAACAAAGGTGAATCAAAGAACGGGTTGCCGATTGATTCACTGCCAAGTGTAATTACCTCAGGAAATAATAAAATCAGCGACTTTGGCAGCCTGCCTGAAGCATGGAAACTAACAGATAAATTCAACAAAGTGGAACTCCTGTAGCTACCTATTCATTGAACGATAGATGGAAGAAGTAAGAAGGCATTTAACCTCGCCAAAAAATGGGAGGAAACTAAATTCACACTGAAGACACGGTAACACATGTGTAAATAAAAAAATAGCGTTTAAGAAATGTCGGATAGAGAGCATACAGAGTCAGGTATGAAGGAAGAATGCTGTTGCTTATTAAGAACAAATGACGTGGTCATGTTACAGACTGAGAACCGGACACTGCAGACTGTTTTTTTTTCACTCATCAGCTGCCATGCCATCTCCGTAACGAATGTCGGCTGCAATGGAAATCCAATGTGTTTCGTGTCATGTTTTGACCATGCACTGATAGGCTCTTTCCTGTATATTGCTTGATATTATCTAGCCACTTATAGCGCTGTCTTCCCCTGCACGTTTGCCTTCTAAGGAGACCTAAATACAATTATCCAACAAATTGACAGACAGACAGACAAACACACAGACGTGTCCAGGTGAGGCAGACAAACAACCAGTAAAACATGTCCTTCAGGAATGTTGACTTCAATAGAGGAGCAGGATGACAAAATTGTCTTCACCGATAGATTTGAGGTATGAGCTGTTTAGCAATGACAGAAGCCTGAGACAGACCGCCAACTTTATAGTACACGCGATTGTATGAGATTCCCCTCATTCTTCTATACACAATATCAGAATTGAGGGCCTTTATCTAGTTACTTCAGTTTCTTGTTTATTGGTTCACACTGAAAACATACTACTTTGTTTCAGCGAAGCCGCGTGTAGAAAGTTTATAGAACTCACCTTGATTTTCGTATTTATCAAGCAGGTAGGAAATCAATCTCTTCTCAGTCGACACAGGTACCCAACCTACCAAGTCGTCCGGCCGTGTTCCTGTTTTGGTACATACGGCAAGGTGACATGTTCAAATCCATGTATTGTTATGACTAGTCATGGTTTCTGGACACACACATACATACAGCGTATATGCTCTGGTCGTTACTTTAGTGTGTTTGCTTGTGTGTATGTATGCAATGGGAAGGAAGATGAGTATTTTTCAGTATAGAGAGAAACAAAAATAATGCGAGGATACAGAGAATAAATACAAAATTATATTACATTGCAAGTGAGACAGGAACAGAACTAATTAATGAACGAAAGTATTTACAAAGTCATTCAATCATTCATTCATTATCATTTAGCTCTCAACGGGGCACAAGCCTTCAGTTAAGGCAAAGCTGTTCTACTCTGTGCCATCCGTTCAAGGTCTTTCTTATCCTTACAAATGTGTCTTCAGTTCCCTTATCCATGTGTTTTTCAGTCGTCCTTTGCCTTCCTGTAGTCGAGAGCAAAGCGATGTAGCTATTTACCGCTGTATTGACTGAAGCATGAAGCTAACAGATTTCAAACCCCATAACACTGCCTCCTTAAACACGCGTCTAACCATTCAGCCTTTCGTTCTGAAAGTAGCCTGTAAATTTCCCAGTTTATCTGTCAAGACCAGGCAATCATCCGTTGACGATAAACCTGAGAATAACACACGGATCAATGCAATCGGCTTCTTAAAAGTATTGATCAATTTCCGTTAAGGAAATCCATCGGAAGGTGTGCCAAAGTTTACTATTTGTAATCTCTCAAAGAATCAACCACTGTTGTAACAAACAGGCAGAATGTAGTTGTTGTGTGGACGCTGCAAATTTAACAGTACTTGTAGTTGTGCCATCACTCGTCAGTATCATTTTAATCATCAAGTGTAGTGCTGGGTGGCGTAAGCGATCGCTTGTTTCTACAACATTGTAATTTTATTTGTTGCTGGTTTCCTTCATGCCATGATGGTAGTCCATCTGTGGTGGCTTCCTCGTATGCCATGATGGTAGTCCATCTGTGGTGGCTTCCTCGTATGCCATGATGGTAGTCCATCTGTGGTGACTTCCTCGTATCCCATGATAGGTAGTCCATCTGTGGTGGCTTCCTCGTATGCCATGATGGTAGTCCATCTGTAGTGGCTTCCTTGTAACCCATGATGGTAGTCCATCTTTGGTGGCTTCCTCGTATGCCATGCAGTCGGTACATCTGTGGTGGTTTGCTGCTCTGCCATGTCGTTAGTCGATCTATGGGGGCTTCCTTCAATGCCACGCTATTGGTTCATTATATGTGGCTTCCTCTCATGACATGCTGTCATTCAATCTGTGTTAGCTTCATCCTGTGCCAAGCTGTCTGACCACCTGTAGTTGCTTCCTCCCATGACACGCTGTCAGTCCATCTGTGGTAGCTTCATTCTATGCCAGGATGTCAGTCCATCTTCAATTTTCTCTCAAAACCTATCTCAATCCCTTCTTCCCCCAATATTTCGTGGCGTTATCATGTCCTAAGACTTTCCACTTCTGAGGATATGTCATATACATTTTGGTTACCTTATCTCTTCACCGACCTGTGTCATTTCCCCAGCTTCTCTCTGGACCTTATCATGAGATGCGCTAGTTGTCTATTGTATTCCTTTCATCCTGCTAAGAAAGCAAATCTCAGTCATCTTCACTAAGCTCTTCCTTTGCTCATGAACTATCCATGTTTCACTTCCTAAAATAATCTTGGTTCAACTTAGCCTTGGTGAGTTGCTTTCTTACTTTCATCAATATCATTTTCCAGTCTTGATAGTAGTTTATCCTATTTATACTGAACATGACAATTATACACGGACAATAACAAACTATCGATCTTGTTTTTTTTTTTTCAAATTAAAGAACCGCGTGGCGAGGAGAAATCAATTTTTATTTTCTTCAGTCTCTAATAAGATCGATCTCTGCTGTACCGACCAGGCGTAAATCGTTCTTGTTACCAACTTAAAGAATGTCTGTAGAAATACGAACAATTATCAGTGCTGCATACCGTATTAGTTTTGCAATGTCGTTCACCACATTTGTCATAGGATGTAAATATCCAAGTTAATGTCAGTTATAAAGTACAAATGCCTCAATATTTTTAAAGCCACACTGATCACGATCTCAGGGTAGACACCGCGGGTCTCTGTCGTGAAATATTCTAATCCACATATATAAATTAAAACGTAAATGTAAAGCCTAACACATAAATTCAATAAAAGGAAAGAAGAATGGTAAAGAACAGTGCTGTCACAATGACTGTACTCGAAATCCCCCTTGTTTTCTACTTCGTCTGCAAATTGTAACGTTTCACGTTGATAGTAAAAGCCTACTGCTTCAATACCCGCTTTCTACGATAAAACGTGTACTGCCTTTCTAAGAAAAACCTTGAGATACGCAGCTGACCTAGATTTAAAATTCCATTCATGTCATTTTATACACTACGTTGTCTGAAATCCTGACATTAGTATGACAGTACAGCAGACACCCTAAAGTTTGGAAGTGAGGAGGTGGCAACAGCACGACTATCCTAGAAGAAAATACATATTTTGAACGCAGCCCCTTAGCCCCATTAAATTTATATATTTGGGTTCCTTAGGACTTGCTGACAAATAATATGTTAAACGTTACGCAAATAGTCTAGGAAATAACAAATTATAGCCAAAAGAAATAGTGAGGGATGTCAGACAACACCCAAATCAGAATCGCTCAGTGGCAGATTTTCAACACACCATTGTACGGGAAATAGGCTGACATGTTACCTCCTATTTGATTGGCGGAAAATAAATGTAAGGCTAAACACGATTAGTCGGACTATAAATACTACTTCTTTGTTGTTAGGGGAAACGTTAGTAGGAGTACTTTTTTGAAAAGCTGTGTAAACATGGCATGATTGGCTAGACCTGCTGTAGTGAAATTGACAGAGATACAACGGTAAAATATCTCCAAGGATAACATATAAGGATAAAAACATAATGCGTAGGCTGCTGAC
>JAMPIV010000128.1:0-112713 GCA_024509875.1 Oreohelix idahoensis
GAGGAGCCTTTTTCTGCAGTCATCACTCAAGATAAGAGAGTGTGGCCATGGAGCTCAACATTATGTACCCCATCTTAAAATGACCTTGTAAAAATAACATTAAGAGGGGAATTTAATTGTTTTAATATCAGGAACTGAGAACATCTCCAATACTAGTTCCAATAAAGACAAACTATTGAAGTCATGATGACAAATACCAACAGAGCTTGAACAAAACAAAACCAGTATTACCTCCTATTACTACTACACAACTGACACACATAGGATACTATTAAAAATATATGTCACTACAAGATTCATATTGATAAATTCTGTACATATAACTTGTAATTAAAATTGATTGTGATTCCTGGTTCCCTTTGTATTTGAATCAGGACACATATACATTCATGACAGCAATGAATACATATTGTTGTTTGAAAAGTTATCAGTGACTCCTTTAAGATATCCTCGTAGAGTGTTTTATGTATGTGAGTGTCAGAGTGTTGTCAAGTGTGGTGGAATAAATTAAATTGTTTATCTGTCTGTTGTTGTTATGACTTACACTTCACCATACACATACCCTAGACATATAACGTAGTCATCACACTATTCCAGAATAATTCTGACTGAGATATACATATGTGGAAGCAAGTAAGGTTATCTATAATACACTACTCTTATTAGATATAGATACCTTCACAGCTGATCTCAGTCAGTACACTAAGTCCCCTATAAATATTTATAACATCCCACTTTACCACAGGGGAGTGGCGTGTTAGAGACATTCCTCATGCTATGTCCAGGATAAAGCACAATAGTGAAAATAACGAATGAAAAGGAATTATTTTTTCCAAATAAAAGCGATGAGTGAGAAAAATGAAGAAAAAGAAAGGATACTGCCGGAGGTGTAAGAGATCATGCAAAAGAGCATGTTCAGATGTTTTGTCACAGTCCTGTCCACGTCTATCATCTCCTCACCTTTTGTTTCACTGCTATGTCCTGTCCACATGATAAGGGATAGGGACAAGGTGTTATGATTTATGGTTAATCAATGGTTATGATTTATGGAAACGTATGATTACATGTGATTCAACCACTATGGATTAAAACGTCTTCCTTGTTCTCTATGTTTCAGAGCCATACAATGAGACTAAAGGTGTGGGTTGAGAGACTATTATATATGAAGTGGACTCGATATATTTTAATGCCCATTCAAGTCATTATGCAATGAGAGCTCCTCTTGTCACCTCATGTTATAGTGTGTGTGGAGAAAGTTGGTTGGGACTTATGGTCATTTTCGTGCTCACGAGGGGAAATGTGAATCACATCGTCTCAGCTTTAGTTTAGGCAGCACATTGTGCCGGTCAAAAATACAGTTTTATTATTTCTCATTCATTGTGTATTAAGAGAAACTCGTGTTATACATATTTACTGACGTATATTTAGCCTTGCATTCATCTATTTATCACATGTAAAATGTAACTGTATATTTCTATAACATTAATAAACAACAGAAACAGTTTTATTCTGAATTTAAAATATATTGTAATCCGCTTTTTTGCGATTAAAAAGTTAAAAACAAATTTATATAAAGTGACTGTTCAATTTTTTAAAGTTATGATTACATTTTCCGAACATATTATTCCCCTTGTACTAAAAATTACGACCCTTAGATGAAAAGCATAAATGCATCTTAACGTTTAAGTATGAGGGAAATAACAATGCGATGATAGTGGAACATTGATAAGAGTTCCCAATGTCAATGTCTGGTTGTGTAGCGAATACAGAAAGTAAGTTAAAAGGCAATGTCTTTACATGCTTGTTGTATATGTGGGAACTGACTTTGGTTCCCTCCCTCCCCCTCCCTCCACCGCCCCCACTTCCTTTATTTTTTCTCCAAAGCGTATGGAGTCAATACTTGCCGAGTTTGTACATGTAATAAAAAACAGCACATCGGATGGCAGGGCCCATATACTATTCCAGAGAAACTGTCTAGAACCAACTGCAAAATAGACAAGAAAGGGAAGGAGAAGGTCTATCATATTGACCTACTCAAGAAGTATTATGATAGAGCTGCATCTGAAACTGCCCACCTTATGACCCTGGTCGGGAGCCACGCTGGTTTCATGGTTAAAACTTTGCACTGGTGACCAAGTTTTCAAGGTTCAAGCCCGGGCGTCAGCATTTGAAGAAGTGTGAACGACCGGGATTTTGACAGAATAACCTGAACGGCTCCTGAGATAAACCCTCTGTGGATGGGAAGGAGCGAACCCTGACCAGGTTGGAAGGAAAGTCCACAGGCTCCCCAGCCTCGCAATGACATGTCATTGGGCCAAAGGGCTGAAAGCCCAAGTGCCGCTGGTTGCATTGTGGCCAAAAACCAGAAAGATAGTATCAAGGGATGGAACTTTGTCTCGGAGCACATTATGGTTGTAAAACTAAAATAAGGAGAAACCATAGTCAACCGTGTCATTGTGTATGGGCCAAAGGAAGATGAGAGAGCAGAGGTCAAGGAAGAATTCTACGAGCTGCTTCAAAGGACAGTGGACGACTGCCTAGATGAAATTATACTGCTCGGAGATTTAAATGCCAGAGTTGGAAATGACCATGCTAGACGTGGTGGAGTTATCGGAAGATACGGAAAAGAAGCTCTTAATGACAATGGAAAGCGACGTCTTTGACTCTAAACTCAGCAAAATCTGATCATTACAAACACAAAGTACCCCCATAAGCGCATACATGCATACACTAGATGTGAACCAACAAAAAATTAGAAACCAATGATCGACTATGCCATCGTTAGGAAGAGCTCATTCACATGTGTTCGGGATGCTCGAGTTTGAAGGGGGCCAGAGATTGGACGTGATCACGACCTGCTAACAATTAAAAGAACAACTGAAAGTGTTGCTTGACCTAGCTATTGCCTAACATCACACAAGAAGTTAAGTAAACGAACAAGAGAAATGAACATTAAGACCTACCAGCTGAGAGAACCAGAAGGTAAAACCAGATATCAGGGACTTATTGCTACAGCAATGAGAAACACAGAAGAACAATTATATGACCTGGAAACCGTCTGGCTTACATTCAAGGACATCATAAAAGCCAGTTGCAGCAGAAGCGTGTCATGAAGTCTGACTTGGAAAGAATAGAACAAGGACTCCTTGGTGGACAGAGGAAGTTAAAGAGAAAATACGAGAGAAGAAATAGGCATGGAAATAATACTTAGGAGCTAAAAACACAGCAGGAAAAACAGAAAAATATAGAGAATTTGTGATACTCAGAACTGAGGCAAAGAACAAGGTGCTAGCAGCAAAATAGAAGTCCTGGGACGAATTTGGAGAAAAGCTAGAAAAAGATGCTCAAGAAAATCAGAAATTGTTCTACAAGACCCTAAAGAACGTGAAGCAGAAAAAACAATGCCCTCTTAAATTTATTAAGGACAAGCAAGGCAAATTGCTTACTGCTCCACATGAAGTAATGGAAAGATGGAAAGAATATTTATCAGAACTCCTTGACGGTGAGCAAGGTCAAGCATCAGAAATGATAACCACTAGCACCGAAGAGGAAACAAAGAGTGCTGAAGATGACATAAATAGGGAAGAACTGAAGGCAGCACTGGAGAAAATCAAGATGGGCAAAGCAGCAGGGCATGATGGTATAACACCAGAAATGGTTAAGTGCATGGGAGCAGCTGGAGAAATATTACTTTTAAAGGTCTTACAAGATGCTGCAACAAGATGATAACAAAGGACTGGGAGATTGCCATCATAACACCGATTTTTAAAAAGGGTGACAACCGACAATGTGGAAGCAATACAGGCATATCCCTTCTCAGTGTTCCTGGTAAAATCGACTCAGTCAGAAGAGGAGTTCAGGACCATCACTGGTGTAAGACAAGATGATATCCTGTCACCTTATATTTTCATACTCCTCATAGACGATGTCATCAAGGCATGTGGGGAGAGGACAAGAAAGTATTCGGTGGGGTATTGGAAGATGAGACAGTTCTGTATTTCAGAGCTGGCATTTGCTAATGATGTTGCATTCATTCATTCATAACCCTCCACTCCCAAAGGAGCATAGGCCTTCAACAAACACCTGCCAAATCCTCCTTTCATGTGCCATCATCTCAAGTTCTTTCCACGTTCTCCTCATCATTTTCACCTCTGTTTCCAGCTCTCTTTTCCATGTGCTTCTTGGTCTACCTTTGCCTCTCTTGCCCTGGGGTTTCCAGAACAAGGACTGCCTTGTAATGCTATCAACAGGTCTCCTCAGTGTTTGTCCTATCCATCGTCATCGTCGTCTTCTCATTTCTTGTTCCACTGGCACTTGTCTAGTTCTTGTCCTCAGTTCCACGATGGTAATCTTGTCATGCAATTTTAATTTCTTTCTTCTACGCAAGCACCCATTTATGAAAGTCTGTGGCTTTTTGGTTGTTGTCTTTGTTGTTCTCCATGTCTCAGAGCCATACAATAGTACTGACTTCACATTTGAGTTGAAGATTCTTATCTTCGTGTGGGATCCGATTTCTTTTGATCTCCATATATTTCCCAAATGCAATGAAAGCTCCTCTTGCTTTTTGTATTCTTATTTTAATATTACTGTCTGTCCCTCCAACTTTGTCTATATTGCTGCCAAGATATGTGTACGATTCTACATCTTGTATTGGTGTTTCTTCAAGTTCAACCCTGTTATCATTAATTGCATTTTGTGGTGAGCTTCTAAATACAATATCTAAATTAGAATATAACAGTATAGTGCATAAAGTCAAGATAGAATAGACAAAAAAATTTTCGGCGAGAATCGTAAGTTGTCGCCTACGCCTTCAGCTTATTATTTGCTAACGCATAAGCCGAACAAAACAGTACCCAATTTTTCAAATTCGTCCTTGACATAAACGAACCACTTTTCCTAGTTCTAAGAAATATTTGCCTAACTGCATTTGGGGGACAGGAGGGGCAAGGCTGGATAACACACGCAAATCACGTCTCAAATTAGTTCTAACTCTACAACCAACTTGCACGCTTTGCCTTAGGGGTTTCCCCAATACGATGAAAAAGTTAGAAATGTGGACACTACGGTCATGGAAAAACGTTTAGCTCTTATTGCGAATGACATAAGCTCTCGTAGGTAGTTTAAAAATAAACAACTAACATAGGAAAAAAGATAGAATTTTGAACCAAGCCATTTAGCCCCATAAAAATCGTATATTCGTGTACCTGAAGACTTGCTGACCAAGAATATGTTGTTAGTTATCTAAATAGTCAATTAAATAATCAAATATTGATAAACAATACATAGAGAATCAGAGATACTGTCAGGTCAAGTCATATCTGCTTAGATTGGATCGCATATTTTTGGGGAAAAAATTAGGTGAAAGCTAGGATAAGATGGTACGCTGAAGGGGATTGGGTGGAATTTGAAGTGAGACGAAATATTATTGGCTGACCTCGTACTAAACATATATCACCCGAGTAACGTAGTAGAAAATTGAATTGTATTTTTGAATGACTTTGTTTACAAGTGAAATAAGGATAATCATTGGCCAGAGTAGTTGATATTGGGGAAAAAGCATTAGTTGGGGACGCCATTTTCTAACAAATGTTGACACGTAGCGATGAGAGCAGGCTTGTGCAGTGAAAACCATATTTCTCAAAAGCCTGGAGAGAACGGCAGATCGAAAGTGTGCCAGTCATCGTTCACTGTGTATTTCATTGAATAAATGTGGGTCCTGGGTACTGACGTTAATGTAGTACCAAACGCCTGAGAACTGCTCGATTCAGGACTCTATCTGTATACTTCGAGCCCATGCTAGTGGCCATTGCCTATCAAAAAGGTGGAAAAGATTGTCAAGCGAGCAGAGGAAACGTTCTACCTGTATTCTCCTGCCAAGATAAGTTCTTGTTCGGCACCTGGCAGCTCAACTTAAAAGAACTTAAAAGAACTAGAAAGTGCTATTAAAGAAAACTGTGCCTAGTATTAATATTTCCACAAGTGACAAACGAAAAGAAACATAATTTAAAGGGAGTGATTATAACCAACATCCTATGATTTAATACCAGTATTACCTCAAAGTAGAAGAATACAACTACACACTTATATTAGAATAATATTGTATGTATGGACAGAAGATCTACTGTGTTATTGGAATGTTGTAAATAATTCTTTTGATTTCACTTTTGATTGTCAGTCCTGGTTCAAAATAAATTAGAATCAGGAAAATAAATTGAGAAAAATTGTATTTACATAAATTTCAACCACTGTCTTAAATAAGATAGCCTTTTAAAGTGTCGTTGGTATGTTATTGTTGTAGTACTGTTGGTGGTTGTGAATAATAAACTATTTGTTTGTATGTTTGTTGGTTATTGCACATTACACCCTACCTTCATAACCCTAGACACTACACGAAGTCATAATAATAATAATAATATAGATTAATTTTGAATGAGATCAAAAGGGTGGTACTCTCTGGAAAGTTAAAATACTATTTGTTAAATTCAGGGACCTTCATAGCTGATCTCATTTAATACAATAATAATACATAACAACAATTCATAACATCAAAACCCACCACACATTTATTCTCACTATTTTTGTTTTTTCCTTGTGTATTTTTAGACCCAATTGCTGTGGCCTCTCATCGAGTGCTTTCAATTTGTCTTGCATCTGATTACGGTTATGGGACAGAAGAGCCAAGTCATCAGCAAAATCCAGATCATCCAACCACATAGTCAGAGTCCATTGGACTCCATTTCTGTTGTGTGTTGTCGATGTTCTCATAACCCAGTCTATTGCTAGTAAGAAAAGAAATGGAGACAAGAGGCATCCCTGTCGCACTCCTGTTCTTATCCCAAACGGTTCTGTAAGCTGTCTTTCATGAAGAACTCTGCATGTCATGTCTTCATATGTTTTCTTTATTAAATTAATGATCTTCAGAAGAACTCCATAATGCCTCATCAATTTCCAAAGTGATTCTCTGTCTACACTGTCAAATGCCTTTTCGTAGTCCACAAATCCGATGTATAGTGGTGAATTCCATTCCAGACTTTGTTCAACTATTATTCTCAAAGTGGCTATCTGGTCTGTACAGGATCTGTTTTGTCGAAAACCTGCTTGTTCATCTCTCAGTTTCTTGTCTATGGACTCTTTTAATCTCTCAAGTATAATCCTGTTTAATACATTTCCTGGCACTGATAGTAACATTATTCCTCTATAATGTGTGCACTCTTGTAAATTTCCCTTCTTAGGCAACTTAACCAGATATCCGTTCTTCCATTCTGCTGGCATCTCTTATTTCCCCAGACTTTACCAAGTAATTTATATAACATGATGATGTTGCTCTGATTGCTAAATCAGAGGCACGTCTTCAATCCATCCTGCAAGTCTGAAATGAAGAGACGGAGAAGAGAAGGATTGTCATCAGCAGCTCCAAACAAAAACCATAGTGATATCACGAGAGGCGAGAAGGCATCAGATTAAGATAGGAGAATAGGTCACTGTTCTGCTGAGCTTAAGTTGCTGGCACAAAAGCATGTTACAAATTTGGGGAAAATCCGTCGAAATAAAATGAAATTCTCTTGAAGTTCTGCTCTTGTGAGATTACAGGCTCATAGGAAAAATGAATTCTGAATGGCCAGTCTTCACATATTGTCTCAAAAACTGTGTTCCCCCATGAGAACAACAAATATCGACGTTAGAGTTATCTGACAATTTACTAGACACAAGTTTAGAAATTGCCGCACGTAGTTCACTGGGGTCTCTGATTTTACAGAAAGAATTGGGTTACTGCTTCCTCAAGTATGTAGTATAAGGCTAATGTGAGGTTGTGAAAATGTGAAACAAATTGCCACAGATACAATGCTACAAGAACATCTGAATGCTTCAAGCAGGATTCAAGTAAGGGGATCAGCTGCCGTGGTGGCTCTATGTTCCATAAGGTGATCAGCTGCCGTGGTGGCTCTATGCTCCATAAGGTGATCAGCTGCCGTGGTGGCTCTATGCTCCATAAGGTGATCAGCTGCCGTGGTGGCTCTATGCTCCATAAGGTGATCAGCTGACGTGGTGGCTCTATGCTCCATAAGGTGATCAGCTGACGTGGTGGCTCTATGCTCCATAAGGTGATCAGCTGACGTGGTGGCTCTATGCTTCATAAGGTGATCAGCTGACGTGGTGGCTCTATGCTCCATAAGGTGATCAGCTGTAGTGGTGGCTCTATGCTCCATAAGGTGATCAGCTGCCGTGGTGGCTCTATGCTCCATAAGGTGATCAGCTGCCGTGGTGGCTCTATGCTCCATAAGGTGATCAGCTGCCATGGTGGCTCTATGCTCCATAAGGTGATCAGCTGTAGTGGTGGCTCTATGCTCCATAAGGTGATCAGCTGTAGTGGTGGCTCTATGCTCCATAAGGTGATCAGCTGCCGTGGTGGCTCTATGCTCCATAAGGTGATCAGTTGCCGTGGTGGCTCTATGCTCCATAAGGTGATCAGCTGCCGTGGTGGCTCTATGCTCCATAAGGTGATCAGCTGCCGTGGTGGCTCTATGCTCCATAAGGTGATCAGCTGCCGTGGTGGCTCTATGCTCCATAAGGTGATCAGTTGCCGTGGTGGCTCTATGCTCCATAAGGTGATCAGCTGCCGTGGTGGCTCTATGCTCCATAAGGTGATCAGCTGACGTGGTGGCTCTATGCTCCATAAGGTGATCAGCTGCCGTGGTGGCTCTATGCTCCATAAGGTGATCAGCTGACGTGGTGGCTCTATGCTCCATAAGGTGATCAGCTGCCGTGGTGGCTCTATGCTCCATAAGGTGATCAGCTGCCGTGGTGGCTCTATGCTCCATAAGGTGATCAGTTTGCCGTGGAAAACGATGATTCTGCATATGGCGCTTGTTTCTGGTCACACATTAGCATAATAAATATCTAGGGGAAATCTATCGAGATAAGAGCGAATGTTTACCATTCTGTTAATTGCGCAACAGTTTCTGGTCACACATTAGCATGATAAATATCTAGGGGAAATCTATCGAGATAAGAGCAAATTTTTACCATTCTGTTAGTGGCGCAACAGTTTCTGGTCACACATTAGCATGATGCCCAATGGGCTGATCACCCGTTGGCTTGTCACACTGATTACGGAAACAACGGCAGATGGATCTATTTGTTGTTGCCCTAAAGGACGCCGCTAGCTCTATGGGAAATACAAAGGTGAAAATCGCTGCCTGGTGTTGATCTTATGACGCCCAGGGCGTGAAGGTGATCAGACTGACGTGGTGGCTCTCTGGCTAAGGACAAGAAGGAAGTGAATCTGCCGTGGAATTAGCATGATAAATATCTAGGGTGAAATCTATCTGAGATAAGTGGCTCTTTGCTCCATAACCGGTGATAAGCTGTTAGTGGCGCAACACTCTGGTCACCATAGGTGATAAAAGCTATCTGGTGGCTCTATGCTCTATCGATGGGATAAGAGAAAAGTTTACCTTGGTGGCTCTAGTGCTCGCAAAGGTGATCTGGTTGCGTGGTGGCTCTATGCATGATAAATATCTCAGTTGCCGGTGGCTCTATGCTCCATAAGGTGATCAGAGTGGTTTGGCATCTATCTTTTACCATTTAATTGCGCAACAGTTTCTGGTCACACAGGTAATACAGTTGCCGTGGTGGCTCTATGCTCCAGGGGAAATGAAAACGAGAAAGAGCAAATGTTTACCATTCTGTCAGTGGCGCCACAGTTTCTGGTCACACATTAGCATGATAAATATCTAGGGGAAATCTATCGAGATAATAGCAAATTTTTACCATTGTTTTTTTCGAGCTCAAATTTCACAGGAAGCTGACATAAAATTATATTCTCAGTATCATTACAATTTTCATTGTCGCCCCCTTGGGAGCACAGAGCCACAGTAGCAGCAGGTCCCCTTATAATAAGCTGACACTAACGCATGAATGTGCTCCCGCGGTAATAGTTTTTGTTGTACAGTATTGTGCATGATAAGGTTACAAGACCCATGTATAAACCTCGTATTACTCGTCTCTTACGACATTAACAGGAGAAGTAAACATATTCTTTCTTTGTCTCTTCGGAGATCCCGGCCTGCACGGACAATGCAAAATTGTATCAGTTTTATATTCGTCATCATTATCATCACAATGTACTCCGCTTACTAGGATAAATATTCATTTAATTGCACAACCTCCCACCGCAATGCCAGTTTTGACAAGTTTCAATACTATGATAAAGACAACAATTTTACTGCGGACGTCTCTCTCTGGTGCTATACAACAATTCACGAGTTACAATATTATAGTAAAGGCCGTAATTTTTCTCCACATTCCCATCCTTATTGATAAGCAACATTTGACAAACTACAACATAATAGTAAAGGCAATAGCAATACTCCAGACTTCCCTCCCTTGTGTTATACGAGATTTGACTTGTTACGATATTATATAGTAAAGTCAGCCATTTCACTCCAGAACTCCCATACTTAGTGTTATACAGCATTTGAAAAGTAAAAAGATTCACGGTTTCGAAACGCTCCAGTCTACCCAGCTGTAAATGGATACCTGACTTTACTTTTGAGTTAGGGAAGGAAAAGGCAGCCAATGAAGGGTACTGGTCACCACCTGCATGACCTAGTATACTGAGGTCTCTAACACTTCACTCCCATACGGTAGTATCTGCTATGGGAGTCCCTTTTTACTATCCCACTAGCACACTGAGTACGTTCCACTAATTTTCCTGTCAAGAAAGAACAAGCTGCTACTGAAGCAAATGACTTTATGTATTCAGACATTACCATCCAACTTTCATAGCCAGGTACTAAACACTGCCCGACGGTCGAGCGGCTTTATGGCAGGTTTATGGTAGGTTTATGGCAGGTTTACGGGAGGTTTATGGCAGGTTTATGGCAGGTTTATGGCAGGTTCACGGGAGGTTTATGGCAGGTTTATGGCAGGTTTATGGCAGGTTTACGGGAGGTTTATGGCAGGTTTATTGCAGGTTTGTGGAAGGTTTATGGGAAATCAGTCACCCGAGAAAATCCTTTGATGTAAACCGAGCGGGATTGCGGGTAGAAGAAATAGCTGAACAAACCTTTGTATCGGGAATACGGGTTCAAGGGGTTAAGTTTGATGTCAAGGACATCGGTCGATAGCTTGTTACTTCATTAGATGGTTTGTCCTTCTTTAGTACTGGGATGATACTGGCTTTTCTCCAGTCTGTTGGTAACTTGCCTTCTCTCCAGGTCTTGTTAATGAGGTCAAGGATGGTGGAGAGTTCATGATTTGAGAGATTTGAGATCATCTCGTTAGTGAGCCGATCAGGTCCAGCAGCTTTTCCTTTCTTGCATTTTTTTAAAGGCCATCGTGAGTTCTGAAAGAGTAAAGTTCTTTTCAAAGACCTCACAGGTAGCTGTTGGTTTTATCTCCATCATTTTGGTCAGTCATCTGATATTACTGCCAAGTCTCTTGCTTGGTTGTTTTTGTTTACGTTGGTAAAGTTCTTATTGAAGGCTTCTGCTTTCTGTGCATCCCTTGTTAGCGGCTCAGTGCTTGTAATGATGGGTTCAGGGTTTTCTTTCTTTTAATTCCTGAGAGATTTGATATAAGGCAACATGCTTTCTTTCCGTCTTTCTGTAAGTTTATCTCTCCACATTTCTTAGCCCATGTTTCTCTTTTTGTTTGTTTGCTCAGACGTTTAACTTTTGCATTTAGACGGTTATAATTGTTGGCGGGAGTTGGCTGTTTCTCAACTTGCCATCTTCCTTGTTTCCTCCCATTAACAGCGGCCTCCAATTATGTACTCCAGTAAGGTTTAAACTTTCTCCTACATCCTCGTGGAATGGCTTCTTTTGCAGACTGGAGTAGTGCTGTGGTGATTTTGCTATGTCCAGCGTCATGTCAATGGCCTCGAATCGTTGTCGTAATTGTATCCTGAACAAATGCCACTCTGCCTTTTTGTAGTTTCATGAGGGTGGTGTTATG
Organism: Oreohelix idahoensis; assembly: GCA_024509875.1. NCBI lineage: Eukaryota > Metazoa > Mollusca > Gastropoda > Stylommatophora > Oreohelicidae > Oreohelix > Oreohelix idahoensis. The sequence goes on from JAMPIV010000128.1 coordinate 11,959, forward strand.
AAATTTCTTTTTATTTCCCTGTTGTTTTTGTTTACGTTGGTAAAGTGCTTATTGAAGGCTTCTGCTTTCTGTGCATCCCTTGTTAGCGGTTCAGCGCTTGTAATGATGGGTTCAGGGTTTTTCTTTCTTTTAATTCATGAGAGATTTGATATGAGGCACCACTAACAGAATGGTAAAAATTTGCTCTTATCTCCATTTTTCGCTCCCTTGGGAGGACAGAGCCACAGTAGCATCAGGTCCCCTTATAGAAAGCTTACGCTAAAGCATGAATGTTCTCCCGCGTTGATAGTTTTTGTAGTACAGTATTGTGCATGATATGGCAATGTCGAAACTGTCCTTTTTCCACACAACATGCCTAAGAAAAATTCACCGAATCTTTTGGCCGAATACCATCACCAACCAAGATCTGCTTACTCGGAGCAAGCAAGAGGACATGTGTAACCGGGGCAGGTGTTCCTTAGGACTGGAACGGCACCATATTACCTTCATGTGGCAGTGCCGGTATATGCAGTATTTTCAGTTTACTTTACAGAGAGCAGATGTTTAACTGGCCTAATCACCAGAGATTTAGATTTCTCTCTTAAATTTGTGTTACCAGGTTCGATTTTCTTCTCTTAGGTGTTGATGTAGCGAATTTAATTGAAATGGACAGATTTCTTATCTAGATCTCAAAACTGTAGTAATTCACCTTTTCAACAGCGTTCGATTTCATGCAAAACTTTTAATATCTTTCAGCATGAAACTTAAAATTTCAACAAAGTCTGGAATTCAGAACATTTTTACAATAATAAGTATAATAAAATTCTATCATCTCATCAGATGCTTTCATCGATGCAAAAAATCCCTTTTTTGCATCCTTGTCTCGTAGGCCTACTCAATTGTCAAATATGGCGAACCTTCTCATTCCACCGTGTTCCTTCTTTTAAGTTACAGTCTTATTTTAGGTTCGACGACATTTACCCATCTCCTCAGATTTGTCCTTGATTTCTTTATAATCATAAGCATTCCTTGAGTTAAATGCTTTCCAACACAAGAATATTTTCTACTCTACATGGTTTGAGGTGTAAGACTATTTTTTTGCAAATTGACTCAAATCCTCGAACCTAGTTCTGCTGCGACTAGGGTTGGGAGCTCTATTCAAAATACATATTTAACGATTGTCACTACTTACGCCAGTAAGAAATATATATATATATAACCACTCAATGTCCTGAAATACACATTTTATAATAAATGTTGTAGTTTGATTTCCTCAAACTAAGAAATATGTAGAGCTGGACCAGATACGACCTCTTGAGTTGCGCTCTTTCATTCTACTGCCAAATGGCGTTGTTGTTCCACTTTCCCCGGGGTAAATCTGAGCTATCCGATTGGTCAGGGGAGATCACCCAATTATTAGAAATGGCGTGTAGAAGCGACTCTACCCTAAATATGTGACACTATTTATTATTTTCTGTTTCTCATAAAATATAAAATTATGGGGTGGTCTGTGCTTCCTCTGTCTTGTAAGAATATAGTCTGTTTCCAAAGGAACAACTATGTACACGGCCACATATAGATCCCGGGGCTCCGCAAATGTATCCCGTAGGGAGACATTTGAGTACTATCAATAACAAAAATCCATCCCCAAAAATTTCTAAGTTCAAAAAAAATTTTTCAGAAAAATTTAAAGTTCAAAAATTTTTCTAAGTCCAAAAAATATTTCCAAAAAATTTAATCTAATTCCTATACTGGGGTCCTATGTCTATATGAGGTCGTCTGCTATGTAAAAAAACTAGTAGTGGACATCAACTTCAAAAAGTGTAACTTATTCATCACATCATAATATTTTTCACCAAATTTACAAATTGGCAACACTGCCCAACAAAATCTGCAAAACACTCATAAGGTCATCACTAAAAAAAATGTGACGAGTGGCAACACTGGGGAATGAACAATAAACTATCTTATTTGCAGAACTTGGCTGGATTATCATAATCTATTACATTTCATTCAAAAATATAGTTGATTACATTCTATTGGATATGGTGGGGGGTGTTATCTCTTTTCTGTTCCTGTTATTTGCTCTATATATAAGTCTGCAAGACTTAAAAAATCTTTTTTTTTTTCTTCCTGGCGTACTTATTTATTTTATTTTCCAAGTACTCTGCAATATCCTTAGTAATGTCCAGGATCTCCAATTCCTATGGTGATGGCAATCCACTTTCATAGAATAGCCGATGTTTTCATGGGTACTCATCATCTTCTTCTTCTTTTTTTTTTCTAGTGAATGAGCCACTTGCTCATTATTACATGTAGAAAACATCTCTAGACATAATATGCATATTTATCAGACGATAATACAACTAGCATCATTTTTATAAGTAATCATTTTTCACAATAAAAGCATTAGAACCTCATGGCTTATCCTTATTTATTTATCTGAATGTTTCTTGTTATTGACATTTTCCAAATGGTAAGTGTATAACCTCGTTCTAAGTCCGTCACTGTAGAAAAAATGTTCTATATTACATTCCTTTTTTTTCCAAAATATGTGATGTTTGTCTCTAATATCCGTACGTCTGGTGGTGATCCTGTCCATTAGTCAGTTATTTCTAATCATTCCTTCTTTTCTGTCAACACAGTATTTTTTTTCTGTGAACTCTGTCCTAGAAATATTATTTTATATATATATTTATATTTTTCAAAGATCTTCTTTGACTTCCCATACATCAATTTTCAAACATCACATTATTCAGCAACCAACAGACGAATGTGTTACTATCATATTATGAAATATAAGGGAAAAGAAAAATATAGTTTCCAAATCATCATGAATTTTCTACATTGGGTTCCGTATTACTTTATTTTCTCTTTTAAGACAACTGCTTATACTCTTGACAATATGTATCCATGTTGTCACTCTCGAGGCATCCTTGTATACAATTTATATTTGTCTCCTTTTTTTTTTTTCATAACACCAATGTATCATTTATGGTGTTCCAATATCATTGTATCTATTCTAGTCCTCCTGTTATCTTGAGAATTCATCCTTAGTAACTCCCTATGTACCTTATCTAGCAATACCTTTATGCAAAACACATCAAACAATTATTTATGGAACTATCAACTGAGATGTAAGAACTTTTGACAATATGAGATGAAAAAAAAATTGTGGGGTCATCACTCAAAAAAAATGTGACATAGAAAGGAAGAAAATAATCAATTGATCGTGAGGAATCTACAATATTCTCGTAAGACAAAGTTCCTGGCACTCTGACTACTATTTATCCATATTATTTCTGGTTATCCTTGCATACAGTGTACCATTTCCATTTTCTTTATAAGTCCAATTCCTCGCTCATGGTGCTCCAATATTTAAAATGTGGATCCTTCCTATTCCTCTTATTCTGTACTGGAAATATATCCTTATTAATTGTCCATGTACTATATCTGCGAATATTTATCATCAATATATCAACTAATCATTTATAGAACTATTAACATAAATGTCTAGACTTTAGCAAAACATGAACAAAAACATGTCTTTTTACATATGTGGAAAATTTCGACACCAACTCTGCCTTCGCTGGTCGAGGGTTAGTCAGAGTTATGTGGTGCCTGTAACATCCGCTGACTACAGCCAGATGGGTGACTTATGGTACTTATAATTCAAAAATCTCATCCGTCAGTTATCTTAAGTGTGGGGCGGGGGTCTATTTCATGGTGTCCTTGACCAAGTTTGCTGCATTTCTAATCTAGATATTCTTTTTTTTTTTTTTTTTTTCATAGTATCTCCATGGTATATCTGTGACATGTCTGTCCTTGGGATAACATTTTTTTTTTTTTTTTTTTTTTTTTTTTTATCCAATATCCTCCGGGTGAGCAAATCGCAGTGTGTCCACTTTCATCAATCATTTATTTATTTTCTCTCCTGTAATTCTGGGTATGTTATGAGTATTTTAAATTGTCAATTTATTCCAACTATCTTACAACATTCTGTAATTCGTGATAAGGAATAGTCATTTGTTTTACAACAATGTTCATATTACAAAGGCAATAAGCAAAAATCAAAGAGATATCTTCTCCAAAATGCGGATGCATCTCTATTTCCTTTACCTCTGGGCGTAGCAATTATTCAGTCATTATTTTTTTTCTCCATTATTTAATCTCCATTTTGTGTCCTTAGTACCTGTGGTTCCATGGGATTATCATAATTCATTTGTGTCTCTTGTCTACTGATAATCCTTCAATAATGACTTCAAATATGGTCCTCATATGTGCAACAATCATCTGCTCTGATTTGTTCCATGGTATTCATCAAATATTCTATTATATCCTTGTCTTATCTCGTAACCACGAAAGACTAAGATTATTCCTCCTCCAATGTTAATGTGGGGGATTTTGTGCATAAACATTACAACAAAATGTGCTCTCAAGGGATTGTTCATTTGCAGAAAATCAGCATGCGCAAATGTCATTGGGGTACTTGTGATATCAACAAAATATTGTTGGAGTATCAGGGATCAAGCTGGTGGGGGTATAAGTGTCATAGGGTGATTTATTTATTTTCTTCTTCATCTGCTAACCTCAGGGCAGTCAATGTTTTACAATGTTGTCTTATCATCATCAAAATGTGTGTGCGTGGCATATAAACATATAGCATCTTATATAAAAAACATTCTAATTGTTTTTTTTCTTTTATGTCTTTTCTGTTTGTATCACAAGTACTAAAGAATGATAAAAATCAATTCACTAAACACTAGATATTCTAATAGTAAATCCTAACCAATAGGGTTGCAAGTAATAGTTTAGGTTAGAATAGAAGGAATGTTGTAGCAGTGTCTGTTGTCAATAAGTGGCGAGGAAAGGGTACATCAAGGATCTCCTGATTACAACATGATTGTAATTCCAAGGAATGAATATGATTGGGATTTTAAAAAAAAATCACAAGTCTAGAATGTCGTCTCAATATAGTGGAAAGGAAAAATAGTAAGTTAAAGATGTTGTAACAGTGGAGTGAAGAAAATCTTACTATAGAGAGTCAAGGTTGGGATATGGAATCTCTCTAGGAGAATGTTTAAAATTCTTGACAGTACTAATATACATCTGGGTCTAAAATATTAATGTACATTTGAAAATAAATAATCCTGTTTCAGAAAAATAGCATAACCTACAATACTAGTTTTGGGTATGAATTATGTGCTGTTGAGAGATATTATAGTAGGAACAGTATGATTGATCAAGGTGGCAGATATCAAGGAGTTTAGCATAATATAGATCAAAGAAATATTAGTATGAGGTAAGAAAAAAAACTACTGGTGTAAAGTGTCTGCATGAAAATGCTGGTGAATGGAGCGTGGAATATGATCAGTTACAAAAGTGGAGATGAATGTTACAACAGAATAGTGTGACACATGTGTTATAGGTAAAGTTGTGTAGCATTCTAAATATTAAGAAAATGTATGTAACTAAATAAGGGTGTCTGTAAACTCGTAACACCGTGTGTTATCAATTGTTTTAACATTTTTATTTCACAATTATGCTATCTAAAGAAAATCCTCCGTGTGCTGGTCTTGATTTCTTTCTGGGCATCAGTATTCTAAGGCTGGAAAAAATAACTTTCTCAGTGAGGCTTTGACATCTTAGTCTGTAAGCAAGTCATTTGAACTGTCAAAAACTGAAAATAGAGTACATGGGGAGAGTTAGTACATTGTTAAAAAGGTTTGTTCACATATGCGTTGACCGTGTTCGGATTTGCGAACATATAAAACACCTGGGCGTGTTTTTCAGAACAGCTTCGCTAGTTCCTTCACCATCTCTAACCTTGCAATGTCCCGACTGCTTAGGCGAGCATCATACTGAGTAGCAGTGGTGACGGGTGTGATAGGGCTTGGTTTGGGAANATGATAGCGTTTCGCCTTGACTATTCGTCTGATCTCATTTTGTGGCAATTTCATGCATTTAATGACAGGAGATGATGCGTCTGATGAAGAAAAACAGGTACGTTTGCCAGCTGCTTGAATCTCCGGGGATGACGTACTAGCGAATGATGTATCAGTTGTGCAACTAGGACTAGGCGAATCTATACCAGAGTCTCTTTCATACTTGTTGGTTGCTATCTCACCGTATGTTTCAACAGGGCAGATATTGGATATTTCGTCGGTGTGAAAAAGTTGTTCTGGTATTTCTTGAGTGTCTGTGTTGTTAAGGGAGATGTAACTTGTGGGTCTATAGCGATATTTTGGCTTTCTAATGGGTCGGATGGATACTTCTGTAGAATTCTTCTCTTGTAGGGTAATCTTGCTTTCATCCCGATCTAACGTGCTGTTATAGTGTTCAAGAGTGCCATCCTCCTGTTGAACCGTGTTTATTACTAAACAACGTATCTCATCTTGTTTGGCAGACAAGTTCACAGCAAATTTATCCTCTAGTAATTCATACACCAATTTGACCGTGGGAACACTGAAATCACCCTTCCTCAAAATGTCATTTATTTCTTCCTGCAGCCTCTCTGTGCTCAGTGCAGTAACTGGGATAGCATTGAAGGATTTCTGTTGGGCGAACTGTTTCACTGGTGCTACGGGGTCGCAAACTTGACTTGGTGTGTCAGTGTCTGTCTGTGTTGCTGAAACTGCAGCTCTATTCTCTGTTTGTGTCGCGACAGAGGTCGTCTTTGGTTCCTTCATAAATTCTTCTTGTTTGTGCACGATTCGGGTTAGTCTATTATGGGGGGGGGGGGGGGGGTATGTATGAAAAGCGTCGTCGTGTTTACTTTCACCGAACTGACCTGTCTTCGCCATGGATGTAGTGGTTTTATAACAGCACGAAAACCTTCATCTGTGGTGACAATGCATGCCCTGTCAGATGCATGGAGATTCTTTATTTCGTAGGTCCTATGACTTTTGACATTGGTGAATAGGCTTCGGACTGCAATGCGGCAATCTCTTCTATTTAAACTCGTCCAGTGATTCTTAGCACGTCTGTTAAAATGATACAGCGTACTATCTGTGTCCTCGGTATGATGTGTTGGTAGACATGGGTATCGTAGGTTTCTTAAATTTTCGACAGAGTAACTTTCCGCATCCGCGTGTGTTGTTACTGCATTCCTCCTGATAGAGGTGTGATTACAATACTTCATATCTGCCCCATGAATGATGGGATGTAAGCTCAGGGATTTACGTTTGGGATAACCTCCCGTCAGCAAATATTTCTTAGTCATGTCAATCGGTGGGCTGCAATGGTTGTGCACGCGTTTGCTGCTGCCGTTGCACTCCTGGTGTGGGCATTTCCTCCTTAGGTCCATCTTCGCTATTTTCTGTTTGACTTATAGTGGTGGGTTTTTGCTTTTTAAAGAGAAGTCAAGGGCATCATTTTACCATACGTTTTCCACCGTGTTCCTTCTTTTAAGTTACAGTCTTATTTTAGGTTCGACGACATTTACCCATCTCCTCAGATTTGTCCTTGATTTCTTTATAATCATAAGCATTCCTTGAGTTAAATGCTTTCCAACACAAGAATATTTTCTACTCTACATGGTTTGAGGTGTAAGACTATTTTTTTGCAAATTGACTCAAATCCTCGAACCTAGTTCTGCTGCGACTAGGGTTGGGAGCTCTATTCAAAATACATATTTAACGATTGTCACTACTTACGCCAGTAAGAAATATATATATATAACCACTCAATGTCCTGAAATACACATTTTATAATAAATGTTGTAGTTTGATTTCCTCAAACTAAGAAATATGTAGAGCTGGACCAGATACGACCTCTTGAGTTGCGCTCTTTCATTCTACTGCCAAATGGCGTTGTTGTTCCACTTTCCCCGGGGTAAATCTGAGCTATCCGATTGGTCAGGGGAGATCACCCAATTATTAGAAATGGCGTGTAGAAGCGACTCTACCCTAAATATGTGACACTATTTATTATTTTCTGTTTCTCATAAAATATAAAATTATGGGGTGGTCTGTGCTTCCTCTGTCTTGTAAGAATATAGTCTGTTTCCAAAGGAACAACTATGTACACGGCCACACATGCTCACCATCATAGCTGGCAGACGCTGGAGCTGGGTTGGCCATGTCCTCAGAAGAGACCCCGATGCCATCACAAGAACAGCTATGCTATGGACCCCTAAAGGAAAACGAAAGAGAGACCGACCAAAAACAACTTGGCGGAGGACTTATGGAGGCTGAGATGCAAAGAATGAACCAGAGTTGGGGCACTGTACGAAGGATGGCCGCCGACCGAGCAAAGTGGAATCAATTTATTGTAGCCCTACAAGACACCACCAGGCGTAATGGCCACTGACTGCTTTGACGGTCGGCGGCTAAGGATCAAAGAAGAGAAGAAGATTGTGCATGATAAAGTTGCAGGACCCCTGTATAAACCTCATATTATTCGTCTCTTACGACATTAACAGGAGAAGTAAACATATTCTTCCTTTGTCTCTTCGGAGATCCCGGCCTGCATTGTCTCCTGAAGAAATGCCAGTCTGTCAGAGGGTTCTACTCATCTCTTGTTCCACTGGCACTTGTCTGGTTCTTGTCATCTCTTGTTTCACTGGCACTAGTCTGGTTCTTTTCATCCCTTGTTTCACTGATACTTGTCTGGTTCGTGTCATCACTTGTTCCACTGACACTTGTCTGGTTCTTCTCATCTCTTGTTCCACTGAAACTTGTCTAGTTCTTGTCATCTCTTGTTCTACTGACACTTGTCTGGTTTTTGTCATCTCTTGTTCCATTGACACTTGCCCTATCAAGACAAGACTTGATGTGGAGATTGTCGCAAAATTGGTTTCAAGTCATTGCAAACGTGTTTAAGGTAGATTTATAAACCCGTCAACGATCGATTGACCGCTTTCCAAAATGGCGGCGTATCAGCGAAATGGGTATCAGACAGAGGAAATCGCGAAGGATAAATAAAAGCCGAAGGGAATCATTAGGAAAAGGATTTCACATTTTGGTCCAGGAAAGGATTGTGTATAACTGCAAATAAGAAGGAACGGTAGGAAGTTCTCATTTACGGAGATATATGCGTATTTCGGCTGCCCACAGTTAAGCGGAAAAGCATGTAAACCCACTTCTGTTCTAAATATTAAATTCAACAAATAACAGTTTGGGAAATTACATGGATAGGTAGATAGAGTTTTATCAGCTGTATAAAACAAGATAAGATGGAACAATATGGATATTATATATGCCGAGAATGAGAAAGAAAATATTTCAGTCGACGCACAGATCGGCTGAAATCACTGTTCGGGAACGATTTTTCAGTCCTAGGTTTAAGCTGTGACGTTGGTACCCTCCGATACGTCCGCGCTATACGTATATAAAGCGTATCGGTAAACTGAGACAGAGACAACGAAAGAGGTTTGAGACAGACTGGAGGCAGAGTTTCGCCACGACCCATGAATTGTGAGCGGAGCGCCAGAAACATTTTTAAGTCCAGTATCTGAAGTCTGAGGGTTCCATGAAATAACTCAAACCAGACTGTCCAGTATCAGAAGCCTGTGTCGTTCATCAGAGGCAATCCCACAAAAGTGCAGGATCGCAAAGAGTGAACTTCAACTGGTCATTGGCATCCCTACTGTTGGGCCTACCAAGTCTGATATCAGCAAAGGACAGTTCAGTTTCAGCAGTATCAAGTTGGAAAGATAAGTGTCCTGTTTGACACTGACCACCTATACATGTGAAACAGCCAATAGTTGAAAACAATAAGTAACCATACAGAAACTCAGTCAACTGATGAAAGTTATCCTTAAAATTCAAAGGACTAATAACAGTGATTTCAGTAACTGTATTATTTAAGATCTGAAGTATAAACAGACAATAAGAGTAATTGTGTGAATACTTATTATATATATATATATTTAGTATATATATATATATATATATATATATATATATATATATATATATTATATATATATACTATATATATATATATATATATATATATATATATATATATATATATTTATATATATATATATATATGTTGTGTGTATGCTTTTTTCCAAATAGTAGAAATAGAATATTAGTGTAATTATTAAACTATTTTAACTGTACCTGAGGATTTATTCACTTCTTCCATTTTGTGGGTTCAGTGAATGTACATTTTACTTATCCCCTAGAATATAAGTAATGATAAGATAGTCATAGGGAGGAGACACCTTAAATCCTGGTACTACTTCTTACCAACTGGGCCAGGGTTTTCACAGTCTGACTATTTTTATGATAACAATACACCAGTGCTTATTTCTAAGACTGGGGTATTACTTGTAAGGTCAGAACTCTTTACTGGCATACTCTTACATAATAAATAATTTTAAATAACCTCCCGCTACAGTGGGAGCTCGTCTGCGGGATATATCTTTGATATTCCTGAGCCAACTTTCTATTTCTGCTGTGTAGACAATTTTGTTTTGCAATATTTTTTGGAAAGAGTAACATAGTAGGAAATAATTATATTTTTAGGAGTACCATTGAGTAAAGATAAAGAAAGCTGTTTCATATATGGTGAATTCAGTTTAATTAACTTTAATTTTAACTAAATTAATTATATTGTAGTAAATTAGTTTGAGTAAGATCGCTTGCCCTACTAGACTACAGATACATCATGGCTGACTTGGTCAAATTTAGGTCTGCTACACTGCAGGTGGGAAAAGAGCTTGGCATGGAGGGTGACTCTCTGATCCGGTATGTCACGACGGAATGTGAAAAGTACACCGAGAAAGAAGCAAAGCAATTAGAAGCAAAGAGAGAAGCAAATAAATTAGAAGCAGAGAGAGAAGCCAAGAAATTAGAAGCGGAGAGAGAAGCCAAGAAATTCGAAGTGGAGAGAGAAGCCAAGAAATTAGAAGCTGAGAGAGAAGAAAGGAGGTTACAAGCAGAGAGAGACCATGAGCTGAAAATGAGACAGCTCGATCTTGAACTTCAGGCTGGGCCTATCACCCATGGTAATAGCTCACCTCATTCTGCGAATAGCTCTTTTCAGAACACAGCAAATGGGGCCATGAACTTCCACCTAGATCCATTTGTTGAAAAGGAGGACGCAATTGAGTCGTAAATGGATAGGTATGAAAGGCTAGCCTCTACATATGGACTGGAAAAGGAAAAATGGAGTATAAAGTTATCCCAGGGATTGAGAGGTATTGCATATGATGTGTTTCTGAAACTCCCCAAAGAAGATCAGGAAAATTATGAAATACTAAAGCAAGCCTTACTGATCCGGTATGAAAAGAACTCTGAGGCATATAGGAAGAAATTTAGAACTTCTAAACCTCTACCTGGAGAAACATTTAACCAGTTCTCAGCTAGGCTAGAAACGTATTTGTTGAAATGAAGTAGTTTAGGTAAGTATCAGAAAACCTACGAGGATCTGAAAGAAATGGTTATGTTAGAGCAAGTGAAAGATTCCATGTCTCAAGAAATGAGGAAATTCCTTATGGAACAAGGAGCAGAGAGGCTGGAAGACATTTTGAAATGTGCAGAGAGATACCAAGCAGCTCAAGCTGAATTGGTAGGAACAAAAAGGAAGCAGGTAGAAGGATATAAGCCACCACCGCAGAATACCAATTTTGACCAGATGGATCAAAACCATACAGATACAAGCAAATGATTTGATAATAAGGACAAGAACCCTCAGACTCAGGAAAAGAAAACCCTACAAACAGGGAGATTAAGTGGTGCAGATTTTGTAAGATGGGCAATCACAACACTGATGAATGTGGGAGGAAAAAACCCCTTCATCATGCTGCATGTCTACAGGTGAGGACTTCTGTTAGGAAGGAACTGACTGTGAGTTAGAATAGCCTCCATCACCCACCTACCCAGGAGATAGTGACTGTGAATGGCAAACAAGTCACAGGAATGTATGACACAGGTTTGTCCTATGACGCAGTCGTGTGTGCATCTCTGGTGTGCCCTGAACAAATCACCACAGAAACAGTAGACATTCAAGGGCCACTAAAAGGAACATCACCCCTTACTTTACCCATAGCAAAGATTCATGTCAGTTGTCGCTATGTGGAAGGAGAGATAAATGCAGCTAGAGTGTTATATGTACAGTGTGTTAGACGATCCCTTTTACCCCCTAATGTTTAGGGCGTAAATATGTTTTCTTGGGAGACCCTGTAAAACCTATGGTTATGGCCGAAATCCAGACCAGGTCTGACTCCAGGAACATAGAGAGGGACACCAAATTAACATTTCATTCGACTGAAATGAAACGGGCTCAAGAAGCAGACAGCACATTGAAGCCTTGTTTTGGAAAATTTTCAAAAACTCATAACGCTCCAAGGAAAGGACATTTCTATATGGAACATGGACTCTTGTACAGGTAAGCTGGCAGAGGGACGAAAAGTCATGGTCAAATTGTTGTACCATCCACCTATAGGAATAAGGTTATAGGCTGGGGACACATATCAACTTTGAGTGAACACCTGGGTAATGGTGCCACAACACAAAGAATAGCCACCCAGTTCTACTGGCCAGGTATCACGGAAGATATCAAACGATATGTGAAATCTTGTCCAGAGTGTCAACGTGTAGCCCCCAAGCATGGGACTGCACCAGCAACTCTAGGAGAAATGCCAATCATGGGTACTCCATTCGAGAGAGTTGCAGTGGATAGTGTTGGACCCCTCACTAGGACTAAGAGAAGAAATAGTTATATCTTAACTCTAGTTGATACATGCTCTATGTGGGGAGAGGCCGTAGCCATGGCATCTATAGATTCTAAGCATGTGGCAGAGGCATTGTTGACCATATTCACCCGGTCCTGCGGGAGGCTTCCAACATCAAATATTGACGGACAATGGTTCCCAGTTCAAGGGAAAGCTAACCCAAGAAGTGTTCAGGATTTTTCAAGCCAGACATTATCATTGCTCTCCTTATCACCCACAAGGAATTGGTCAAAGTTCGAGCGGTTCAATGGTACGCTCATTTCTATTCTCAGGAAGCTGGCAAAGTGAAAAGCCTTTAAACATGGGATGTATACTTACCGCTGCATTCTTCGCATACCGGGAAGCCCCACTCAATTCCACCGCAATGGCCCCGGCCACATTGATGTTTGGTTTGGTCGGCCTATAAAAGGTCCACTGGAAGCATTTACTGCGGACTTGGACAGATGAGAAGGCAGAGGAAAGTGTCACCTCATCAATTCAGTATGTAAATGAGTTGACCACTCGACTGAAAATGGGCTGGAAATTGGCTAATGACAATCTTCGCAGAGCCAGAAAGAAACATACTGAATACTATAACAAGAAAGCAAAGGATAGGGAACTTGCAGTTGGAGAAAAAGTGCTTCTTCTATTGCCCAGCAGTAACAACAAACTGCAGATTGGTTGGCAGGGTCCATATAACGTGCTAGAGAAAATATCGAGGACTAATTACAAAATTGACAAAAAGGGCAAAGAAAGGGTGTACCATGTTAATCTGTTAAAGAAATATTATGACAGGACATCAACGGAGGTAGCTCATATGATGACTCCAACTGGCCATCGCAACCGAAAAATGAAGCATGAACCACTTACCTCAATAGAGTATCCATTAAGAGACCGACTGAGACATATGAACAAGTCAAAATTAGTACTCAGTTAACTCAGGAACAGAGGGAGCAAGTTTAAAGAGGTTTTTAAAACACATGCAGATATTGTTAACTGATAAAACAGGATGCACCAACTTATTGGACCATATGATATGAAGGTCATCGATCCAACACCTATCTGCATGAAGACCTACCCTATACCATATGCCAAGGCACAGGCATTGAAGGAGGAAATTGATTATCTGTTGCAAGAACAAATCATTTCAAAGTCAGAATCACCTTACAGTTCAAGTGTTGTACTGTTGAGAAAACCAAGTGGAGAACACAGACTCTGTATCGATTACCGGAAATTGAATGCGATCACTGAAACCCAAGCTGATCCATTATCAGATACCAATCAGCTGTTCTCGACGCTAAGTACTGCGAAATATTTCTCTAAGGTCGATTTAAGTAAGGGATATTACCAGATTCCTGTCAAACCCGAGATCCGACACATGCTGGCTTTTAGCACTTCGAATGGTCACTACGAATTTAATGTACTACCATTCGGGTTGAAAAACGCACCAAGCGTATTTTCAAGGATGATGAGGAAATTGCTGGAACCCTTGAACAACTCTAACATCCCCAACTTTATGGATGACATTCTCATAGCCACGGAAACATTTGAGGATCATCTACATTCTCTATCAATGTTACTGGGTAGACTCAGAGAGGCAGGTTTGACTGCTCGCCCAACAAAGTGTGTAATCGGATGTCAGGAATTAGAATTTTTGGGACATACAATTTGTCATGGAAACATGGCTCCTGATCCCAAAAATATAGAAAAGTTAAGGAATGCACCTAGACCACAGACAAAAAAGGATGTGAGGTCGTTCGTATCCTTAGGAGGATTCTATCAAAAGTACATCAAAGACTTAAACACCTTATGTGCACCTTTGACGGATCTGACAAAGAAAGGGAAGCCGGACACAATAAAGTGGACTGCAGAGTGTGAGCATGCATATTCGGTGTTGAAACATAAACTCACTAGTAGGCCTATTCTGAAGTTACCCGATCTGACGCAAGAGTTTATAGTACGGACTGATGCAAGCAATGTAGGAATTGGGGCCGCGCTTTTGCAAAAATCCCAGACCCAGAATGAGGAACTGTTTCCTGTTGCTTATGCCAGCCGCAAGTTGAACGCGGCAGAAAAGAATTACTCTACTATAGAGAGGGAATGTTTAGCATTGGTGTGGGCCATCAATAAGTTTCAACCCTATTTGTATGGCAAGCCATTTGGGTCCAGTGCGATCATCAACCCCTGTCATTTTTTGGCCTCATCACGTCATGCAAATATTCGCTTACTAAGATGGTCATTATTGATTCAGCCATACTCCTTCACTATTGAATATATTCCTGGAAAACAGAATGTGGGCGCAAATTTTCTCAGTCGCCATCCCACAGAGTTGGAGCAAGATAGAAGGAAGGAAAACTGACTTTGGAATGGTCGATTTGCAATTGTCTTGTACCCAATAGTTAAGCTAGATATCATCCAGCTTAAAATATGGGGGAGCTTTGTCGCAAAATTGGTTTCAAGTCATTGCAAACGTGTTTAAGGTAGATTTATAATCCCGTCAACGATCGATTGACCGCTTTCAAAATGGCGGCGTATCAGCGAAATGGGTATCAGACAGAGGAAATCGCCAAGGATAAATAAAAGCCGAAGAGAATCATTAGGAAAAGGATTTCACATTTTGGTCCAGGAAAGGATTGTGTATAACTGCATATAAGAAGGAACGGTAGGAAGTTCTCATTTACGGAGATATATGCGTATTTCGGCTGCCCACAGTTACGCGGAAAAGCATGTAAACCCACTTCTGTTCTAAATATTAAATTCAACAAATAACAGTTTGGGAAATTACATGGATAGGTAGATAGAGTTTTATCAGCTGTATAAAACAAGATAAGATGGAACAATATGGATATTATATATGCCGAGAATGAGAAAGGCAAAATTTCAGTCGACGCACAGATTGGCTGAAATCACTGTTCGGGGAGGATTTTTCAGTCCTAGGTTTAAGCTGTGACGTCGGTACCCTCCGATACGTCCGCGCTATACGTATATAAAGTGTATCGGTAAACTGAGACAGAGACAACGAAAGAGGTTTGAGACAGACTGGAGGCAGAGTTTCGCCACTACCCATGAATTGTGAGCAGAGCGCCAGAAACATTTTTAAGTCCAGTATCTGAAGTCTGAGGGTTCCATGAAATAACTCAAACCAGACTGTCCAGTATCAGAAGCCTGTGTCGTTCATCAGAGGCAATCCCACAAAAGTGCAGGACCCCAAAGAGTGAACTTCAACTGGTCATTGGCATCCCTACTGGTGGGCCTACCAAGTCTGATATCAGCAAAGGACAGTTCAGTTTCAGCAGTATCAAGTTGGAAAGATAAGTGTCCTGTTTGACACTGACCACCAATACATGTGAAACAGCCAATAGTTGAAAACAATAATTAACCATACAGAAACTCAGTCAACTGATGACAGTTATCCTTAAATTCAAAGGACTAATAACAGTGATTTCAGTAACTTTATTATTTAAGATCTTGAAGTCTAAACATTGTTTCAATATCCTCTATGAATAAGCCACCTCAGACGCTCGGGACAATGTCAACACTCGCATTGTGAAGGACAAAAGAACAAGCCATCGACCCCTGACGAAATTAGGTGGACCGTCCAGTGTTATTACAGGCAGACAAAGACTTGTCCAGTGTATACAAATATCCAGAGTTTTATTGACAGTCAGTCAGAGACCCGAACAAGATATTCTTTTGGTAGTAGTTAAGATAACTTAAATTCATCATCATCACATAGTGTATACTTTAGACTCAGTTGTGTATTTTGCATTAACTAATATCTTTCTTCACAGGGATAGTTAATGTCATTCCTAGTTGCATTTGTATTAGTGTAATTGAATGTTGTTATATTTCAGTAATTCAATAAATGTTGTAGTTGTGTTTACTTTACCAACACACGTTATTGCATATATAGAGAAGGAAAGAAAGTGTGCGAAAGAGACATATTGTTCTTCCTTTCTTCCTCTTCTGTTCATTCAGTGTAATAGGAGAGGTGGGGGCTCGTTAGCATTATAATATAGAGAGGGAGATAGAGTGGTAGGAGTTATAGTGTCACGAGATCATGGGGGTCTGGATCCCTGGCTCTTTGTTTTCCATGCTTGTCGTGGTAGCCGATGTTCTCCCTTTTCTGCAGACATGGCCAAACCATCTTAGTTGGCACTGTTCTACTTGGATCTGCAGGGGTTGGATTTTAGGCCTTGACGTATCGTCTGGTTGCGGACCATGTCGCTTCTTGTTACTTCAACCACTTTCCTCAGATACTTCATTTCTGAGGTTTGGATCTGGCTTTTGTGGGTTGTAGTCATTGCCCATGACTCGCATCCATATGTCAAGACTGGGACATAGTTGGAGCGGCATACAGCCATCTTCGTTTTCTTACCAACCTCTCTCTTGCTGAGGAATCCTCGATTTATGGCCTGAAAATTCTCACAGCTGCCGCTCTTCGAGTGGCCAACTCTTCTTTGATGCCCCCCTTTCGGTCTATAATAGCTCCGAGATATTTAAAGTGGTCAACCTGCTCCAGGACCTGTTCTCCCAGCGTAATCTGGTGTCTTCTTTCTTCTCGTGATATCACCATGGATTTTGTTTTAGAGCTGCTTATGACCATCCCTCTCTTCTCCAGCTCTTTGTTTCAGACTTGCAGGATAATTGGAGATGTGTCTCTGATTTAGCAATCAGGACAACATCATCAGCAAATGCCAGCTCTGAATTATATACCTGTCTCATCTTCCAGTATCCCACTGAATACTTTCTTGTTCTCTCCTTACATGCCTTGATAACATCGTCCATGAGGAGTATAAAAAGATAAGGTGACAGGATATCACCTTGTCTTACACCAGTGGTGGTCCTGAACTCTTCTAACTTATGGTTTGCTGTCCTCACTTAATTTCTGCAAGACTCGTAGAAGCTCTGTATGGCATGAATCAGAGGTGCTGGAATGTTTTCCTTTGCGAAACAGTTCCAAAGTTTGCTCCATCGGACTCTGTCAAACGCCTTTTCCAGATCTATGAAACAAAGATGGATCTCACTCTTATACTCAAGGGCCTTTTCACTCAGCTGTCTGAGTGTGAAGATTAGGTCTTGAGTACTTTGGTTTGCTCGGAATCCGCACTGGATCTCATCCAATTGTGGCTCAGCTAGGCGTCGGATTCTCTGCTCTAGGATTCTAGAGTAGATTTTACCAAGGATACTGAGAAGGGATATGCCTCTATAGTTTCCACATTGTCGATTGTCACATTTTGTGAATAATTCGCGCTTTAACTACTCTCCAAATCAGACGCTCATCATCAGTGCACATGTAAAAAAATCACCATCATCGTCATCAATTTCTATTTTTTTTTTCGTTCCCTATGAAGCATGAACACCACCACTTAAATGGGCCCTCCTTGCATAAACCGAGTGCACGTGCATTGATTTTATCTGCAGCAATTTTCTTATGATGAAGTGGCCAGCCAGATGCATTACCTCTTATTAGTCGAGTTTTACGACTAGAGAAATCATGTCCAACACTGAAATCAGAATATTCAATTTAAATGTCAAGTTAATCTTATTGTATGGCTTCGAAACATGGAGAACAACAAAAACAACAACCAAAAAGCTACAGTTTTTCATAAATTGATGCTTGTATAGAATAGAAGGATTGAAATGGTATGACATGGTCACAAATGTGGAACTGATGGCAAGGACCAGTCAAGTGCCAGTGGAGCAAGAGATGAGAAGAAGACGCTGGTGATGGATAGGATACTTCTTCTTCTTCCTCGTTCGTCCTGAAAAGGACGTTGGTTGTGTAATGTCCGTTTACAACAGAGCTGCGATAATTGCGCCTTTCAGCTGATACATCCGACTTCAGCACGGCATTTTTTGGGACCGGGTTAGCCTTTCCACTTCGATCCATACTCTCTCAGCCAGACTGCAGTGTTGCAGCCTGTTTCCAGGACCACCACTTGGAGGTGGAGTAGGGTCTTTGTCAGCTCTGGTTCGCTGACCCTGACGCAAGCAGTCAAGCTATGGGTCTCTTACTGCATTTATCACTGTTTGTGCGTCTTCGGTCCCGGATAGGATACCCATTGAGGAAACATGTGGATAGCGTTACAAAGCAGTCCATGTTCTGGAACTCTCAGGGAAAGATAATCAAAGGTCGACCAAGATAGACACGCAGAAGAGAATTGGAGACAGAATTGAAAATGATGAGGAAAATGTGGAAAAAACATGAGCTGATGTCACGTGACAGGAGGACTTGAGCTGATATCACGTGACAGGAGGACTTGGCTGATGTTAATTGAAGGCTTATGCTCCTTGGTTAGCTAAAGTGTATTGATGGATTGGTTGATTACGTCACGCGTCAGAGAGCTAAAGTGTATTGATTGATTGATTGATTACGTCACGCGTCTGAGAGCTAAAGTGTATTGATGGATTGATTGATTACGTCAAGCGTCAGACAGCTAAAGTGTATTGATGGATTGATTGATTACGTCAAGCGTCAGACAGCTAAAGAGTATTGATGGATTGATTGATTACGTCAAGCGTCAGACAGCTAAAGTGTATTGATGGATTGATTCATTACGTCAAGCGTCAGACAGCTAAAGTGTATTGATGGATTGATTGATTACGTCAAGCGTCGGACAGCTAATGTGTATTGATGGATTGATTGATTACGTCAAGCGTCAGACAGCTAAAGTGTATTGATGGATTGATTGATTACGTCAAGCGTCAGACAGCTAAAGTGTCTTGATGGATTGATTCATTACGTCAAGCGTCAGACAGCTAAAGTGTATTGATGGATTGATTGATTACGTCAAGCGTCAGAGAGCTAAAGTGTATTGATTGATTGATTGATTACGTCAAGCGTCAGAGAGCTAAAGTGTATTGATGGATTGATTGATTACGTCAACCGTCAGACAGCTAAAGAGTATTGATGGATTGATTAATTACGTCAAGCGTCAGAGAGCTAAAGTGTATTGATGGATTGATTGATTAAGTCACGCGTCAGAGAGCTAAAGTGTATTGATGGATTGATTGATTACGACAAGCGTCAGACAGCTAAAGTGTATAGATTGATTGATTGATTGATTACGTCAAGCGTCAGATAGCTAAAGTGTATTGATGGATTGATTGATTACGTCAAGCGTCAGACAGCTAAAGTGTATTGATGGATTGATTGATTACGTCAAGCGTCAGACAGCTAAAGTGTATTGATGGATTGATTGATTACGACAAGCGTCAGACAGCTAAAGTGTATTGATGGATTGATTGATTACGACAAGCGTCAGACAGCTAAAGTGTATTGATGGATTGATTGATTACGACAAGCGTCAGACAGCTAAAGTGTATTGATGGATTGATTGATTACGTCAAGCGTCAGACAGCTAAAGTGTATTGATGGATTGATTGATTACGACAAGCGTCAGACAGCTAAAGTGTATTGATGGATTGATTGATTACGACAAGCGTCAGACAGCTAAAGTGTATTAATGGATTGATTGATTACGACAAGCTTCAGACAGCTAAAGTGTATTGATGGATTGATTGATTACGTCAACCGTCATACAGCTAAAGTGTATTGATGGATTGATTAATTACGTCAAGCGTCAGGGAGCTAAAGTGTATTGATGGATTGATTGATTAAGTCACGCGTCAGAGAGCTAAAGTGTATTGATGGATTGATTGATTACGACAAGCGTCAGACAGCTAAAGTGTATTGATGGATTGACGGTTTACGTCAAGCGCCAGAGAGCTAAAGTGTATTGATGAATTGATTGATTACGTCAAGCGTCAGAGAGCTAAAGTGTATTAATGGATTGATTGATTACGTCAGACGTCATAGATCTAAAGTGTATTGATGGATTGATTGATTACGACAAGCGTCAGAGAGCTAAAGTGTATAGATTGATTGATTGATTGATTACGTCAAGCGTCAGAGAGCTAAAGTGTATTGATGGATTGATTGATTACGTCAAGCGTCAGACAGCTAAAGTGTATTGATGGATTGATTGATTACGACAAGCGTCAGGCAGCTAAAGTGTATTGATGGATTGATTGATTACGTCACGCGTCAGATAGCTAAAGTGTATTGATGGATTGATTGATTACGACAAGCGTCAGACAGCTAAAGTGTATTGATGGTTTGATTGATTACCACAAGCGTCAGACAGCTAAAGTGTATTGATGGATTGATTGATTACGTCAAGCGTCAGACAGCTAAATTGTATTGATGGATTGATTGATTACGTCAAGCGTCAGACAGCTAAAGTGTATTGATGGATTGATTGATTACGACAAGCGTCAGACAGCTAAAGTGTATTGATGGATTGATTGATTACGACAATCGTAAGACAGCTAAAGTGTATTGATGGATTGATTGATTACGTCAAGCGTCAGAGAGCTAAAGGGTATTGATGGATTGATTAATTACGTCAAGCGTCAGACAGCTAATCTATCACAAATTTCATGCTTTCTTGTTGCAGTGGTTTCTGTAGCTATGCGTTTTACATTATCAGGTCGCATATATATATATATATATATATATATATATATATATATATATATATATATATATATATATATATATATATATATATATATATATATATATATATATATATATATATATATATATATATATATATATATATATATATATATATATATATATATATATATATATATATATATATATATATATATATATATATATATATATATATATATATATATATATATATATATATATATATATATAGCATAGTGATTTATTTTCAATGAATTTTCTATATTCTTTTCTTTTCTACCCGTGTCCTCTACTTTATTATCGCGCTTTTAACCTTTTCCTGTATTTTTTTCGCATTCGTTCGTTTGCGAGAAAATATTATTTTCCCATTCTGACTTTGCCGTTTCTATTCTCATTTAGAACGCACTGTATTGCATAATCGTGTCAGTCCCTTGACGAGACGAAATACTGTGAAATTCGTCTCGATAGACATGGGATGGCAGACATATCGTCTAACATTTTCATCCGACACGGTGCTCTATGGTTAAGTTTCTCGTTGTCAGGCCCGGCAGTAGACAAAATAGTGTGAGAAATGCGTTCTCGAGAGACCGAATGGCAGACATTCGTCTCGTTTTTTCATGACACTCACGCTTCTACGGCTAGTTCTCAGCGTGAAGAGTCGAAGACGCGTTGTGGCAGTTATGGCCTGCGTCTTAGTTAAGTGTTAAGAGAGGGAAGGGGAGACGGGGGGGTTGCGAAATAACGTGGGTTCCTTTGTCTGTTTAAGATATATCTACCCGAGAGAGTTTTAGACTAGTCATTCATACTCCTAAATTTGCAGTAGACAGATCGAAAGTGCTAGAAGGAATATCTTGTGTATTGCGAAGTTCTTAGTTTCTTGGCAACATTTTGCCACGTTCTAGACTACCATCATATTGAATGATTATAGTTCGTGGTATTAATCTGTAGTTCTGTGTGGAGGTAATTATTAGATATCTAATTATGTTGAGTGATCTAGTGATAAATCGCTTATTTCATTCTACTAGTTAGGTTTGTGTGCAGAAGAATTAATTTATAAGTCCGTTATATTCGCTAGTCGGCATGTTACAGTGAAAAGCAGAATAAATTATAATTTCTAGCTTAAACTCATTCGGATATTAATGAATTTAATTAAACTGTT
Source organism: Oreohelix idahoensis (assembly GCA_024509875.1). Lineage (NCBI taxonomy): Eukaryota > Metazoa > Mollusca > Gastropoda > Stylommatophora > Oreohelicidae > Oreohelix > Oreohelix idahoensis. The sequence continues at coordinate 34,270 of JAMPIV010000128.1, forward strand.
AATAATCAGCCGAAAATATTTTAAACTAACTTATAACTGCACTGATTCATCATCGAGTATTGACGAAATACGTATGTATTTTTAATTCATGATGAATGATTTTATGAATATAACTTATTTCACGGGAATTTTAAACGATAAGACAAGCTCTACGCTTGCAGTTTATAATGTAAGTTATAACCGAGGAATAGTATGTATAGTATTTTATATGTTGTTTTCTCTTTATTCAATGAAACTGGGGTGGCCCAACGTTGCCAGCGTTTTAGTACAACTGAGAGAAGATACATTTTTTTTATCTTTAACCACTTGGGTCTACAAGTTTACACCTGTCTGGCAGTGCTTTTGCCTCCAGAAATAGACAGAGTAAAGATCTCACAAACGGTTCTAAAGACTAAATGCCTATACTGGGCCTATTGCACCAGATATATTTCTTCACAAACTCTCATGTACATGCAACCCTGTGGCGAGAAAAATTACAAACTATTAACTTTCCGAAAATTTTTACTAATTGTGGTGTGAACAATAATTAGCCATTGAGAAAAGTTACCAACCGGTCATTTTCCTAAATAAGGGAGACCTCGTGATTCTGACACTGTGAACCCGCTAAAACTAATTCTTACCTGAACTGAGTAAAGTGACAATAACTAAATCTGAACAAAATATTGATGAAGAGGACGCTCCCCGGACCCATTGGATGAAACCAAGATCTGCAGAGCTGGGTATCCGCTTCATCAAACGAAAGACAGATTTACGTTGAGTGTGTCATAAAGTTTGCGCCAGACGGCGAAAAACAGCACGATTGTAGGTAAGAATGTATGTCAGTATGTCAGGGCCCTGATGAATGAATAGAGAGAAAGCAGGAACGAGTGACTATTTTATGGTATATCAAATTTCACCCACTTTGTAATTTCTTTATGCAAGTTTTGTTGCTAACAATATTGCCCTTAGGATAGATTTGAATATCAAAGTCTGTTCCTACCTTTAAAGGGAAATCTTAGACTAAAGCAGATGTATCCGTGAGTCTTTGGGGCTATCACTTTTCTTCTAACGGGACTGTGGGCTATACATCGAGGGAACGAACGAACGAACTTTATTTTCGAAGGGTTGAGAATTGGGCGCGCAGGCCCGTCTAACATTCTGCCCTTTCACTCTCATTAATCTTGCATACTATATTCTTTTATTCCCACATGTTACTTTAAGCATTAATTTAAAGGCATGCAACATTATAAAGTTAACATAACAGCATTCATTTACAGTTTACAATCATAATAAAAAATGAGTAGGTTTTTTTTTTTAAATAAACAAGATAGTGACTGAAGAAAAATAATAATAATAAAAATAAAAAAATATAAACAAAACAATAAATAAATAAGTTATGTATACCGACACTCACTTATGCGGTCAAAACGTCTAATCTGTAGTATGTTTGAATGTGTCATCAATCCTCAATACAAAAATTACAAAAAAAAACATTCTCGCTTGCATCCATACATTCTTGGCGGAAATTGAAATAATAATAATAACACTTTCTTGCGCACTTCTGTAGGAGAAAAAGTCTTTCAGCAGTTTAAAAAAAAAAAATTATATCTGCATGTACATGACCCATTTAAGCAAACGGAAACATTCACATGTCTAAAGTACAGTGGTATGCGGGTACATTCTCACATACATTACATTATATAATAGTAGTACATGGATATGAAACAAATTATTCCCATTAAAAACGAGCGGAAGAGGCAAATAAATGTTGACCTATGGATGAGATGTTGACAGGCAAATGATGTTTCTATGGGGGTAGATAATCAGTGTTTAGGAAGTGTTTGAAAAGTGCTTTGTTAAATGAATATTGTGTAGGTAGGCTTTTTAGGTGGTGTGGAAGGCTGTTCCATAAGTAGGCTCCAGAGTAGGCTAGACTCTGTTTGAACAGGTCGATCCTAGGTTTGGGCAGACGTAACTGATGTAATTGTAGTCCCTCTCTTCTACTGGTTTGAAACAATGATCGTAGGTACGGCGGAGCATTGTTTGATAGAATTGCGTGAGTCAGCTTGGCTTTGTTGTAGAGAAGATCATACTGTGGGTCTATCATTCTTGTACCAATTCATTGACTTTATGAGTATTTGTATATGCTTGATGTAATTTTTATGTGTTGTGATGGAAGTTTATTATGATAAATAAACCTCACTTAAACTTATTCCAGTGTGTCGGTCAGTTCGTTCCCAATTATCTATATTTTCACTGTCATAGTTTCACATTTGTGCGTCTATTGTCGTCACTTATGTGTGTGGGTATGTGAGGAACATATATATTAATATATATTATATTAGATTTGTCTGACTAATCTAACTCTGTTGTAGATGATAGGCTGACTGAGAGAAGCTTCTCGAGTGTCAGAGATATAATCTACTACATTTCCCCCACCTCACTTGTGAAATCTATTCCTATTTTTTCACCTCGCACTGAGCTATCACTTATTTCTCTGTCTATTCAGAAGGGACCAACCTAAGTCTTAATCACCTATCACAAATCTGCGACAATATATATATATATATATATATATATATATATATATATATATATATATATATATATATATATATATATATATATATATATATATATATATATATATATATATATATATATATATATATATATATATATATATATATATATATATATATACAATTATGTCACCAGACCTACAGAACTGTTACATTTGTACATGCGCCCTAATATGGAGACGCGGTAGCACAGTGGTTAGTGCACTGGCTTCTTAGCTCTATGGTCCATGGTTCGATCCCCAGTTGAGGTGGAAAGTTTTTTAGACCGCAAACGGCTCCTGGCTCGACCCAGCCCCAATAGGGTATCAGAGCATCTCTGGGAAAGTTAAGGCGACCAGGGTAATGCTGACCACGTCACCCCTAGTGTGCCGATGGTCAAGAAAATATGGGCCTAACACCATATTCCCAATATGCCTCAACGTACGTGTAAAAGGGAGCCTTTACCTTTACCATGCGCCCTAATATAACCGACTGAGTTGAACGGGAAGCGCTTCTCCAAAACGAGGCAGAAAAAAGGCTGCATGCCTCATTCATCACCATCATATTTCTTTGGGTTCGATAAACTTACTTATGGTCTGGTTAGTGATTGCCATTGTCATGTATATGATGTAAGTATTGAGGAGCTTCGTGCGTGTGATTAAATCTACATATTCGTGAAACGTCAAACTGGCTATTCAAGTTTTTATACTGCTAAAACTAGCCTCACGTTTCTATTGAACTAGGCTCGTCGGACTGTACTACATTAAACCCTAGACCCATCTGCACACCAGAGTCCAGCATCTCTACATACTCAAATGAACCCGTAAAAAGTAACTCTAACGTCTTGTAGACTATAAGAACACTGTCACAGTCATCATGCTGAATTTATTTAATATCAAATTACTCATCCTTTCCAACTCCATTCAGCGCTGACACGTCCTTATAAATATAATCAGACTTAGGCTCTAACTGGTAGATAACCTAGCTGAATTAAATATATGAATTATCTGTACTCAATGTACACATCCAGGAGCACATAAGAACACAACCTTCTCCCTCGGAGACACAATGCCAAAGAGACCGATAACTAGACCGAATCTTCGATCATAGCCCGGCAAACGGCGTCTGCTCAAAAATCAGCAGGCCTAGAAGCATTGTTATTAAGCAAAGTAGCAATGATAATGATGTCACAAATACTACTGCTTGTTATGTTTCTGATTTTGAAAGAGCAGCACGTTGTTGTGAACTTAAACGAAGAGTCGATGACATCGTGGGGTGACCAGATTACCACACGGAACACAGTGCGGGGTAATTGTTTGTTTAACCTCTCCGTTGTTCGTAGTAAATTTCACCATTCATTAAAATGGAATTTTCATTTGTATTTTTTTAACAGAGGCGACTTCTTGATATGGGTCAGCGCTCCTGTTTACGTTAACGGCTGTTTACGGTAGCGGCAAGAATATAGGTCAACATTGTGCCCGAGCGAGTGTTTTCTCAAGCAGAACATATCAGCGTGCTAACCATGATTCGACGTTTTACCCCTAGTGTTTATGAGATGTCGGCAAGACCTATGGAGATTTTTGTTTGCGCTTGATTTTTGTTTTGTTTGTTTATTAGGACAGTAGATGTTAATGTATTCTATTGCATAGATCATTATAGGTTGTTATATTATGATCATCATCTTTACGCATCATTTGATGTCTATTGTTTTTTTTATATGTATGACTGTTTTAATTATAAATTAGTTCATTTCGATGCTATTTTTATACTATTGTGTTTTGGATAATATGTAGTGTGTTAGATGGTAGTGACGTGTTGTTTACTATTCATGAATGCAATGAGCAGATTTATATTTAACCTTACTGGTTACAAACTTATGCCTATTTTTTATACTCTGGTGTAGAACTTGCAGTTTTTTTTTTTGGTTTTGTTTTACAGATGTGTTGGGTAGAATAGTTTTGTACATGATGAGTTTGCCAGCCCTATGCACATACTCATTAGTTGGAATGTTACAATAGTTATTTTTAATATATCAGATGGAGATAGATATAAATTATTAACTATATAACACTGTAGCTAAGCTGAACGTCATTGTCAGCCGAAAATATTTAAAAGTTTAAATTGAACTGTATAGAGAAAATTAACAGCGGTTGCTGATATTGTTATTGGATTGAGAAATCTAGAGATCTGATTTAAGCACTTGCTTAACATACATTACGTTGTTTTCATGTATTTGCAAACTTGTATTTTGGTAATAGTGTGTTTTTCTATGTGTTTCTCTGTGACGTATTTAAAAAAAAAAAAAAACTTACACGTGTTGTGTAGTGGTTGCTTAGATGCAGGAATTGTTATATGTCTCTCATTTTGCTAAAGCTAGTTTTTTGTTAATTTGTTAATTATAGATTTGAATTAATTTAATTAAAATACTATTTTTATGTAACTTAGCATTACGAAATATTTTTGTACTGTATTTTTTGGAAAATATTTTTTTTTTCCCAGACATTGTAATTTTTTATTTTTGTTTTTGTGTATGCCTAGCGTTTGACTATGTGCTATGTTTGATATGTAGAGTAATGTTAGTTCTTTAAAGAAAGTTTTTTTTTTTTTTTTTTGGATGTTATGTTGTATTAGCGCTTGATTATGCGTTGGTCTTATAGCAATGCTATCACTTTTTTGTGTGGTGTCGATAATTTATTGTTGATTATGTATAACTTGTATAACTTGTTTAAATTACTGATTATGTTTTGTTTAGTTATAAACTATTTTTTGTAGTATTAGTATAGGAATACTTTGTTATTTTCTTTTGTGCTTTTCGATCGTGTTTGTATTTATTTTGAAATACGTTGTTGATCTAAATTGTTATTAGTATATATTTTTACCAACGTTCTCTATATTCTTAACTTTTGCTTTCTATCTGTCTCTGTTGATTATCCTTCATTCCATTACTTCTTTTCTATTGTCTTTTCAGTATGGTTTCATATTTTGTTTACATTTCGTGCTTTATTTACGTTTCACTTCATTTTCCTTGTATACTTCTTCTTTCGCTTCTTAAACTTTCATTCTATGTATTGTAAGTCACAACAACAGACAGATAAACAATTTAATGTAATCCACTACTCTTGACAACACTGTGACACTCACATACATATAACACTCTATGAGAATATCTTAAAGGAGGCACTGATAACTTTCAAATAACAATATGTATTCATTACTGGCATGAATGAATATGTGTCCTGATTCAACTACAAGGGAATCAGGAATCACAATCAATGTAAATTACAAGTTATGTACAGAATGTATTTAATATGAATATTGTAGTGACATATATTATTACAAATGTTCTATGTGTGTCAGTTGTGTAGTAGTAAAATGAGGTAATACTGGTTTTGTTTTGTTCAAGCTCTGTTGGTATTGGTCATCATGACTTCAATAGTTTGTCTTTAGGGACTATTATTGGAGATGTTCACAGTTCCTGATTTTAAGACAAGTAAATTCCCCTCTGAATGGTATTTTTATAAAGTTATTTCAAGATGAGGGGACATAATGTTGAGCTCAGCTGGCCAATTCGCTTATCTGGCGTGATGGCGGCAGGAAAGGACTCCTCTGCTCGAATTCTCCTCTGGGCTCAGGAGACACCTCACTGATAGCTAAAAAGACCAAGGAGTATGCTGTCCGACTCTGGATTCAGCAAATCTCTGACCAGATGCTGCTCACTACCATCAAGACCACTGTCCCTGAAATCAAGAAGGATGTACCTTCTACTTCATAACTAATTTATATTCTCTTTTACACTGATCACAATACAGCACAAACATTGCGTTCAGAGCGTTAGGCCAACAGTCAGCATCATTTGAAATACTTTATTCCAGTATTACCCTTCTTAATGGTTACTACGCCTCTGCACTTCCAGCATTATTTCTTTCTAGTCCATCATCCAGGTGTCAGTGTACTATTTGGCCATTCCATGCCGTTTTACTTCTCTCCGACACCCTCTGTTCAGGCTGGAGCATTAAAGGCTTTACCTCACGTTTGCCACTGAACTACACATATATATACAGGCATAAATCAACAATTCACATTCAATTTTTCATTAAAAGATACTGAATGGTTCAAGCTTACCACAATTTCATGGAAATAAACACAGATACGTTGATTAGCAATGAATTCTGGCACAAACTGGCACAAATTCCGTTCTGCCTATGTTCCAGGCTTTTATTTTAGCAAAAATGTGAGCTGGCTTCAACGTACTGTCGCTTTATCAAGCTTATTTGAATTAGTGGTCTCGAACTAACGCTCCCAAGTGTGTATATCAGCGAGACTGGCCAATGAGCCACGTTTCGACAAGTGTTTGAAAAAATGTTATCTTTTCCCGTCTCCCCTAACAACCAAGATAGTATTTATAGCCCGACCAATCGTGGTTAGGCTTTCATTTGTTGCGCTCCAATCAATTTGGAGTTTACATGGTAGGCTATGTATGTAACGTAAGGTTTTTTCAAACACGTTATAAAAAAAATTTTATGAGCAGAAATGATTTTATGCTGTCAGGCACCCCCAATATTTTATTTTGGGTATAATTTATTAATTCCTGGACTATTTGCGTAACGTTTTACATATTATTTGTCAGCAAGCCCTAAGGAACCCAAAAATACTAATTTAAAGGAGCTACGTGGCTGCGTTCAAAATATGCAATTTCTTCTACCTCCTGTTTGGAAGATGTGCTGTCTGGGTACTGTTATGTGTTCAAACGTAAACCCATCTAATGTTATCTTTTCTAATAAGAGTCTGTTATGATTTATAAACCTAACTCTGGGAAAGGGTAGTGTATTTTATCACTGTCCGTCTGAAAAAAAATTAGTGCATGTAGACTTACACGCGTGATGGCAGCATTTGCGTATCGCGCGAAGCGTGTTTAGTGTTCGGCTTCCTCTCCCTTCTCGCTATCCTTTAGTCCAACTGTTCGTTCGTTTTGGTAACGTAATGTAGAAAAAGACATGAATGGAATTTAAAATTTAGGTCATTACGCAGTCTGCCTCTCAATGCTTTTCCAAGAAATACAGCACACGTTTCATTGAAGAAAGCGGGTAATAATACAGTAAGCTTTTATATCAACGTGAAAGCGTTACAATTTGCAGACGAAGCAGAAAACAAGGGGGATTTCGAGTACATTCTTTGTGATAGCACTGTCATTTTACCATTGCTCTTTTCTTTATTATATGTATTTATTAGGCTTTATATTTAATTGATAATTTATATATGTGGATTAGAATATTCCATGACACCCATCCATCGTATTCCACGTCTTACCGCAGTTCCCCTCCACTTCCTCGATTGTTACTTTAATGGTATAACTTAATATAGTGTAGCTACTTGTGATATTTGTAATTATTTTACATATAACAAATTGTTTGAATGTAATATTATTGTTTTTTCCTCATATTCTGATTTCATACTTACCTTTATTACGGATCATTTTTTCGTTTGCTTGATCTTGTCTTTTCTTGTACTATCGGTTGTTTCCTATTTAGTTGTGCTGTATTTACTTAACTTGGTTTTGTAATGCATTATTTTTGGTATGCTTAATTGATTACATTGGATACTTTATTTTTACATTTCACTTAATGCTTATATTTTGTAGATGTCTTATTGTGACTGAACTTAAGGTAATTCTTAGACACATATGTTAGAGATTCATTGTCCTTTTAATTTTTTGGGGGATGTATTTGTCAAAAAATTGATAGAATCAATTTTTTTTTCTCTGGGGGTGAGGTAAGATGTTAAGAATAGAACTGGTGTAAGGGGAAGTAAACTGGAGTATGTTAGTAGTTGAAATAGATTTTGAGTTATAGCACTTAGTTGCTTGTTAGCTATCGAATTATTTAGAGAGTATCTCGTGATAGTTTCGAGAGACAGATTACAGACAGCGTGAAAAGCGCTGATATATTTATTCTGTAATGTTTTGAACGGAGTGAGAATAGCTCGCGGCTAGCCCGCAGATGATTGGTTGACTGAGTTGTGTTGACCGTGAGGAACTCTCGTGTCTGCTTTTGAGCGGGACGAGTGTGTTATCTAGGGAGAGTGTTCCGGGCGTTTTGACCGGGGAGGAAGACAGTGTTTTTGGGAAGTGTGAAAGGCCTGTACAGTGCTGAATTTAAAATGTCGACGGATTTTTCGCTGTGGGTACAGCGTAGTATGAAACTGCAGTTTTGATGATTGTGGAAATGTTTATAACTGCAGTGTGCAGTCTTTAAAGGCCATTATCTCCTGTGTGAGGAGTCTTGATTAATAAGAGTACTTTAGGCCATGAATCATGATAGCTCCTGTGAGAGGATTGCTATAGAGGATTCTTTATAGCGCTGAGTTTAATAAGAGTACTTTAGGCCATGAATCATGATAGCTCCTGTGAGAGGATTGTTATTGAGGATTCTTCATAGAGATGAGTTTAATAAGAGTACTTTAGGCCATGAATCATGATTGCTCCTGTGAGAGGATTGTTATTGAGGATTCTTTATAGCGCTGAGTTTAATAAGAGTACTTTAGGCCATGAATCATGATAGCTCCTGTGAGAGGATTGTTATTGAGGATTCTTTATAGAGATGAGTTTAATAAGAGTACTTTAGGCCATGAATCATGATAGCTCCTGTGAGAGGATTGTTATTGAGGATTCTTTATAGAGATGAGTTTAATAAGAGTACTTTAGGCCATGAATCATGATAGCTCCTGTGAGAGGATTGTTATTGAGGATTCTTTATATAGATGAGTTTAATAAGAGTACTTTAGGCCATGAATCATGATAGCTCCTGTGAGAGGATTGTTATTGAGGATTCTTTATAGCGCTGAGTTTAATAAGAGTACTTTAGGCCATGAATCATGATAGCTCCTGTGAGAGGATTGTTATTGAGGATTCTTTATAGCGCTGAGTTTAATAAGAGTACTTTAGGCCATGAATCATGATAGCTCCTGTGAAAGGATTGTTATTGAGGATTCTTTATAGCGCTGAGTTTAATAAGAGTACTTTAGGCCTTTAGGCTGTGAAAGGATTGTTATTGAGGATTCATGAATCATGATATCATTGTAGCTGCCGAGTGCGCAGTTCTTATGTGGTAATTTATATCTTGTGTTGTGCTGTGAACGGTATTCTATGTGTATTTCATCAATGTGTTGTGACGTGAATAAACCCATATGAAATGTCACCAGTCGTTTACAACCATCCATGACTCTTGTGTACGTACCTGTGGTGTAAACGACTAAACCAACACACGCACTTAATATTACAAGTGTGACAGGGAACTTAACACGTATTTAGAAATAGCCCCGGAGTGGGCGTGGTCTATTTGTATCGAGAACCTGTGCATCGCTTACCAGTAGACTTCTACAGTGTTTGCCTGTGTGGCGTATATGTAGGTATCAACTGTAGACATTACCAGATCCACAACACAACAGTAACGTTAGCAGATAATCAATAGACACCCTTACCGTATTCACCAAACAATACGTTATCAGTGTCGCCATATCAGTGATTGGCGATATCACATGACTTACCATGGGCGTATCTTTAGGGGGGTGTAACAGTACTCCGCTTACTAGGATAAATATTCATTTAATTGCACAACCTCCCTCCGCAATGCCAATTTTGACAATTTTCAATATTATGAGAAAGACAACAATTTTACTGCGGACGTCTCTCTCTGGTGCTATACAACAATTCACAAGTTTCAATATTACAGTAAAGGCCGTAATTTTACTCCGCATTCCCATCCTTATTGATAAGCAACATTTGACAAACTACAACATTATAGTAAAGGCAATAACATTACTCCAGACTTCTCTCCATAGTGTTATACGAGATTTGACATGTTACAATATTATATAGTAATGTCAGCCATTTCACTCCAGAACTCCCATACTTAGTGCTATACAACATTTGAAAAGTAAAAAGATTCACGGTATCGACACGCTCCAGTCTACCCAGCTGTAAATGGATACCAGACTTTTCTCTTGAGCTAGAGAAGGAAAAGGCAGCCAGGAAGGTTACTAGTCACTACCTCTCTATGCATGACCTAGTATACTGAGGTCTCTAACACTTCACTCCCATACGGTAGTATCTGCTATGGGATTCCCTTGTTACTATCCCACTAGCACACACAGAATACCTTCTACTAATTTTCCTGTCAAGAAAGAACAAGCTGCTACTAAAGCAAATGACTTTATGTATTCAGACATTACCATCCAACTTCCCCAGCGAGGTACTAAACACTGCCCGACGGTTGAGCAGCTTTATGGCAGGTTTATGGCAGGTTTATGGGAAATCAGGCACCGGTGAAAATCCTTTGATGTAAACCGAGCGGGATTGCGGGGAGAAGAAATAGCTAAACAAACCGTTGTATCGGGACTACGGGTTCAAGGGGTTAAGTTTGATGTCAAGGAAATCGGTCGATAGCTTGTTACTTCATTAGATGGTTTGTCCTTCTTTAGGACTGGGATGATATTGGCTTTTCTCCAGTCTGTTGGTAACTTGCCTTCTCTCCAGGTCTTGTTAATGAGGTCAAGGATGGTGGAGAGTTCATGATTTGAGAGATTTGAGATCATCTCGTTAGTGAGCCGATCAGGTCCAGCAGCTTTTCCTTTCTTGCATTTTTTTAAAGCCATCTTGAGTTTTGAAAGAGTAAAGTTCTTTTCAAAGACCTCACAGCTAGCTGTTGGTTGTTTCTCCATCATTTTGATGAGTCATCTGATAGCACTGTCAAGTCTCTTGCGTAGTGGTTTTTTGTTAACGTTAGCAAAGTGCTTATTGAAGGTTTCTGCTTTCTGTGCATCCCTTGTTAGCGGTTCAGTGCTTGTAATGATGGGTTCAGGGTTTTTCTTTCTTTTAATTCCTGAGAGATTTGATATGAGGCACCATGCTTTCTTTCCTTCTTTCCGCAAGTTTATCTCTCCACATTTCTTAGCCCACATTTCTCTTTTTGTTTGTTTGCTCAGTAGTTTAACTTTGGCAGTTAGATGGTTATAATCTGCTTTGTTGGCTGGGGTTGGCTGTTTCTCAGCTTGCCGTCTTGCTTTTTTCTGTCTCATTTACAGCGGCCTCCAGTTCTGTACTCCAGTAAGATTTAAACTTTCTCCCGCATCTTCGTGGAATGGCTTCTTTTGCAGACTGGAGTGGTACTGTGGTGATTTTACTATAGACTTTGTCTATGTCCAGCTTCACGTCGATGGCCTCGATTCGTTGTCGCACTTGTCTCCTGAAGAAATGCCAGTCTGCCTTTTTGTGGTTTCACGAGGGTGGTGTTATGTAATTTCTGTTTATTTCCTTGTTGTTTGTGATCTCAAGGAGAATGGGTCTGTGATCACTTCCGATGTCGTCGAGGACTTTAATTGACCAATGTGGGTGGATATCTGCTGTGAGATCTGGTCTGCTTTTTTGTTCTACTGGCCCGGTGGAGCAGAGTCAGTAGGGTGTGAGCATTCTGTAGCAGGATGAGTCTTGTAGCGGTAGTGAGTTCTTCTATAGCTATTCCTGTTGGGTTCCTGTCTGTGTATCCACACAGAGGTGAATGACCATTCATGTCACCAGCAATGATCATTCTCCTCAAGTCTGTGGTCTGGAAAGGCTTCAGAGCAAGGTGTGTTTTTGGTGGGTTGTAAATGTTAATGATTTTCAACGGATGTCTGTGGTGGGTTTTGATGTTAAGAAGAATGGTGTGCGTATAGTTGAACTTGAGTGAGATCAACTGTGAAGGTGATAACGGCTCTTTTTCTTGGAAGACAGACATCATCATCATCAGTTGATAAGATCTCTATGGTGTTGTTTGCTCCACTGTAGTGTATGGAATGTCAACTTGACCTACGCAGTGGTGTGTAGACATGGATTGAGTGTATAATGTGCGAATGATAATAAGGGTTCGTGGTGTTGACAAATGTTCTTTTCTCACACTCATGTATGGCTGGAAGTCATCGACACCAACGACTGTGTACCTTTACTAAAGTTTAATTGGACGTACACACTCGACAGCACAGATAGTGACAAATCACAGGTTGGCATAATACATCATGGTACAGTGGATAAATGGTCTTGCAATGTTACATGGGCACTCATGTAGAATAATAGTATAAAGGACTGTCAGTAGCCAAGCCCTCAGTATCGCCCATACATATATATCATCTGACTTCACTGACTGAGCACGTCAGCTTATAAACAATATTTCAGATGGCTTCTAAACCTAATCTCGTTTAGCGACGATTCTCCAACATAATGTTCAGCACATATTTTTCCATATAATAATATTGAACCGCTAATAACGGGTTCTCATGTGTAGCAGTGATCTCTGGACTAAACAAGCGATAATACGGGCATCCCTTTTCTCTTCTTGAAAGTCACTACATGTTTGGTTCCAAGATGGCTTCACTCGTGAGCTGTCACTCACGTTTGGATATAGATAATGAATCTGTCCTAAAGTTAGTCATTCATAAAACATTTCATTGCTCTGTAGATTTGATCATGAACAATTGACTGCATTCTACAGGATATAGTGCTGCTGGGAATCGAAGTCGTTTTCATCGAGTCAAATATATTCTCTTAGACATTCAAATCGTACCTATCGAAAATGGTGGCTTCGTACGAGAGTTCATAAGAGTATCTTTGATTACCTTGGTATCAGAAATATGATTCTGCCATTCCTTGGCAATACGAATAAACACTGGGGTAAAGCATACACGATAGGTCTAGACGACTATCACTTTCCCCACAAATCCTGAGATCACTTTTTTCCGGCGACAAGCCGACATAGAAAAAACACAGTCCCTTTCAGGACGAAGCCAAATCACACCCCACTCTAGCGGCACATCCGCCGAATAGCCTTTGACCTCTCTAGAGACAACAGAACATATAGTTCGACTTAGATATGTAAAGATATACAGATATAAGACAAACTCGTCCTACTCAGACAAACAATACACATAAATTCAGGCCATAGATATTCTGAAGCAAGAACAATCTATTACTACCCAAACAACGAATAAATCGCAGTGAAATGGATTCATCCGCGGAGTTCGATCGAAGGAGCCGACACAACTTTCGAGGGAAGTAACTCAATAATGACTTTCCCTTAAGCACAAAAAAATTACCTATTTTGTTTACAAAATATTTGCGAACGTAACAAGTATACTAATGTATAATATTTTAAGGTATCAAAGACTGCACGTAACAGTCTTACCACAGCTCCCGGGAAAAAAAAAATGGAACTTTTTTTTTTTTGAAATTCATCTAGGAGCAACGTACAATAGGCTCACAACGCATGAATAATGCGCAGATGAAAATATCAGGAATACATATAACGCCTAATATGAGGCTAAGTCGACTTATGGAGCGACTGGTGAGAATGTGTCTCATAAACTGAGAGAAATTATTTCTCTACAAGTAAATTTTTCCAGGAAGGTGTCATCAAAGTATAATACAATCATTATATTATTAAATTACAAATGTGTATCTATCATGATATAGAAAAGGAACTACTATAGAACTAGACATATCAAGAAGTCTAAGCCCTAATAGTTATGTGGAATCATGTGGGCATCTTGACAGAATGTCTGCCATCACATTATCTGATCCACGAATAGCTCGCACAGAGAAATGACAAGGTTGAAGAGCAATTGCATATCGAGTAGACCTCGAGCTCTTCAAATTCTTACTCTGTATAGCAGTAAGAGCTTTTTGGTCGGTTTCTACTATGAAATGTGCGCCCAGAAGGAATCTCTGTAGTTTGAGAATCGACCAAACCATAGCTAATAGCTCACGGTCTAAAACCGAATAATTCCTTTCTGCCGCATTAAGTTTTCTGGAAATATACATTACAGGATGCAGAGTTCCAGAGTACTCTTGCATTAGTGCCGCTCCAATCCCAGTGGATGAAGCGTCACTACGAAGAACGAATGTCTTACCTTTAGTAGGTAGCACTAAAATAGGTGGCGTTGAAAACAATGTTTTAATCTTATCCAGAGAGCATTGGCATTCCTGAGACCAGTGGACCATATTAGGCTAACCTTTCTTTAGAAGTGTTGAAAGAGGTGCCATGATAGAGGATAGATTCTGAATGAATCTGCCATAAAATTGAATAAGACCTAACAGACTTCTCACCTGTTTTTTAGTCTTAGGGATTGAGATGTTAAGTATCTTACTAGTATTATGGTCCTCTGTCTTTAGGAAACCATGACCAACTCGGTGGCCTAGGAAAGAAATTTCGCTAAAACCAATATAGGCTTTAGAGGGTTTCGCTGTCAGGTTGTGCTCACGCAAAGTAGACAGCAATTCATCTAACCCTGAATAGTGATCTTCCCAAGTATCGCTGAAAAGACAGATGTCGTCTAGATATGCAATGACATCTGACCGATAAGATAGGATTCGGCGCATCATGCGTACGAATGTAGCTGGTGCGTTCATAAGACCGAAAGGCATAAAATTCCATTGGAACAAACCTCTAGGTGTTGAAAAAGCCGTGAGAGGTTTGGCGCGTTCAGATAAAGGAACTTGCCAATATCCTTTAGACAAATCAAGTTTAGTGAAAAAATGAGATTTGGAGAGTCGAGTAAGTAGCTCTTCCAGTAAAGGCATAGGTTCGGCATCGAACTTCGTTTCTTGATTCAATTTTCGATAGTCAACGCAAAGACGTATGTTATTGTCTTTTTTACGAACAATAACCATCGGCGAAGAATATGCAGAGGTGGATGGTTCGATTATTTTCAAATCTATCATCTCATCCAACTCTTTCTCGACCTGTGCTTGAAAATGTATAGGTATAGGATAAGGTCTAACCCTAATAGGAGTATGGTCAGTTAGAACAATGTCATGTTCAATGACATGCGTTTGTCCAGGGATGTCAGTGAGTACATCCTGAAATGTTTGCAACATAGTTGAAACTTGTCGCTGTTCTCCTAGAGACAAATCAGGAGAGACAGTAACGTTCTTCCATGATTCACTAGAATGAAGTGGGATCATTGGAAGAGGAAGATTTACATCTGAAAAACTTGTTTCCTCATCCTGTATCACGGACAGTGATGAGTAATGACCATGTTGTACTGGAGAATTGTCCGTTGCTTGGAAAATGGGTTGCAAATAATCCGGACGTTCATGGAATTCAGTAAGCATATTGATGTGGAAGGTTTTATGCTTCCCATCAATATCGACAATATAGTCGACATCGGAAATTTTCGATATTATATCGTACGGACCTTTCCAAGAAATAAGTAATCTGTTTTCCCTACAAGGTAGTAATACAAATGCTTTGTCACCAGGACAAAGTTGTCGTAAGCATCTCTTCTTATTGGCAAATTGCCTTGCCTTCTGTTTCGCAAATTCAGAAGAAGAAGTTGCTAATTTGCATGCTTCGATAATTTTTTGTCTCAACGCGATGACATATTCGTAGGATGACTTTGTGTCATCGTCAATATTGTCAGATGTAATGAGATCGTGAAGCAACGACATAGGGCCACGCGGATGCGCGCCAAAGACGAGTTCAAAGGGAGAAAATCCCGTATGTTCATTGGGTACCTCTCTGTAAGCGAAGAGGGCCGCAGGTAAAACTCTGTCCCAGTCTTGAGGATGATCCTCAGTTATCTTCCCCAGTAAGTTTTTAAGTGTTCTATTAAGGCGTTCGACCATACCATTAGACATTGGATGGTAGATACTACTTAAAGATCTATCTTCTGCAGAGTAGACATTACTTGAGACATGGTATCTGATAGTAGTTGGGTGCCATGGTCTGACAATATCTCTCCGGGGAACCCCAGACGAGAAAATATAAGCCAAAGAGCATCTGCAATATCAGCAGTAGTAATGCTCTTCAGAGGAATAGCCTCTGGCCAACGTGTGCACATATCAACACACGTCAAGATAAACTGATGTCCTCTGGCAGACTTGATCTTAAATGGACCAATAATGTCTATGGCCATTTTTTGGAACGGCCGAATAGGAATGTCCGCCGCCTGAATGGGTGCAGCATGCCGTGGACCTTTGGATTTAACTTCCTGACATACTTTACAAGATCGACAATAAATCCTTATGTCCTTGTTTACCAATGGCCAAAAGAAAGCCGCAAGGACTCTTGACTTAGTACGGGAAAAACCCATGTGTCCAGCACACTGAGAGTCGTGAGCGTGCTGCAAAATTTTAACTCTCAAATTCTTGGGAACCAGGATTTGAGAATGATTTGACGTAATGGAGTCTTGAACCATACGTACAAGTACGCCATTCTTCTTTGTAATCCACGATTTACGACTTGTGTCTTTATTCGGATCACCTTTAGTTGCAAGAATGAAGAATTTCTTCAGAGTGGGATCATCTTCTTGCTGTTTTATAAACGAGTCACGAGAAATTACCAAGGGATTATCTTGGTTATGCACTTCATTATCTTCAGTAGATGAAGTTTGAGGCATATTAAGAGCCTGAGCTCTAGTGACTACAGCGTTAGCAATCTGCATGTTTTGCCTTTCCCACGTGGAAATTTGTTGCGGAGTGCATTCTTTGACTCCATGAATGCGACCGATGATGAGGTCAGCGATCGGATTCGGAAGAAGACATGCGTGTACATCTCCTGTAAAGAAAGGAGTAGCAATCCTAATGATAGCAGTAGAGTATTTCTCTAATGTGCCGCCAAATGTTACACATTTGACTACTTGTCCAGTGGCACGGGAAGGATCTACGAGTGACTGCCTAACACCAATTGTGGTGCATCCAGAATCAAATAGCACAGAGACTGGATTGTTATTCACTAAACCCTTATGTAAGACAAGAGAACCTCTTCCATCATGCGCGACTGATGCCGGAAGAGCAGGAAGAGGATGGCCACAGCTTAAAGTAGACACTGTGGTTGGCTCAAATAACGTTTTGCATTGGGGGCACTGAGATGCTCTCCCAAAATCAAAAGCGGCACATGCCATATTACTAGCATCATTATTATCTTTACTCTGTTTATAGGCTTCATGGGACTCTTGTTGTGCAGAGTTTGCCTGAAAATGTGGTTTATGTCTTTTGTTTTGAGATCTACCTCGGTTATTATCACCTCTGTAGTTATTGTTACCTCTATTGTAACCCCTATTTGGGTTTGAGTCATAGTTCCCTTGGTTACCATTATCATATTCATTATAATGAGTATCTCTGTAATTATGATCTTGTTGACTCCAAGACGGATAACCCTGATAGTTTCTATAATTACTTCCTCTACGGAAATTCCTATAATTATGACCACCCCTGTGTCGAGAGCTATCAGCTCGTCTCCAGTTCTTTGAAGAAGAACCCTGAAATGATTGGTTACCTTGGTTTTGATAACTATTATGGTTACCTTTTTTATCAAATCTGTTTTGAGGTCCCTGAAATCTGTGTGAATAATTGGGATTGTATGGTGTTGCTGAAGCAACTGGCATACTCTCCTTAATCTTAGTGTTGCCAAAAGTCACGTCGGGGTGTGCAGTGACATATTGGGAACAATATTCTTCCATTTCTTTTAGAGATTTAGGTTTACGCTCATGTATAAATTCAAGGAAAGGTTTGTTCACACATGACATAATCTTATCTCTGAGCAACAAATCCATAAGTCCTTCATACGTTTTTTCTGTTTTGGAAAGCTCAATCCAACGATCAGCTGTGAGACGTGCCTTTGCAGTGAATTCTGAGAATTCTACACCCGTCTCAGGCACCATCGTTTTAAATAAAAGGCGATAGCCTTCCTCACTTAGCTGATATTTTTTTATCAAAGCCGCCCTAATGACATCATAATTATCCTTATCTGCTTCTCCTACAAGGCATAATCTAGTCAAAGATTCACCTTTCAAGTTTTCTGCTAATTGATTAGCGTATTGTGATTTATCCACATTATGTGTACGACAAGAACGTTCAAATCTATCCAGCCAGAATGTAATATCGTCACTGGACTGATTGAACGGTGGAACCTTAACCTTGTAAGTAGAAGGTTTACCATTACCACTAGATGCCTGATTAACATTAATCATACTTGTCAATCTCAATTTCTCTAACTCAAATTCATGTTCTCTTATTGTTTTTTTCTCTTCAGCATCTAATCTTTTTTGTTCAGCATCCCTGTCTAATCTTTTTTGTTCAGCTTCCCTGTCTAATCTTTTTTGTTCAGCTTCCCTGTCTAATCTTTTTTGTTCAGCAGCAGCTTCTCTTTCTAATTTTTTTTGTTCAGCTTCAAATCTCCTTTCCTCCACCTGCATCTGTAATTTCTTTTGTTCAGCAGCAGCCTCAGCTTCTCTTTCTAATCTTTTCTCTTCTGCCATAGCTCTTCTCTCTTCTGCAGCTAATGCTTTGTCATATTGAGCAAATTCCCATTGTTCTAATTGTTGACCAGTCTTATCAAGGGCTTTCCCTTGTATAATGAAGTATTCTAATGTAGACATGGTGTCTAACAATAATACTAATCACCTGAAATAATAATAATACCACAAGTTCTTAATGACTTGATTAATCAGTATACTATCCCAATATCTGTGGGTCACAAGCCTTAATAAGGTCTTGTATAACAGTAATAATAATCAGGTACTGGTTTATACCATAATCCAAGTGCAATGCACAGGCAATTGTGTATTATGAAATATACCTATATAAAACATATGTCAACCAACAGAATACATAAAGTACAAATAGGACTGACAATACAAGAACGTTTGCAGAAATCAAAATAAATCAAATAGGGAAATCAATGAAAATAATCACTGAATCTGCAAAGAATAACAACACAAATGACGTCACAATATATGAATACAAATTGTGAATAGAACTGAAAGATAGAAAAGGTTAGACCAACAAATTACAAACAAATCAAAACAAAACTAAAGAACAAAGAAATATTACAAAAATAACAATAATTACAGACTTCAAAGCTAACACAAAAGCAACAGTTGTCGCAGCAAATTTTCAATCAAGAAAATTGCACCTATAGAAAACGCCCACAACGGACCCTCTATGACGTGGGATATTCTGTTGTGAGGACGCCGCCCAACCTTAAACACAACCCGCTGACATAGAAACTAACATACTATACAAGCAAATAACATGTAAACATAAATATATATAAATTATGTGTATGATAGTATGTGTTGCAAAATAGGCTCAGTTTTACAGTAATGGCAAAGTTATTTTTATGAAAATAAACAAACTGCCACTTTATTCAATTAAACATTCTGGCCTTAAATATTAAAGTTCATATATGGAAAACAAGAAGATCCATCGATGAAAATAGGACTTCTTAGTTCACAAATACTGTCTTCCTGTTAATATTGACAAGAATTGATCCAACTGTTCTGTTAAACTCTGTAATGTCTAATGTAAAAATGTCAACAACGCTGACCTACATACTGCATTCACTTGACAGGTCACGTGACGAAGTGTTGACAAAGAGCAAACCAATACTGCAAGTGTGTCGTATCAGCCACAGGAAACGGTCTGGTATCGGTAATCTGTTGACTTCTGAACTTCTGCGAGGTCACACCCAGAAAGCTGGTCCACCAGTTGATAACGTCTCTTTTTCTTGGAAGACAGACATCATCATCATCAGTTGATAAGATCTCTATGGTGTTGTTTGCTCCACTGTAGTGTATGGAATGTCAACTTGACCTACGCAGTGGTGTGTAGACATGGATTGAGTGTATAATGTGCGAATGATAATAAGGGTTCGTGGTGTTGACAAATGTTCTTTTCTCACACTCATGTATGGCTGGAAGTCATCGACACCAACGACTGTGTACCTTTACTAAAGTTTAATTGGACGTACACACTCGACAGCACAGATAGTGACAAATCACAGGTTGGCATAATACATCATGGTACAGTGGATAAATGGTCTTGCAATGTTACATGGGCACTCATGTAGAATAATAGTATAAAGGACTGTCAGTAGCCAAGCCCTCAGTATCGCCCATACATATATATCATCTGACTTCACTGACTGAGCACGTCAGCTTATAAACAATATTTCAGATGGCTTCTAAACCTAATCTCGTCTAGCGACGATTCTCCAACATAATGTTCAGCACATATTTTCCCATATAATAATATTGAACCGCTAATAACGGGTTCTCATGTGTAGCAGTGATCTCTGGACTAAACAAGCGATAATACGGGCATCCCTTTTCTCTTCTTGAAAGTCACTACATGTTTGGTTCCAAGATGGCTTCACTCGTGAGCTGTCACTCACGTTTGGATACAGATAATGAATCTGTCCTAAAGTTAGTCATTCATAAAACATTTCATTGCTCTGTAGATTTGATCATGAACAATTGACTGCATTCTACAGGATATAGTGCTGCTGGGAATCGAAGTCGTTTTCATCGAGTCAAATATATTCTCTTAGACATTCAAATCGTACCTATCGAAAATGGTGGCTTCGTACGAGAGTTCATAAGAGTATCTTTGATTACCTTGGTATCAGAAATATGATTCTGCCATTCCTTGGCAATACGAATAAACACTGGGGTAAAGCATACACGATAGGTCTAGACGACTATCACTTTCCCCACAAATCCTGAGATCACTTTTTTCCGGCGACAAGCCGACATAGAAAAAACACAGTCCCTTTCAGGACGAAGCCAAATCACACCCCACTCTAGCGGCACATCTGCCGAATAGCCTTTGACCTCTCTAGAGACAACAGAACATATAGTTCGACTTAGATATGTAAAGATATACAGATATAAGACAAACTCGTCCTACTCAGACAAACAATACACATAAATTCAGGCCATAGATATTCTGAAGCAAGAACAATCTATTACTACCCAAACAACGAATAAATCGCAGTAAAATGGATTCATCCGCGGAGTTCGATCGAAAGAGCAGACACAACTTTCAAGGGAAGTAACTCAATAATGACTTTCCCTTAAGCACAAAAAAAATTACCTATTTTGTTTACAAAATATTTGCGAACATAACAAGTATACTAATGTATAATATTGTAAGATATCAAAGACTGCACGTAACAGAAGGTCTCTGAGGTAAACAATGGACAACTGTGTTACAGAGTACCTTTCTTGCTACCACCCTACGATCTCACTCGAAGTTATATTCTTTATTGACTAGCGTGACTGAAAGCTACATAAAGTGTCTAGGGTATTGCAAGAGTGTTGTTAAAGAATCTCAATACAAAACATATACAAGCATATACTAATTTCTATGATAAACTCAACTAACTCCAGCTGTTAAATTTTATATTTAAAATTTCTTTTGTTAAACTTTATTGGTCCTGAGCCTAAAGTTGTTTTGGTCAGGACTACAGTTCAATGAGAATCAATTTAGATGGATAGATATATTTACAAATATATATAATGATATTTACATACAACAGACAATATGTCCATAGTACATTGGTACAAATTTTCAAGTTGATGTTAATTACTCTATTTAACTACTGGTAAGCAGGTTGGGGATTATCATCATCCCAATGTTCTTTTGTTTCACTAGGATTGTTTATGTTAGTCTTTTGGAGGAACGTTTTTGTCTATACAGGAGATTTTTCTTTAGTCGTGATAAGTTGTCCCAGGCCAGATATTGCACTTATCTGGATCCTGGAATCACAGCAGTTGTTGGTGGTTTGGCCAAACACTTCAGTCTCCTCTGGTCTTGAACTTCTTTAATACAAGCAGGTACCAGAGACTCTTAGAAATCGTGCTGAATTTCTCTATCATTGAGTACCAGCACCAGACAAGTACCAGCAGGAACCCCTGTCGATGCAAGTTATGGTTCTGTCTTAATATCAAACTAATTCCTCCTAATTTACATGTAAACATACATTCAATACAAAAGAACATGGTCAGCTCTCTCTGACAACTCTGCTTCTCCACTTTAGTTTGATGGAACAAATTTTACCAGTTTTCTTTTCTCTTCCCTAATGGATGCTACGCCACTGTTATTCCTGCAGTAATCTTTTCCATGCAATAAGATAAGTGTAATGTTCCTGTATGACCATCATATATATAGTCCTGTAGTTTTAAACTTCTTAGATAGTCCCTTATATGATGGATCAACATCTAGGCTATGCCTACGTCTGCCATGGAACCATTTAATTACAATCTTTTACATGGCCTTTTCTTTTTTCACACAACCTTTTTTAATTAAAAAGTCAATAAAATCAATCTTACCACATATCAAGGAAATATAAACAAGTAACGATGAATTAGGCAATAGAATATGGCACACTTTCATCACTGCCTCTGTTCAGACTGCTTTCTGTTGTTAGTTTTAAACAAAGCACAAGTCTGCTCATCGCTGCTTGCTCCTCTGAATATTTTGAAAAAATGGCAGCGAACAGCCTACTTTTCCTACCATGTAAAAAGCTTTAGCCAATGAGACCAAGCATCTCTTTTTTTGAATGAAACTTTTTTTTTTAATTTTCTCAAACCACTATGTGTTACTATTACCACCTAGATTTGTATATTTAGGTTAGCCAATAATATTTCGGCTTCCTTCAAATTTCATCCAATCCACTTCATCGTACTATCTTAGCCTTTCTTTCACCTAATTTTTTTCCCCCAAAAAATATGCTATCCAATCTAAGCAGACATGACTTGACCTGACAGTATCTCCGATTCTCTATGTATTATTACCAATAGTTGATTATCTAATGGACTATTTAGATAACCAACAACATATTCCTGGTCAGCAAGTCTTCAGGCACACGAATATATGATTTTTATAGGGCTAAGTGGCTTGGTTCAAAATTCTATCTTTTTTTCTATGTTAGTTGTTTATTTTTAAACTACCTCCTGTTCAATTCTTTTTCCATGTACTTTCAAGCTAAATACGAGAGTCTCTCGTAGTACGTGAGAATTTACGTCATTCGCAATAAGAGCTAAGCGTGTTTTCATAACCGTAGTGTCCACATTTTCTAACGTTACATCGTATTTTGAAAATCGCCTAAGGCAAGGCTAGCAAGTTGGTTTTATTTTTAGAAACAATGTGAGACGTGATTTGCGTTGGGTTATCTATCCGTCCCCTTCCCTTCCACAATGTATTTTAGGCAAATACTTCATTGAACTTGGAAGAGTGGTACGTTTGTCTCAAGGACGAATTTGAAAAATAGGGTACCCTTTTTGGTTTGGCCAATGCGTTATCAATAATACGCTGAAGGCGTAGGCGACGACTACAATTCTCGCCGAAAATTTGTAGTACTATCCTATCTTTGACTTTATGCACTATACTGTTATATTCTAATTTAGATATTGTATTTAGAAGTTCACTACAATGTCCACCCCTCCAGACTATCACTTCCTGTAGATCTGTTTCGTCATTCGTTTCAAGAGCGGAAACCTCAGCCTGTGTGTCATTCCGGATAAGTGTCACTAATCCTTGACATTTTATACACTTGCACTGGTACACTGTATAGCATGTGATATGGAAGGAGGTGTCTTTTGGTAGCATTGCTTCTTGGATAACTGCAACATGGATTTTAAGGTCCAGTAGAAGCTTGGTTAGTTCTAGTTTTTTGTTTCGGATTCCTGAAATGTTGAGATGGAGGATGCGTAGTGTGTCTGTGTTATTTGTATTCCTGGTTGAACTTCATTTCGTTTGATTTTCATTCACTTACCAAATCATTGAAACATCATCATCCTCATCAGCTGCCATCTCCACAACGAAGGTCGGCTGTAATGGATTTCCAACGTCTTCTGTCTTGTCTTGGTGGTGCACTCTGATAGACTCTTTCCTGTCCATCTCTTGATGTTATCTTCCCACTTATAGTGCTGTCTTCCCCATGCATGTTTGCCTTAAATTCTCCCCTCTATTATGGTCTTCAGCAAGGTGTTATGCTTTTTTATGTGGCCAAAGTATTTTAGCTGCCTAATTTTGATCTCTGGCATTAGTTCTCTTTTCATTCCTAGATTTTCTACGACCTCCTTATTTGTTTTCTCCTCTTTCCATGAGATACACCCCATTCTTCTATACATCCACAACTCAAGAGTCTCAATTCTTTCTTCCAATTGCTCATTTATTGTCCATGTTTCTATACCATACAGTAATGCAAAAACATGGAGAATGACAAAAATAATCCTGCTTGTTGGTTTCTGCGACAATATGTTTAAAATGATAAGGTTTCCAACCACATATACAACCACATATTAGTCACCTTGTGTATGTCGTATATTAGTCATAATAAAGAATATGACTACTGCACACTCAGGGATGTCTTTATTTGTCTTAGTTAAGATACACGGGAACTAGACTAGGCACATCATAAGGTTATGTACAAAATATAGTACCTGGTATGAAATATTTACGTCAATTTTTATTGTGTATGTCTTGTTTCCCTCGAGTATTTACAATATAATTGTTTTTGTGTTCAGAGTTTCCAAGTGTTAATACTTACTTATTTAGTCGTTCTTCTTCTACCGTCAGGTGTAGATGTTTGGGAGAGAGAGAGCCCCATACTATGCTGCTGGCTGTCTTCCTCCTGACCTTGTTCCATTCTAGTCCTCGGTCCTTCAGAGATTGACTAATGTTGTCCTCCCAGGGGACTCTGGGTCGTCCTAGAGGTCCTGGAGGTCTTCTTCTTCGTTCACCCTCAGATGTCAACTTGAATAAGCTCAAAGAAAGCAGTGGTCAGCCTGAGGCTGTTGATATCTCCGTAGATTTTCTCCAGGAATGGTACTGGTGATGGCCATATGCGTTTTCTCTGTTCCTCATATGTCCAGGACGGGATCCTTGGCGCTTAGCCTCTGATACCTGCCATGGCAGCCGATGTTCTCCCATTCTGCAGACATGGCCAAACCATCATAGTTGGAACTGTTCTACTTGGGTCTGCGGGGGTTGGGTTTTTAGGATCTTTTCTCTCTTGCATTTCGTGTAATCATGTTGTAAGGCAAACATGTGATTGTCAGAGTTTCCAAGTGTTAATAATGCTTTTGTAAATTTGTTTCCTGGTTTTGTTTTGTTTCGAATTAGTATTATTCTATATTATTCATGGTTTTATTTGTTAATGTTTTTTTAACTGTATCCTTTGGTTTATGTTGTTCTATTTATTATTGTTAATGATGGTTGAAATTTGTTACTCAGTGTAAACAATATTTATTTGTTCCTCTGATTTTTCTTCCTGTATGTTTTTGCTGGTATGTTTTTAATACTTCGCTACATTTATTATTAACTACTTGTGGTGCGCTTTCCAATCGCTGGACACACTAGGGTGTAGTCTATTTGACGGGTAGTACCTCTTTTTTATCTACTTATTTTTTATTTCTTTTTCTCATGTGTCCTTCTTAGCTATCACTTTCTTTCCTTCCCCTGACGAAGGCCTTGTGGTCGCAACGTTGGCTATTTTCCTTATCTTTTGTTACAATAAGACGAATCACCTTATTTCGATTGTTTGTTTTTATATATTCACGTATATTATTGTTAACTACAGACTTTGATTTCCTAGTGCTTGAATAGAATAGACGGATTGATAAAGTCACAAATGTGGAACTGATGACAAGAACCAGACAAGAGCCAGTGTGACAAGAGATGAGAAGAAAACGATGTCGATGGATAAGACACATTGAGGAAACCTGTTGATAGCATTACAAGGTAGTCCTTGTTCTGGATTGTCCAGGGTAAGAGAGGCAGAGGGAGACGAAAGAACAAATGGAGATAAGAACTGGAGACAAGAACTGGAGACAAGAACTGGAGACAAGAACTGGAGACAAGAACTTTAGACATGAACTGGAGACAAGAACTGGAGACAAGAACTGGAGACATGAACTGGAGACAAGAACTGGAGACAAGAACTGGAGACAAGAACTAGATACAGAAATGAAATGAGTGAGGAAGATGCGGTGTGATGATATTTACCGTGATACAACGTTAAAATATCTCCAACGATAAAAAGTAGGGATAACCATGATGCGTAAGTTACTCGAGTACATGATCGCCCAGGCCGCGGGTCACTACCCGCCATGGAAATTAATTTGCTAGACGTGAAAGCAAAACTTTACCCTCGGAACGGGTTGAGAACGGAGATCAAAAGAAGAAAAAAATATGACTGAACATGTGCTTGAAACTAGCAAGGCTAGAAAGACGCAATTGGTGGGGAAAGAAAAAAAAAAAAATTCACGTCCCAAGTTGACACAAGGTAAAGAAATCGACAAAAGGGACCTTAGCTATTATACGCAACAGTCATTTCTTGGACGCTTTTGCGATAACTTAGTCCGTTTATTTGAATTCAGCGGCAACGCCTTACAGAATATGCTCGAACATATTTCAAAAAAAAAAAATAACCTTGAAAAGTAACTTTTCTTAATAATAATGTTAGGAATATAAAACCTAGCTGGCCGGATGGCCCATCTTGAGCAGTGAAATAATATGCTTTCATTTATACAGACGGATAGATAGTAAGAAAGATATTGACAAAAGACTGTGTTGTTCATATCAGCGAGCGACTGCAGTGGAACAAAAATGTCACTAATTTTCAAAAAATTGTAGCCTTGAGACGCAAGTGCTAAAATCTAGTTAGAATGAAAGAGAAGGGAAGTAGCGGACAGTGGTGGCTAAAAAGTAACTTTAAAGGCAAAATTGTATAGGGGAGGGCAGAGTTGGTTCAAAAAACAAGTGTGTTTTTTTGTGAAACGCAAGTAGAGACAGACGGACCAACAGACAATAAGGCATACTTGACTGAGGTATGACTGAGGTATGACTTTTTGGTTGGATGTTTGAATTTGAAAAGAAAAAAAGGCGGTGATTGGCCATAGATGAATATATTATCGGCGCTCAGACGCGCATTTTTGCCATTCGTTATAAGTTGTCCTAGTAGACACAGTAAATTATTTAGTGGTGATATTTTCCCAAACTAATTGAACTATTTAGAGGGACGCCATAATAAAGCCAGCAGCTCAGCTGAGTTTTGCTAGCATTTACTGTGTTCTATATTCATAATTCTGAACTGTGGATTTTTTATTTGTCACCAATGTGGTGTCAAATGATGTGTTGATTAATACAAGAAGGAACCCGTGCAGTATTTTGGCAGAGCAGCCTTAATTTGCCCCCAAGCACGGAGAGGTGGGGCCACCAGACTCTTAATATTTGCCCCCAAGCACGGAGAGGTGGGGCCACCAGACTCCTAATATTTGCCCCCAAGCACGGAGAGGCGGGGCCACCCGATTCCAGCACCAGAACTACTCAGTCAAGATAAGTGAGCGTCTGGCCTGCTGGAGAGTCACAAACTTCGTTTATAAACCCACTAACTATATTACCATCAATAAATGGACAATGTTAGTAGCATATACAGGGAGTGATGAGGCCACTCCAACAGCACATCCATTCATCATTCTCCCAGCTAAGTTAAAAATATAAACAGTAGTAATATTAACTAGTCTTGTAAAATACATATGTTCACCCTTTCATTTATTATGTCATATATTCATGCATTTCATTCCTAATTTCAAAACCTTTCATATGTTCTGACCAAACTAAAACCTTGGTTCAGAACAAATAAACTTAAAGAAAATATTAATATCAAAATTTTACACAGCTTGAGTTAGTTCAGTGTGTTGTAACATTTTATTAATATTATTAGACTTGCTAAATATATGTGTGTGTGCATGTAAACTACCACAACACATTACATATCATTACCCTATAATCTTAACGTAGCCACATTCATTAGTAAAAAAAGATAGGTGTGAGGTCGTAGTGGTAGCAAGAAGGGCCTTCTGTCAATTCACAGCTACATTTATCTCAGGAGCCTTCACAGCTGACCTCATGCTTCACATTAAGTAATATCACAATTATACAATACCATCAAAACCACTACATATATTGGGGGCTCGTCCGGGATAATTAGCCTATCAATAATATTAGGATCTCCTGGTGGGAGAATTAAATTAAGGGAACAAATTATAAAAATTCATAGTGTCCCTTAAAATTAAAAGTGAAAATAAAAGTTGGTGAATCTTCACAGCCAGTGATAATTAATTAGTTAACTGGCTAAGTATAATTATTTTAAACTATAGTAATTAGAATTGCTTTAGTGGTTGGACATTTTATTTTGCTCATCACTAAATTGTCTAAAAAGTATGGCGGAGCTGGCAAAGTTTAGATCAGCTGCTGTGCTAACGGCGAAGGATATGGGAATGGATGGGCAGGTTTTAATTCAATATGTAACGGCTGAATGTGATAAGTATATTGAACGGGAAGAAAGAAGATTAGAAAAAGAGGCTGAAAGAAAAATAGAGGCTGAAAGATTAGCTGAAGAGAAGAGGTTACAAATTAAGGCTGATAGAGAAATTAAGAGGCTGCAGATTGAGGCTGACAAAGAGGCTAAAGCATTAGAGGCAGAAGAAAAACGACAGCAAAGGGAGGCAGAAGATAAAAGATTGACTGCCGAAAGGGAGGCAGAACAAAAAAGATTGACTGCCGAAAGGGAGGCAGAAGATAGAAGGTTGCAAAGGGAGCACGAATTACGACTAAGGGAGCTGGAGCTACAAGGCTAGGCTCCTGAAAATGGTGCCAGCCCTTTTGCCTCAGATGCTACGCCCAGTCTGGGAGCCTCAAACTCAGCTATGGGGTTTCATTTGGACCATTTTGTTGAAAAAGACGATGACATAGAGGGGTACCTAGGACGTTTTGAGTTATTAGCTACTACATATGGGTTAGAGAGAGAGAGGTGGAGTTTAAAGCTATTACAAGGACTGAGAGGTACTTCTTATGAAGTCTTCGCAAAAATGAACAGAGAAGACCAAGACAATTATGACATGTTAAAGCAGGCTTTGTTATTGAGGTACGAAAAAAATGGTGAATTTTATCGTAGGAAATTTAGAAATGCCAAACTGTTGTCTGGGGAGACATACCACCAATTCTCTGCCAGACTGGAAACCTATTTGGAGAAATGAACTGCTCTGGGAAGATCCAAGATCTGAAAGAGATGATCATGATTGAGCAATTGAGAGAGTCCATGGCTCCAGACATGAGAAAATTTCTCATGGAACAAGGTGCAGAGAAGTTGGGGGAGGTTTTAAATGTTGCTGAGAGGTATCAGGCAGCCCGGGCCGAGGTAAGTGGTGCTAAAAAGAAGCACATAGACAATTTTAAAGCTCCACAGCAATTTAATAAATTTGATAATAGAGAACAGGGTAATAAAGATAGGACAAACTTTGAACGGCCAAGAAATGACTATCGAGACAGAAACTCACAGTTCAATGACCAAAAATCCAATGAAAGAAAACCGTTTAACCAAGGAAAAATATGGTGTAAATGGTGCAAGAAAGATAACCATAACACCGAATTTTGTAGAAGGAAACCTTCAAACATTGCTGCAATGAAGTCGGGGACTCAATGATTAAAGGTTAATCTTAATGGACAGCAGGAACCTTATCACCCCCCAGTTTGTGAGGATGTTATTTGTAATGGGGTCACCAGAAGGTGCATTTATGATACAGATTTGGATTATGATTCAGTTGTGAAGTCTAGCCTAGTGGACCCAAGTCAGTATACCACAGAAACAGTGGAAATACAAGGGGCAACTAAGGACATACCACTCATGACACTTCCCATCGCAAGGATAACGGTGAAAACTCGCTATGTGGAAGGAGAAATCAGAGCAGCAGTGATAGATGAACCAATCTACCCTCTGATATTGGGGTGTAGATACGTCTTCTTGGGGAATCCCGAGAAACCTGTGATCATGGCGCCAGTGCAGACCAGGTCACAGAAGAAGGAGGAAGAAGGTGAACCTATAAATGCTCATCCAGAGGAGATGAGGAAGGCGCAGGCTGAGGATAGGACACTCAAGCCATGTTTTAAAAAATTGCCCAAATGCCACACACCTCCGAGCAAGGGGGAATATTTTATGAAGAACAAACTATTATACAGGAAGGCCGGAACTGGAACAAATGGTCACAACCAGCTGGTCCTTCCCACTTCATATAGGGATAAAGTGATGGAACTCGGGCATGCGATTCCCTTCAGTGGTCACATGGGGATCAGCGCCACAGGACAGCGTATAGCTTGTCATTACTTCTGGCCAGGGATAACGGAGGATATAAAAAGATATGTCAAATCCTGCCCAGAATGTCAAAGGGTAACTCCAAAGCACTGGACTGCTCCTGCAACTCTAGGGGAAATGCCCATAGTGGGAACACCTTTTGAGAGAGTTGCAGTGGATATTGTGGGACCTCTCACTCGGACCAAGAGGAGGAACAGTTACATCCTTACTCTGGTGGACACTTGTTCTATGTGGGGAGAGGCGATAGCCCTGCCATCAATTGATTCAAAACATGTAGCAGAGGCACTACTTACAATATTCACCCGATTAGGATTTCCGCATCAAATCTTGACGGATAATGGCTCCAGTTCAAGGGGAAACTAACGGAAGAAGTTTTTAAGCTATTTCAAGCCAGACACTTTCATTGTAGTCCGTACCATCCGCAAGGGAACGGCCAGGTAGAGAGGTTCAACGGGACTCTCATTTCTATCCTGAGAAAGCTGGCACACGAAAAACCGGATCTGTGGGATCAATTCCTGCCCGCCGCGTTGTTTGCGTATCGGGAGGTACCACATAGTTCAACCGGGATGGCTCCCGCAATTCTGCTATTTGGGAGGCCAATAAAAGGTCCATTAGAAGCCTTATTAAGGACCTGGACAGATGAGAAGGCGGAAGAGACTGTTACCTGATCTTATCAATACGTGAACGAAGTGACCACTCGTTTGAAAGCTGGATGGAAACTGGCAAATGATAATTTGAAACAAGCCAGGAAGAAACATGCAGCGTATTTTAATAGGAAGGCAAAGGACAGAGAACTAGCTGTGGGAGAGAAGGTGCTGCTTCTACTACCCGGCAGCCAGAATAAATTACAAATTGGATGGCAAGGTCCATATTCGGTTCTAGAGAAGGTGTCTAGAACAAACTATAAAATTGACAAAAAGGGGAAGGAGAAAGTTTATCATGTAAACCTGTTAAAGAAGTATCTGGACAGACCACTCCAGGAAAGCACCCCCCTTACTGACCTTGGCTATCGCAACTCAAATGCAAAAGGAACCACTCACCTCGCATGAATACCCATTACATCCTTGTGAAACAGCAGCACAGGTAAAAGTCAGTAAGCACCTGACTAAAAACCAGAGGGAGAGAGTTCAACAGTTTCTGGAGGAACATACAGATGTATTAACAGATAAACCAGGCCATACAAATTTGCTACAGTGTGACATGAAACTGGTAGACTCAAACCCAATCTGTATGAGAGCCTATTCTATTCCGTTCGCGAAGGAGAAGGCATTGAAGGAAGAAATAGATTATTTGTTGAAGGAGGGGATTATTTCACACAGTGAATCATCTTTTAGTTCCAGTGTAGTTTTGTTGAGGAAACCGTCTGGGGAACACAGACTGTGCATAGATTACAGGAAACTGAATGCTGTCACAGAAGGACAAGTGGATCCATTACCAGACACAAAACAGTTATTTGCCAGATTAAACAAGGCAAAATACTTTTCAAAAGTGGATCTTAGTAAAGGCTATTACCAGATTCCAGTGAAGCCTGAAGTGAGACCTTATTTGGCCTTTAGCACTTCGGATGGACATTATGAATTCAACATGCTACCATTCGGACTGAAAAATGCTCCGAGTGTATTTTCAAGGATGATGCGCAAATTGTTGGATCCCCTGAATAACCCATGTATCACGAATTTCATGGATGATATTCTCGTCGCCACAGAGACATTTGAAGAACACATTGACGCTCTAAAAATGTTATTTAAGAGGCTTAGGGAGGCGAACTTAACTGCTAGGCCAACAAAATGTTGTATTGTATGCAAAGAGTTGGAATTCTTGGGACACACTGTATATCAGGGTAACATGACCCCTGATCCCAAGAACTTGGAAAAACTGCAGAGAGCACCTAGACCACAAACAAAAAAGGACGTGCGATCATTCGTGTCGTTATGCGGATTTTATCAAAAATACATCAAAGATTTTAACTCTATTTGTGCTCCTCTGACTGATCTGACTCGCAAGGGACTTCCAGATAAAATTATTTGGACTGCGCAAAGTGAATTAGCTTTCCAAAACTAAAAGGAAAAACTCACTAGCAAGCCTATTCTCAAACTGCCTGATTTGACACAGGACTTTGTCTTAAGAACAGCTGCAAGTAATGTAGGACTCGGGGCGACTTTGTTGCAAAGATCATCTTCACCTGATGGGGAACTGAACTCAGTCGCTTATGCAAGCCGCAAATTGAATAAGGCGGAGCAAGGATATTCCAAAAGCGAAAAAGAATGTTTAGCGTTAATCTGGGCAATAAAGAAGTTTCAAATCTATCTGTATGGTAGGACTTTTGTGGTCGAGACGGATCATCAGCCCCTCGTTTTCTTATCTCAGGTAAGCATGAAAACGCAAGATTGCTGAGGTGGTCTTTATTGCTTCAACCTTATCAGTTCAGTATCCGATATATCCCAGGCAAATTGAATGTCGGTGCAGATTTCCTCAGTCGGCACCCCTGTGATCAAAATTAGAGTAGTGGCAGGCGTGAGGAGTAATTTTATCTATGTGTATCACTGGTTTTGGAACTGGCCGTAGGCATGTTTTAAAGTGGGGAGATGTGTGATGATATTTACCGTGATACAACGTTAAAATATCTCCAATGATAAAAAGTAGGGATAACCATGATGCGTAAGTTACTCGAGTACATGATCGCCCAGGCCGCGGGTCACTACCCGCCGTGGAAATTAATTTGCTAGACGTGAAAGCAAAACTTTACCCTCGGAACGGGTTGAGAACGGAGATCAAAAGAAGAAAAAAATATGACTGAACATGTGCTTGAAACTAGCAAGGCTAGAAAGACGCAATTGGTGGGGAAAGAAAAAAAAAAATTCACGTCCCAAGTTGACACAAGGTAAAGAAATCGACAAAAGGGACCTTAGCTATTATACGCAACAGTCATTTCTTGGACGCTTTTGCGATAACTTAGTCCGTTTATTTGAATTCAGCGGCAACGCCTTACAGAATATGCTCGAACATATTTCAAAAAAACCAACTAACCTTGAAAAGTAACTTTTCTTAATAATAATGTTAGGAATATAAAACCTGGCTGGCCGGATGGCCCATATTGAGCAGTGAAATAATATGCTTTCATTTATACAGACGGATAGATAATAAGAAAGATATTGACAAAAGACTGTGTTGTTCATATCAGCGAGCGACTGCAGTGGAACAAAAATGACACTAATTTTCAAAAAATTGTAGCCTTGAGGCGCAAGTGCTAAAATCTAGTTAGAATGAAAGAGAGGGGAAGTAGCGGACAGTGGTGGTTAAAAATAACTTTAAAGGCAAAATTGTGTAGGGGAGGGCAGAGTTGGTTCAAAAAACAAGTGTGTTTTTTTGTGAAACGCAAGTAGAGACAGACGGACCAACAGACAATAAGGCATACTTGACTGAGGTATGACTTTTTGGTTGGATGTTTGAATTTGAAAAGAAAAAAAGGCGGTGATTGGCCATAGATATTTGGCACCAATGTGGTGTCAAATGATGTGTTGATTAATACAAGAAGGAACCCATGCAGTATTTTGGCAGAGCAGCCTTAATATGCCCCCAAGCACGGAGAGGCGGGGCCACCAGACTCTTAATATTTGCCCCCAAGCACGGAGAGGTGGGCCACCAGACTCCTAATATTTGCCCCCAAGCACGGAGAGGCGGGGCCACCCGATTCCAGCACCAGAACTACTCAGTCAAGATAAGTGAGCGTTTGGCCTGCTGGAGAGTCACCAACTTCGTTTATAAACCCACTAACTATATTACCATCAATAAATGTACAATGTTAGTAGCCATATACAGGGAGTGATGAGGCCACTCCAACAGCACATCCATTCATCATTCTCCCAGCTAAATTAAAAATATAAACAGTACTAATATTAACTAGTCTTCTAAAATACATATGTACACCCTTTCATTTATTATGCCATATATTCATGCATTGCATTCCTAATTTCAAAACCTTTCATATGTTCTGACCAAACTAAAACCTTGGTTCAGAACAAATAAACTTAAAGAAAATACTAATATCAAAATTTTACACAGCTTGAGTTAGTTCAGTGTGTTGTAACATTTTATTAATATTATTAGACTTGCTAAATATATGTGTGTGTGCATGTAAATTACCACAACACATTACATATCATTACCCTAGAATCTTAACGTAGCCACATTCATTAGTAAAAAAAGATAGGTGTGAGGTCGTAGTGGTAGCAAGAAGGGCCTTCTGTCAATTCACAGCTAAAGTTATCTCAGGAGCCTTCACAGCTGACCTCATGCTTCACATTAAGTAATATCACAATCATACAATACCATCAAAACCACTACATGCGGACAGAACTAGAGCTGATGGCACGGGACAGGAAGACTTGACATGAGTTTGTTGAACTATACTCGAGCCGTGGGGTGATGATGATGATTTTTATTATTTTGTAATTTTACATGGGTTTTTCTTCTTCTTCTACGTTCGTCCTAAAAAGGACGTTTGTTACGTTGTGTCGCCGTTTACAGCAAAGCTGCATTTCTGCGCCTCTCAGCCCGACACATCCGTTCTCGGCATGGCATTTTTATGACCGGGTTAGCCTTCCCTCTTCGATCCCTACTCTCTCAATTAGACTGCAGTGATGCAGCGTGTTTCCAGGACCACCACTTGGAGGTGGAGTAGGGTCTTGGTCAGCTCTGGCTCGCTGACCCTGATTCAAGCAGTCAAGCTATGGGTCGCTGACTGCATTCATCATTTGTGATGCGTCTTCGGTCCCTGACATTGTTCGTGGAGAGGGGCCTTTGGATATCTCTCAGCCTGTGTACATGGGGCAGGACCCATCAGGGTTAGAAGATTTTACGGCAGCTCATATCCTGTCTATTGGAGGTGATGTCTCCGTTTACATCATCATCAGCTGCCTTCTCTACAACAAAGGTCTGAGACACTGGATCTCCAATGTCTTCTGTCTCTTGTCTTGATGGTGCACTCTGAGAGACTCTTTCTTGTCCATCTCTTGATTTTATCTTCCCACTTATAGCGCTTTCTTTCTCATTCACGTTTTCCTTCAACTGTATCTTCCATTATGATATTCAACAAGGTGTTTTGTCTTTTGGTAAGGCCATAATAGTTTAGCTGTCCAATTTTGATCTCCTTAATTAATTCTCTTTTCATTCCAATGTTTTCTATGACCTTAATCGTTGTCTTCTATTTCCTGATGTGCCCCATTCTTCTTTATCGTAAAGTGTTATCTATCCTCAAATAACTTTCAATGTCTGTATTGACAGTCAAATATTATTTTATCTTGACAGCATAAAAACTTTCCTCCAATTGCTTATTCATTGTACGCGTATCGTCAGCGTCTCCGATAACTCAAACATTCAAATAAGTGTTCCTCAGCGTTTGTTCAAGCATCCAATGTCTAGTCTGTCTCCCATAATCCTTTGATTATCCGGATTTGTTTTCTCTTGCGTTAGGTATTACGTATTTTGTAAATAGAAGGTGAAGGCCACAGTAAATGTGTCAAATGTGCGGGTGATAATTTAGGAACGCGTAACGAAACTGGCTTATGTGGTGTCCAGCCGGCCGAAAATCTGGCGCGGAGTCGTTTATCACCAGCACCGACTAGATTGAAAGCGGGTCGAGTAATGTAGCGCCTGTCCTTTTCAGATACGCCGGATTCGAGGTGCTTGCAATCCTCCTTTACTGGTGATACCCTACCCCCAGCGTTGCCACTTCTAGGTGGATTCACCTTGTTGGTCCCGTTTATTTATCATTTTCCTTTATTACTTGAAGAACTTCACCTAGATCAACTTTAGGTTTTTCATTCAAACTAACCCACCAAATCGCTCAAAGTAGTTGAAAAATCGCCCAAAATAGCCCATATCGCCCAAAATAAAGAATTCAGGTATATCTAGATGATTTTTTTAAAGGTATCGTCTAGAATTCTTGTCAAACATTGCGTACCCCGTGTACACTTGTTGAGGATACTTAAGTCCCTCTCCGCATAAGTGTAATAACCGTGACAATATTAATAGTAGTATTAATAATAATAGTAACACTATTTACGAAAAACAAGTAAAATAAAACAATATCAACGCTCTAATAGTTAATAAACAAATACACAATTATACATTTAAAAAAAAAAGAAACCACACATTGAAAAACCCAGCTAACTACTCATAATGTAAGGAGAAACAATAAAGTAATACAAACAACATGACACGTGACAACTGCCTGTAACAAAAGTAATGAAAGAACCAATTCTAATATAACTTATTACCGCCAACAGCGATCATTTCCAAATGACATTAAGTACAATTTTGAATATAACACAAAACTGGAAATAAAATGACACTAAATATAAGGGCTGGATTAAGCCAAGAAGGGCCTCAAGGATTTTTCTAACAGGAATTAATTTTAATAATTAGTTTTACATGATGAGGTTTTGCATGATGAGGTTTTACATGATGAGGTTTTGCATGATGAAGTTTTACATGATGAGGTTTTACATGATGAGGTTTTACATGATGAAGTTTTACCTGATGATTTTTTACATGATGGGGTTATCCGTGATTTACATGATGTAAATGATTCTAGACGCAATAAGGGCGATGCTATTTACGGCACCACCTCAGATTGGGCGAAGAGAGGCTCACACAAGAAGCAGAGGTGAGGAGGAAACGTCGAAAGGAGCACCAGGAAAATAAGCAGCTGAGGGCTGCCACCTCAGGGGCGCATTCCCATAGTCAGTTATGACTGAAGGGGCTATTATTATTATTAAACATGATGTGGCATTGATCCAGTTTTACTTGATGAGGTTTTTACATGATAACGCCCCCATTTAAAAAAGATGACAACCGGCAATGTAAACATCGTAGGGGCATCTCTCGTCATAGCGTCCCCTGGTCAAATTTACTCTAGAACCCTGAACCTTGAACCTTGAACCCTGGGAGCAGAGACTCAGGCGTCTGGCTTGATGCACAACCTCATATTAGTCGCCTTGCGCGACGACTGGCCGAGGGTGCAGCGGGTCTATTCTTCTTTTTGTCTCTTCAGAGACCCCCCCCCCCCACCTCACACCTCCAGCAACTACAAAGCCTCATTCACAGCCTCACCTTATACGCCTCGAGGATCAATAGTGGAATTCTTTCTTTCTCCCCTGAGAGACCGGGAAGGGGGGGGGGGGGGGTGGGGTCGATCGTGGGGGGGGGGGAGGGGGGGGGGGGGGGAGGGAAATTCAAAACCGTAATCACTTAGAAAACTACCAGTAAGTAACCCGCCAAAGCATGACAGGGGGTAAATAATTATGTTTTATTCTTTCTGCTGCATGCCCTGATGACGTCACTAATTCTCCTGTGACCATGTCATTCCTTTCTATCCAATGTCAATTTCTTTGGATCTTTGTAGTAAATCTCATCTTGACTTATGGTCAATGATCAAGGCATCATGGAAAACAAATTTGAAAGGTCTGCGTGTTACTTTAATGTGTGTTCAATTTAGCTTTCACGGTTCAATGCGCGCCTTGTCCGTATTTTCCCACCACAAAAAAAAACAAACAAAGCTGCTGGGAGTTTTTTTCCTCCATTGTACGTCAATGGACGCTTCACAAGGACAAGTTGTAATATAGGGATAATAGATAGACAGATTGACAGCACATAGACAAGGATGGACCAACAATGCTGTTTGTTGGAATGAATCTTCATGAGACAAAAATACTGGGCTGGGATTGATTTTTAAAAAATCTTAACTGATTTATCGAAATTCTTTATTCGAAAATTAATCGGTCAGTTTCGAACAACTTGATAAATTATTTTTAAAAAAAACATATTTTTTTTTTTTAAATCGCTTCTGCCTTTATTTAACGTGTTGTAAGGCAACATTTTCTCAAATCGCAACATTTTAATATAGCCTATTAATCGTTTAATTAATCGTTAAAGATCCCAGTCCTAAAAAATGCCATTCAATAGAAAACTGACTAGACTTCAACAAGAAACAGGAAGTTATATGGCAGAGGAATCCTACTGTGTCTGGAGAAGAACTCCATAACACATTATGTGTTAACATGCAAGAAATATGAACAGCACAGAAAACCACTCATGGAATACTTGAGAACACAAAACTCTCCATCAACATCGCTAGAAACTACTAACAATTGACCTACCAATGAAGCTACACAACAGAATTAAATTGTATATAACCAAAACAAGAATTAACATCAAACTACCAGAACAGATGGCAGTTAGACAGGAAGATCAAAGCACTAGGATAAATTCCATTCCCCCCCCCCCTCCCCCCCCCCCCCATATAAGTATGAGAAGTAAAAAAAAATACTACCAGAACTAAATTATCAAGATAGGTCCGGTAACAAAGTTGTCCCATAGCAAATACAGCCGTAGGGGAGTGAAGTGTTAGAGACTTCACTATACTAGGTCCAGCATCGAGAGATGGGGGATGAACAGTTCCCTTCCTCGCTGCCTTTTCCTAGCCTAGCTCAAGAAAAATCAGATACCCATTTACAGCTGGGTACACTGGAGCATGTCGATACCGTGAATCGCACTCGGCACCTTTGCACCTCAAACCACTCTGTCAATCGAACGCTAAATGTCTAGTAGATACATTTAAGGTAATGGGAATTGCAGTAAGATATAAAAAAAGATAGGGAAATACAGTAAAACAAAACCTACAAACCCCTCAACATGGGTATAGAGATTGGCCTAGGAACACGGAGGGGAATACACCAAAAACACTACAGACATTAGGCAACATCACAACAAACGACAGAGATATTTCAGCCTGGAAGAAAACCAAAACAGACAAAAACATCCAAAGCAAATATGCTACATACAATAAAGAACACTATTAACCCAAATTATAACCCAATTGGATTGAACCAGGTATCCCATGGTTAAGACAAATAGTAGTTGTCTATGCATGGACCAAAAATCAAATCAAATCTTTCAAGGTGTCTAATTCTAAAGGTTCCGGGTTCGCTTCAAGTACAGGGAAGATAATTCATGAATGTTTTTATTCTATTTTTAGAACCAGTGTTTCCTGATGATGTTATTTGGAGACACTGGAGCACATGACTTCAACTCAACACGTGACTTCAACTCAACACGTGACTTCAACTCAGCACGTTTCAGAATGGCAGAAAAGCCACAGGAAAAGCCTAGATCTACAATATAGATAAAACCACGGAGTCTTCAATTTGGTCTTGGTTGCAAAAGCGCGAGAAGCTCAGCAGCCCTAGTTAAACAACACCCCCCCCCCCCCCCCCCCCCCCCCCCCCCCCCCCCCCCCCCCCCACTGACATTCCGTACCTGATCCCTGTGGAGCACATACAGTCCACAGCTGTTAACCATGCTGTGACAATCTTCATTCTCTTTTGTGCTCCTCGTATAGCATGGGATACTATGGCAGCGGTGGTTCTTGAAGCAATTTGTTTTACGTGATGAAGTTACCATCCTCATTCACGACCTCGTATTAGTCGCTTCAACGACATATCTGAATGTGCAGTGGTTTTGTTATGTCTTTGTCTCTTCAAAGACCCCCGGGAACTTTACGACATGCTCTTTAGATTATTGCTAACAACGTATTTGTAACAAGACATACAGGGTAATTGTAAAGTCACTTGTTATTTGTACTTTGTTAGTTCTTCATGTTATCCAATTACTGTATATGAAACAAACGTCACAATACAGGCTTACCTGTTATTTTATGACATAAAATGATGTGTGACATGAACACAACAGCGCAAGGGGAGATCACGTGACATGGTGACGGGCAATCATTTTTGCTCTGTCTTGTAACATTGAGTTCATTGGTCATTTTAGAATTTTTTTATTTATAAGAATACAAAATACAACGTATTTGTCAAATTTCATATGGCAGTTATTACTCCTTGTTTCCACATGCAAGTTATGTATATCCAGTAGGTACAAGTGGTGATAATAACATTTTAAAAAGAAAAAATTGACTTGTCAATCACTTTGTAGAAATAGTAAATCGTATACTGTGATCATTTGATCGACCTTGACATTTAATGGCAGCGGTCAACCTTGGGTCATGGCTCTCAAGTGACATCCTTCTCTTGGCTATTCGGCCTGCGTTTTGAACTGAGCCCATTTCGTTTAGAGGGCATCTCTAAAATGGAAATTTCTACAGGGTGTTGTAAGAGCCTGGTTTAGCATAATCGTAGGGAGAATCTCGACTTGCTGTGATCAGCATCTCTGTCCTCCCAGAATTCTGTATTTATCTATTCATGTCTCTCTTGCACACATATATCAAAGTTCATCTGTAGTTGCCATTTTTTTTTAATTGGTGTTGGAGGAAAGGAAAGGGGGGGGGGGGGGGGCACGGCACAAGAGTGGGTTCAATATTAAGTTTAATCCAGTTGAGAGACATTTAGCACTTTTATGCAACACATATAGGGTATTTTTTTTTAATTATGGCAGTCACATTACTGATTGTTAGTTACCTCCCTTGGAGTGCTTGGCGGATTACATATACAAACTCGGCAAGTATTGATTCCATACGCATTGGAGAAAAAAAGAAGTTTGGGGTGGGGGGGGGGGGGGGGGAACAAAAGTCAGTTCCCACGCATACAACAAGCACGTAAAGACATTGACTTTTAACTAACGGTCTGTATTCGCTACACAACCAGACATTGACATTGTGAACTCTTATCCATGTTCCACTAACATCGCATTGTTATTTCCCTCATACTTAAACGTTAAAATACATTTTTGCGCTTTATTTAAGGGACGTAAATTTTATTACAAGGGGAGTAATATGTAAAAAAAAATTTAGTTATAACTTCAAAAAACTTGACAGTTATGTTATATAATTTTGTTTGTAACACTCCTGTAGCAAAGAAGTTCATTATAATAAATTTTAAATTCCGAAAAAATTGTTTCTGTCCTATGTTATTATTATAGAAATATACAGTTATATTTTAAACGTGATAAATAAATGCATGCTAGGCTAAATACACGTCAGTAAATATGTATTACACAAGTTTTTCTTAATGAATAGTCTTAAATATCTCGGATTTTTGCATTTTTGGCCGGCACAAAGTCTGCCTAAACTAAAGTTGAGACGATGTGTTTGACAAGTCACCTTGTGAGACCGAAAATGATCATAAGTCTCTACCAACTTTCTCCACCAAACATTATAACATGAGGTGATAAGAGGAGCTTTCATTGCATAGTGACTTGAATATAAGTATATAAACCAACAAAACGGTACTGAATCAGGTCTACAAATAACGGTTCACATGAAACAAGAGACGTTTCGGGTTTTACCCTTCGTCAGCCACAGACAGGTGACAAGGACAAGAATTACATATAGGTACTACAAAAGCATACGATGATGAGAAACATACACCAAATGAGCGATACAAGCAGATGGAAAAAGTAAACACCCACAGTGATGAGCGAAAAAAGAACAATAATAATACCAGAAAATCGTAAAACCTGGAAGAAATACCAAAACAAGAAAGTAAATAATCAACCAAACAAATAAAAAAGACTAAACAAAACTTCAAAACAAGTAAAAGGTCACTTAGCTAGATCCGTAGATGATTGGAACAGAACACAGTCATACTTAGTCTAAGAAAACGTCTAAGGAAGTGACGTATAAGAAAGCGACAATTTAAAAAGATACGAAAGGATACGAAACGAACCAAAACAAAAACAAAGTAAGATAGATCGAAAAACAACGAATAAAGAAGAATGAAAAAGAGAGAAAAGCTACCAGAATTTATGCAAAATGATAAAACGCCCATTTGAAATATAAGACGATTCTCCAACGAAAAGAGAGTCCGGTCATCACCGACACATGAAAGGAGGGCAGTGACATGAATATCGGAATTACCTGAATGGTAAGGCCTAGTGCCCCTAGATCTATAGAGAGTTACGCCAACTATGTCAGAATTGAAAACGAGGCTGAACGACGCAGACGCCATTTTCGGCTGGAC
The DNA here is from genome assembly GCA_024509875.1 of Oreohelix idahoensis. NCBI lineage: Eukaryota > Metazoa > Mollusca > Gastropoda > Stylommatophora > Oreohelicidae > Oreohelix > Oreohelix idahoensis. Next base: position 76,750 of record JAMPIV010000128.1, read on the forward strand.
AATACCAGGGCTAGTGGCGAGAATAAGCATCGAGTAAGACTTTTTTTTTTTTTTTTTTAATTAATGAAAATAAATATCCCGTTCAACTTCTGATGGGTTATAATTAAGATATATATTGTTTTCAATTCAAAATAATATGAACAACTGCCGATAAGAGAAAGTGGCATCACATTTGTCAAATTACTGTAAATAGGGACAACATAATTATGCTTTTACGTTAAATAAATAAACAAACAAACAAAAAATTAAAAAAAATAAATAAAGAACAAACTCTGAATAAGAATAATATTAAAATTTAGGGGTGAAAGACCTGGTGGTTACAGTTATATAACTGACTTTAACAGATATTTAATTGACTTTCGCCTATTAAGTCATATGTATTGTAAGAACAGCATTAGACCTTCAAATTCGAAGCCACTATATATTAATATTTGTTCGTATTAAATATTGTTTGAATATATTATGCAGTTCCTTAGGACTGCCTATTCTTAACACCTCTTCTATATGTATAAGATTATATTTATATATATTTAGATTTATAATAATAATAATAATAGCCCCTTCAGTCATAACTGACTATGGGAATGCGCCCCTGAGGTGACAGTCCTCAGCTGCTTATTTTCCTGGTGCTCCTTTCGATGTTTTCTCCTCACCTCTGCTTCTTGTGTGAGCCTCTCTTCACCCAATCTGAGTTGGCGCCGTAAATAGCATCGCCACTTAGTGCGATCGGCAGCTTCATCCTCCCATCTTAATAGATTTATAAATATATTATATAAATTTATAATATAAATTTATTATAAATAAATATATAAATATAAAAATAAATATATAAATATAAATATAAATATAAATATAAATATAAATATAAATATATATATATATATATATATATATATATATATATATATATATATATATATATATTATATATATATATATATATATATATATATATATATATATATATATATATATATATATATATATATATATATATATATATATATATATATATATATATATATATATATATATGTTATTTATTTATATATATATTTATAAATTTATATACATTTTATATATTTTATACATTTATATATATTTTATATATTTTATATATTTATATATATTGTGGCAGTTAGGGAACGATGTACAGTCAAAGGGAAGGAATAAAGAGAATTTTGAAAAGGAAGGTTCAGATAGAGTACAAAAAGGAGATGCGCGAACAATGTTGCGCATGAGAGAGGTGAACGATAATCTTGTGGATCACGTTTTTCTCAGCGGGCAGTCCAGAAGCGTGAGGCAGAGAGGGAAGCCGCATGTACGCGGATAGCCATGTTAATGGCGTACTCAGATAGTTTAGATGATAATTATTTCATGGACAAGAAGTAGGTTGGGTAATGATTAACCCGAAATATTGAACAGTGAGATATTCTTGTCTAGAAGGAGAAACGGTGTGAGTTAGTTATTATTCAGAAAGGAAAAGGTACGTAGAGTGTTTTACAATACATATAGACAGTAGTCATATTCTTCAGTGAGGCAAGGGAAATTAACACTTTCGGAGATGCCCGGTCCCATCAAGATAACCTGAACACTGAGAGAATATAAATAACAATAATCTAAGAAAAAGAGACTATAGCACCTGAATGATCACTGATGGTTAAGAGGTCAGAAGGTGTGTATTCGATACTGGGCGAGAGAGAGTGGTGAAAAAATGAACTTACATTATATATTCTATGATGGACCAAATGTGGAGGTCAGAGCAGACAGCAATGATCCTTTCATATGTAAATAAACACTATTCAAATTACCATGGCGTTATCGCATCACGTGCTGTGTGTGTGTGACTGTGTGGTATACAGCATATTATAGCTAACCACAGAGGTAAGCGAACCTGGACAGACATTGTCATATATGATTCATAAAACAACCATAACCTGCCACATTATTATGATTTTGGTGCGCAGACCTCACCAACTACAGACGGCAGAGTATAACGAAGAAAAAATTTCATATTTAAGTTTCGATAACATGAAAAAAACAGAGTGACAACAGTGTAAGTTGTAAACATAGAACAAAGTGAACAGTATCGGAACCAGCCAAGCAGAAACGTCGGTCCGAAAACCAAATCGGAATTTTCTTCTTTCAAATCGAACTACACGAGAATAAGTTGCCACAACAAGGCAAAGTACGCCACACATTATACAATTCAAGAGCAGAGACCAACCTCAGCCAGCATTGAAATCAGTCATTCACCAAGACAAAGTACAACACACGCACTGGTTGATGACAGACTTCAAGAACCACAGACGGCAGAAGATTGCAGCTAGAGGGCAGGACAGTCAAAGTGTAAACAGAAGCTGACAGGTTGCGAACTGGTCAACCGAAGACGCCAGCTCAGAAATCAGGTCAAGATTTTTTTTCCTTCACGCCTCCTGCACGAGAGGGGTCGCAAAGACAAAGCGGGTACAATATTCACAAGTCATGTAACGTCAATTCGGAAACAAATTGTTTTCATTCAAATCTTCTAGCACGGGGACACTCATCACAGCAGACGATAGGTCGACGTGTTTCGCGCAAGTAGTCTTAAGACAGGTCATAGAGTGCAGTACAGTAACCGATTCACGGATAGAAGCCTTTGTGTGTAGCAAAACAATACGGTGTGTAGTCCGGATGGTATAAAAATATAACAATAGTGTTTGTGAAGAAAAAGAAAAGTCTGTCACGTGTGCAATATCGCGACACAACGAGTAATCCAACGCAGACGTCTTAATTAATTAGTTTAATTAGACATTATAGTAATATTATTGTTATTAATATTATTACTGTTGTTAATTACTATTCTTATCATTATTATTAGTATTGTAGTCTCACTAATATTGAATTATAACAGTGTATGCATAAAAAAAAATTTTTTTTAATCATAACATTGTTTTTTCAGGAAACACAAGACTAATAGAAAAATGTCCGTTCATTTTCAGGTGCAAGTTAGTTTAAGTTAACCGTAGAAATAAGTAATTATTTTTCAGGTTGTATGATGGCACAGGCCGAACAGACACAGTATAACATGCAAGACAGTCAGACTTTGGCCCTCATAAAGACGATTACCAACACATTAGCCAAGGTAGACAACAGTGCGAAATACGCACACATAAAAGGTAATGTAGACTTATTTTCAGGTGACCCACATGCATGCCGTAAGGGGCTTACAGACATTGACAAATATGCAATGTCAATAATAGCAGATGAATTGGAGAAAGTTAAAATTGCGATTTTTTCATCTGTTGATCTGATCACAGACTCTATCAGAAGGCGATTAGACACATTACTTAATTAAAGAAATCTTCAATCAGAGTCTAAATCATACGATACGAAAGGGGAAGGACATCGTCACACTTGGGATAGAGAAAATAATCACAAAAACAAAATCCCAGAAACAACTGCTAGACGGGAACACTGGAACACACTTAATAAAAGAAGAATAAGAATGGCGGTCAGAAATTTTGTGGCAGAAGTTAGAAAAGGGAAGTCCATAGAAATAAATAACATCAACAGAGCAAACCAACAGAAGTGCCATATAAGAACACAGAACGGTTGGGAAATGAAGGTAGAACCGCTAGGATTATGGAGAAACATAATAGGATCTGGTCAGCAAAATGTCACAATAAAGGAAGAAGGTAATAAGAATAGACCATGGACAAGTCAGGTTAAGACAACAGTCCAGAAACTGGAAAACATACAGAGAGACAGGGTCAGCGTTTGTACACAAGAACCAGAAACACATGAAACACAGATGATTAGTGCTGGAACACAAACTGAGATTGATACTGTAGCGTCACATTTGGGGCCAGCACACAATGAGAAAGACGTTATGAGAGAAAGTGAAACATGGTCACATGGGTTAGACAATACGAGAAAGTCTAAGATTCCACTCAGTGTAAAAAGGATGAACCTACAAACTGCTAAAGAAGTAGTGGTACCACAGCGTAGGGATAGCATCGAAGTAAAGAACAAGAAGGATGAACCGATGCAGTCGACCAGAAAAAAAATGTCGACAGACAGTTAATGAAGCAGAATATAGCAGTAGACGGAGATGTTCGTCAGAATCGGTGTCGACTGACTCAGACAGTGTGGTATCTGACGAGAGTGACGGTAGTCACAGACACAAAAGTACTTATAGAAGAGGAGAGAATAGTAGAAGAGGTAAGGAAGAAGGCAGCAGATGTGGAGATAGTAGTAGAGAAAGGGAGTTGACAATATACAATATTCAGAAATATATAGCAGACAGTGCAGAAATGTGGATGCGACATGCAGAGACAATCAGGTAGACTGAATGGAGGGAGGCGGATAAACGACAAATTGAAGACTCGGAGAAGAGAAAGACGAAACAGATGGGTGTAAGTACAGTACACGAAAAGTACCAGCTTGACATGCAATCAGAATTCGATTCGTCAAGTGGGGAGGAGGATAGAGTTATGCACTCCGACGAATATGGATACAGGTCGGACGAGCTCGACCATAAAACGGACGACGAAGGCCGTAGAATTTATTGGCCGAAAAATGAGATTAGTGATCTTGGATGTATAAATCAGATAAATACGAAGGAAATTAACAAAATAGCTGAACCAAGCATACAGGAGTTGAAGAAGGCCTGATTTTAACTTCTCAAGAAGCATGGTTTGGAGAGTGCTAGAGGAAAAGTATCATACACACTTTCCACAAACGAGAATTGAAATAGATATGGTTCTGACGAAAATGATAGATGACGCAAACAGGAAAACATGGATAGAAAAGGCAGAGCAGGCAAATCGTCATCGAAGTCAGAGGAGAAATAAAGGAAAAAGAAAATATAGATAATAAGTGAAGTAGAGAGGGAGATGAGGGATAAAATGTCATGAAAAATGACGAGGATATTATGTGAGAAGAAGAAGAGCCATAAGAGATGGCGAAAGTAAGAGTGAGTAATTGAGATATTGGACGGTGAGGTATTAAGGGCCATGGGAGATGGCGAACACAAGAGAATCGCTTAGATAAATAAGTATGGGAAAATTAAGAGTCACGGAGAAGTGACAGAGTATTGAGAAGCCACAGGAAGGATGGCACGGACATATAGAAGAGATAGTTCTAGAAGGAACTTATGTAGAAGTAAGAAGCCATGGAGCATATGACAAAGAAAGAGATTTTTGCGGCAGTGGCCGAGTCTTATGAAGGCTTTGGGGAGAAATCATATTTTTTTTCTCTCCGTAATACATGAAGAGAAGAGAATTGTGTTGAGAACGTTCCAGGGAGGGAACGTCTATGGAGGGTAACCCTCACCGAACATATACAATAGAAATTTAGACATGGAGAGACAGTGTTGTGGAGAAGGAAAAAGGGAGATAGGACAAAGAGAAGTTCCAGGGGGGAACGAAAAACATATAAAAACGTTAAGTGCGGTGTTTATCAGACTACAAATGTGAGTCTATTGAGGATAACCCTCACCGAACATATACAACAGAAATTCAGACACTGGGAGACAGTGTTGTGAAAAAAGTAAGTCAAGTGACAGGTCAGAAGCAGAAAAATACGCAAGTAGGTCAAAGCGACAACACGGTTTAAGATAGGTAGACCAAAGAAGTTGAACATATTTCTGCGTAGTAGACCAAGGACAGGAGTCTAGTTAGTAAAGGGTGGATAGGAGGATGGCAATTCAGTGTTGCCATGATAGTAAATGGCTCACGCCATCATGAACTATGTATATAGGGAGACATGACAGGAGACATGTTTGCTTTATACGAGAGAAGAGGAAGGCCAGACAGTTCACACCAGGTGTGTGGTGACAGAACATAATACTATACGAGGAGTTTACGTCTATGACAACAGGAGTGACTGGATGAGTAAAAGGAAATAAACTTTGTATGGACATGTACAGAGTTGGCAGAATGTGAGTGAGAAAGACAAGGGTTAAGAACAGTCATAAATGTGAAGAGGAAAGGTCACTTAAGAAAAGTGACGGGAAAAGAGTTATTCCTCAGTTTTGTTATGATAATATATTGTAATGTAAGAAAATAATGACATGTTAAGTGATATGAAAAAAAAATGAAGACCACTAAGGAAGTGGAATGTATAACATGTCAAATGTATGTTTTTGAAATCATGTAATATGAGCAGATAGGAGAAAAAGCAAAGATGAGTGGTCGTAAATGGGAACGAGATGTTGATGAATGTACGTTCCCAGTACAATTTAATTGAGTTGTGTAAAAGGAAATTGTCCTTTGGCACAGATAGTAATTGGTAATGTGCTGAGCTAGAGTTGTAACAGCACATTTCTAAGGATATTGTTCTTGTTTTGATACATAGTTAAGTACAATAATGGCTGGTACAGTCGTTAAAATAATTTTTTTTTCTTTTACGGATAAATAATTTATTTTTAGGCGAGAAAGGGAGATAATGTGGCAGTTAGGGAACGGTTTGCAGTCAAAGGGAAGGAATGAAGAGAATTATGAATGGGAAGGTTCAGATAGAGTACAAAAAGGAGATGCGCGAACAATGTTGCGCATGAGAGAGGTGAAGGATAATCCAGTGAAATGCACGCTTTTCTCAGCGGGCAGTCCAGAAGCGTGAGGCAGAGAGGGAAGCCGCATATACGCGGATAGCCATGTTAATGGCGTACTCAGATAGTTTAGATGATAATTATTTCATGGACAAGAAGTAGGTTGGTTAATGATTAACCCGAAATTTTGAATAGTGGGAATTCTTGTCTAGAAGGAGAAACGGTGTGAGTTAGATATTATTCAGAAAGGAAAAGGTACGTAGAGTGTTTTACAATACATATAGACAGTAGTCATATTCTTCAGTGAGGCAAGGGAAACTAACACCCCCGGAGATGCCCGGTCCCATCAAGATAACCTGAACACTGAGAGAATATAAATAACAATAATCTAAGAAATAGAGACTATAGCACCTGAATGATCACTGATGGTTAAGAGGTCAGAAGGTGTGGATTCGATACTGGGCGAGAGAGAGTGGTGAAAGAATTAACTTACATTGTATATTCTATGATGGACCAAATGTGGAGGTCAGAGCAGACAGCAATGATCCTTTCATTACAAAAATGTCTATGGCCTACAAAGTAATGTTTTTACCTCTCAGACTCTTCATAGCGCCTAACTGTAGACTAGTGGTGCACTTCTCATAGAATGTGCCCAATAACAAAGTCTCTCATGAACTGTCACTGCAGTCATAAATATTATAGTACGTACCATCTTCAAATAATCTAACACATGGAAGAATATTCAATACAGGAAGGATATTCAAATACAGGAAGAATATTCAAATACAGGCCTGTGCATAAAGTCTCCACCGAGACACACATTGTGAAAAACACTATACATCTTCACCGAACACTGGTCGGGAACACACACTTAGAAAAAACACCAGGGTTGACTTCACTCCGTCAACGCCAGAACCCGACTGCTAGCGGTCACAAAATCTCCCGCCTAAACAGTCACGGGACTTCGCTGTTCAATGCAGCTCAGTCCCTTCACGGTTAAGCCGTGAGAACTATTTACAGTTCTACAATACAGAACAGCGCTCACGACGCTATCTGTACACTACGACCTCTATCATATATTTGTTAACCCAATTTACCGTTAATCAAGTCTACAAGTGATGTAACCCTTAATTTACTCTGTCCAACCCGTATACACAGGATCATCTCCCTTTTGACCTTAACATACTACCACCACCCCCGGAGAAAAAAATGATTTATCAGTTTTTTGACAAGAACTACATCAAAGAAAAATGAGTGGTCAGCTAAGCTCTAATATACTCATACAAAAATTAGCTTATGTTAAGGTTATAATAATACATCGACAAAAAATATAAGCCAGTGTACAATAAAACAAATTATACACAATAATCTGCTAAGTACACTAAATAAACAGTTTCAACAAAGTTAACTATGATCACTGTAGACCAAATAGTATACAATAACTAGAAAGTAACAGACAAGATCAAGCAAAAGAAGCATGATCAACCCTGAAAATCAGCAATGAAATCAATATAGGAAGAAATCAATAATACCATATGATAACAATCAAGTAAATTAATTCCTTACATCAAACTAGATACAACCGACATAAATAGCTACCTCATACCAAACCATACAATCAACATGACAATCCTAAGGAAGGAAGTATAAGAAGTGTAAGAAGTAAACGATATGCAAATAGAATTAAGTGACACCTAGATGAAACATAGAATCATCACCAAAGTATAAACCGCTACTGAATAAATCCAAGAGAAAATATGGAATGAAACAAAGAACAATCCGTAAAGGAAGAAAGGAATACACGAAATGAATGTATAGAAAAGAGGCAATACTACATTCTAATAACTATTTAGACAAACAATGTATTGTATAAAAAATACAATCATGACCGAAACTCATACAATAACGAGACAAAGTATATACGTAAATATACCATAACACAAGAGCAAGCTATAATAAATAACGCATAATAAATGATTTAGCCAAGTTACAACATTTATTCATAACTAAAATGAAATATCACAGGCATCACACACAAAAAAGTGTGATATGTAAAAACACAAATATCACAATCTGAGAAAAAAAAAATTATTATCTTTTTCTCTTTTTTTTTTTTAAAATGTGGAAATATCAATATATATTATTACTCCTAGTGTACAATTAAGCAATGGACACATAAAAAATACAGTACTTTCACATAGAAAAACAAATACATTTTCCAAAATTACAATACAAAAAGTATTTTAAAGTTTTACAAGTTTCAACCTGTAATTAATAAATCACAAGTGAAATGAGCTTTAACAAAATGTGAGACATAAAAAAAATTCCCATCTCTAAGTAGACACAAATGAGCACCTACAAAAACCACACTATTAACATCATACCAACTTGCAAATATAAACATAACAAGTCAGACTACTAAACTCTTCAACAAACAACAGTATCTGCTATCTCTGACAATTCTACATGTTATAATTTAGTTCCAAAATAACATTTCACAACACAACAATTACTTCATATAACCTCTGTATAAGGTAATATATTAACTAAACATGGAGTCAGTTACGAAAAAGAAAAAACAAATTTAGTAACCAAAAAACTCTCTGAAAGCGACTAACGCATATTCATAACTAATGAGTTTGTGCTTAGGCCGGCAATCTCATTATGTAAAAAACTATCCTAACAATTAGTCATGCAAAATCATATCAATGTTTTGATGTATCAAACTTCACAAGAAATCACATATGGTCAAACATAATATGAGCAAATGAAATAGTCTTCAGACTAGTGTATGTAAATACAAAAAACCCATAATTTCATCAACAACAAAAAATAACAATCAAAGACAAGTCACTACAAAATGAAATGTTACAATTCATTGCAATGATAATACGTACAATGTTTATCCACAATACAATTATGTAAATAACAAGATAGAGTACAAATAATGCATAAATATAGACATACACAATATCCAATGTAACATTATACAATGCAATCATATTATACTATACAATAATACATTATCCTTAAAAAAATCAAGTATAAGAAACATTGTAGCAATCTTGAATCAATTCCTAAAGAAAAATAAATAAATAGGTCACAACTCCGGCTGATAGTATTCTGTAAACCGCACGGGGTAACATCAAATAATACTGGGTCAACATACTGGCTGGGTTACGCTTGATTGAGCACACGGTCGTAAGGTAACAAACGTTTCTGTCACAGCTAAGGAAAAAGAGGCACGCTGACCTTTATCGCATAGCTGCTACTGTTGAAAAATACAAATGAAAATCTCCATTTTAATCAAATGTAAGATTATAATAAAAAACGGATAGGTTAACCACACAATTACCTAAACCGTGGTTATGAAAACGTCTGGTTTCTATATGATGTCACTAACTCTTCCTTCATCCCATAGTATACAACTCAGGAGTCTTGGGTCAACCTGACCGAAAATGACGGTCATCACACCAGTAGTAGGCTGAAATAAAGTTACACTCACAACAACGAGATACTCTCTCGTAATCCAGAAAACATAACAGCAGTAGTACTTAAGACATCAATAGTTACTGTTACTTTATTTACTACCAATGACTTTGGGATTTTGTGAAGTAATATTTTGAGACTTATTATCTCTATTACTATTCCCCTTATTATTCCATTTGTTCTGCCTAGAACTGTAGTTAGCATTGTTATGCTTAACATCTCTTTTTGGATAGAAATATCTGGTAAATGGATCTTGTTGACTCCTAGAACAATCATTATCAGATTGGTAATCTTTAATGTAATTATTCCTACCATAATTTCTCAATCCTTCAGAATCAAAATTTTGAGATCTGCTAGACTGTCTCTGGTTTCTTAAAGAGGAAAAACTACCATTTGATGGGCTTCCTTGGTACTGTCTAACATTTTGGTTATTTCTTTTACCAAGACTGTTTTTATTCCTTTCTGTGGTAACATGCTTATTTGCTGTATCACCCTGTCTAAATTTGGTATGACCAGTAGTAAAACTGATCGAATCCTTATGGTTACCTACATGATGTTTGTTATCTTTATTACCAGAACTGGATATTACACATGAAGTATCTTTGCTGGTCTGACGCCAATAGTCATTAATCTTCAACGCAGCGTCTTCCGTACGTGGGAAATTGTATTTGCCACGCCGGGATTTACGTCCATCATGTTCGATTTTCGTATTCGCAAAGAATGTATAGGGCAGGCTCTTTGCTTGTTTTACTTCTTGATAAACATCCTTCTGTCTACTATTGTCAACATTGACAGTAGACAATCCTTTGATGCCTAAAACAACATCTACCAAACCATTCACTCTTCTCCTCAATTCAGTAATCTCTTGGTTTAGTTTCTTATTTAAGTTATCACATGTCATAACTTTGCATCTTTCTTCTGTAAGTAATTTCTCAATCTTAATCATTTTCTTTCTCTGCACCGTTAACTCTTCTAATCTCTCCCTATCATCCTTTTCTTTAATTGTTCTCTGTGGTTCCAATTTTATTAATCTCTTCTTTTGCACCTCTTCTATCTGTGGCTGAAGTAGGGCCGCTTGAGCCTGAAGTCCCTCAACTTTAGCAGCTTGTTGCTTCAACTCATTATTCTTCTCGGAAGATACATTATTCTTTTCTTTCAGTTGGTGACTGAGAATATCGTTCTCATCCAACACATCATGGAGCATATCTATATACTTCTTCTCACTTACATTGCCATCAATCTTTAACTTCTCATACATTTCTCTCTTATTTTCAATCTCCTGCTTGAGATTACTAATCTCGCCATTCTTATATCCTATCTGACCTTCTAAGTTTTTAACTTTACTGCATTCAGAGTCTAATGATGTTTTCACACTAGAAAGCTCCAAGTTTTATTTAAGTAAATCACTTGTGAGTTTAGACACTGTTTCTTGCAGTCTATTCTTTTCAGATATATCCTGCAAAAAATTCTCTCTTTCCTGAAGCGCACTGTGTTTGATTACTTTTATTCGCTCCTTCTCTTCTAATTCCTTTTTCTGATCATCCTGCATGTCGTTGCAGATTATATTGTGTATAACCTTATGCATATAATTGTGTCTAGCCCGAGTATAATCGTACACCATCGGACGTAGGCATTCTAACAACTTCGCCAAATCTCTAGTCATGATCATTTCAGGATTTGAATGAGGGTTATTGTCAGTAAAAGAACTTTATGGCTGCTACTGCATTAAACAAAAAACCATCCAGCACGTATCTATCAAGTGCTGGGCCTTTTAATCCCTCACCATATTCAGCTTCATTAGCTAAATACTCTAGCATAGGCCTCATATCCTCTGGATCATCATCAAAATCCATAGTGATTCAAACACTGAGTGTACAAAATTTATTACAAATTTATGTCAATATGTGGTATAAACTTTTGAATCCAGATAAAGTAAGTCAGTATTATGTCACATGAGCAACAATCAATTATGCATTAAATCTCATAACAATACGCTATCAATATGAAATACTCAGTAGCATAAATAATAATATTGGAAGGCTTGACAACATCCTATAGAGACACAGTTTTCACACAAAAAACTACTTATCTTGTAAGTAGAAAACAGTCCCGTTCTTTCTCTGTTACCACTGATGAGCATCAGACAACACACCATAAGCACACTCCCTTCTTGAAAGGCGCTGGCATAAGCACTGGACTCGGTAAGCAATGCAGGTGTTAATAAGGCTTGAAATGTTTTACCGATGATTCATTTAGGATGGAAATAAGTACACGACATAAATTAATGTTATAGTTATTTGTTCCCAAAATGACACTAGTCCACTCTTTGCTACTGTCATATGAATACTAGCCGGTAGGCATAGAAGACGAATAACACAGTTAAAGCTGAACTGAGTTCTAAATCGAAGCCCCGCCCACACAGGCAGATGATAAATAGGTCAAGATTTCTTAGTAGTAATGCCACTATGTATCGTGACGCGAACGTTGTAGGTTTATGATCCAAAAAATGAATGGAACAGAAGATAAAACCAGTCTTGGCCACCACGTATGTTATTACTGTGATTCCTTCAGTTGATAAAGTTAGTGTTAAAGATATTGTGTGGTTCAGTGATCAATTCGTAAATGGGTTCTCCTTATATAGGCCACGCCAACACAGAGCTATTTGTAAATATTTCACTACTGTTACTATGCCTAGAATGTTCAAGGTAGGTGTGTACTGGGACATTCATCCATCACAGTGACACACATAGGATTCATGGATCGTTAAACGCTGGGTAACGTTTCAAGCACAGTTTATTTACGTTACAATACGATCACACTGACATAGACGACATATAGCATAAAGTACAAGCATCAATCACAGCGCCTAGTGGCGCACACCTCATAGAAATAAACATCCACCATGTTCCTTAAAGAACTGCGTTCATCGCAGTTGTACATACGGCCTCAAATACGGCCTCATACATATGGCCTAATCCAGAAAGACTGCTCACATCGCAGTACTATTAAATTCATCCAATAGCGGTGCACTTCTTATAGAAGATGCACATCAACGATTTTCCTCAAAAGACTACGTCTCCCCTTCTCAACAAAGGCTGCTCCCTGGCAGTTGAATAATCATCGTCAGCGCTATCCTTTCTTAGAGCTCAATTATAACATAGTGGTGCACTTCTCATAGAAGATGCACACCCACAATATTCCTCAAAGGACTGCGTACCCAGCACTCTGCAGTAATATAGCCTGCACAATATATGGCCTAATCTCCTTTACAAAAATGTCTATGGCCTACAAAGTAATGTCTTTACCTCTCAGACTCTTCATAGCGCCTAATTGTAGACTAGTGATGCACTTCTCATAGAACGTGCCCAATAACAAAGTCTCTCATAAACTGTCACTGCAGTCATAAATATTATAGTACGTACCATCTTCAAATAATCTAACACATGGAAGAATATTCAATACAGGAAGGATATTCAAATACAGGAAGAATATTCAAATACAGGCCTGTGCAAAAAGTCTCCACCGAGACACACATTGTGAAAAACACTATACATCTTCACCAAACACTGGTCGGGAACACACACTTAGAAAAAACACCAGGGTTGACTTCACTCCGTCAACGCCAGAACCCGACTGCTAGCGGTCACAAAATCTCCCGCCTAAACAGTCACGGGACTTCGCTGTTCAATGCAGCTCAGTCCCTTCACGGTTAAGCCGTGAGAACTATTTACAGTTCTACAATACAGAACAGCGCTCACGACGCTATCTGTATACTATGACCTCTATCATATATTTGTTAACCCAATTCACCGTTAATCAAGCCTACAAGTGATGTAACCCTTAATTTACTCTGTCCAACCCGTATACAAAGGAACTTTCCCTTTTGACCTTAACACTCTCGTCTGGACTATATCAAAACTTTCTCGCTACTTGCTCGGACGAAAATTTTACTTTGTAGATCATCATCCTTTGACGTCAATGAAACCAAAAGCGTTTAAGAACTCAAGAATCTACAGATGGTTTCTGCTACTGCAACAGTTTTCTTTTGAAATCAAGCATATACGCGGTGAGGACAATTGGTTAGCTGACTTGTTGTCGCGATTTGCAACTCACCAAGACTGATATATTTCACATGGAACTTTGCATCCAGGTTTATGGTTCCAGTTTGTTTGGACATCATATTATGTCTTCTGGACTTGCTATTTCGTCCGGATATATGGACTCAAATTTTATTGCAATTTTGGTTATTTAATAATTGCTCTTCATAGTTTTATGTATATATGTCAAATTCCTGATACTTCGCATTAGATTGCTTGTCTGTAAGGTGTATCCGTACGTAAGATTGCTTAAGGTTGTACCCTGCAAGATCTTGCGCGTTTCATGAAGTAAACGCTCGGGAGCGTGAGGGGTAATGTTGAGGCTGCTTCATGGTGCGATTTTTATCAGGGCAACTTATTATTAGTTCCAGGTTTTGTCACACCATGTTGTACCTCAACTGAACGCAAGAAATATATGAAAGCGGTCGCGATGAGATGAGTATCTAGGTATGAGGTAGACAGATTGATGTGACGTCAGAGCGTCAAGATGTGTGTCAAAAATGGCTTGTGTATCAGCCAGTATATTTGTGTATTTCACAAATAGTTCTGAGGATAAAAGGGTAAGCTATAGGCTTAAATGAAAGGCATGAGAAAATGCCAGGATTATGATTAAATTCGATACGGAACTATAACTCCAAAGATATAGAAGTGCGTTGAACTGGAAATATAATTGAACAGTTGTTATTCCGGGAGGTATCATTCCCCGAATATATAGGAATATAATTAGTAGAATTGTTATACCGGGAAGCGACATACCCCGAAGCTTATGGATTAATGTGGATTTGATTAGAGGATAATGGAGATACTGGGACGCTTAAATTCCCCCAATGTTGATGGGAAAATTATAATGAACTTTTGAATGGGACGCTAAATACCCCGCTGGAAATAGTGATTAATAAATAAGATTATCTAGATATGTGGACAGGAGAAGTCGAGTGACATGTTTAGAAAGTCGAATCATATTTAAGTAAGACTGTAAAACAGAGAGGGAGCATACATGCCATGTTTGTAACTGTGACCTTGTTAGTGTGTACTTACTCGTTATTAAACTGTTGCCAAATCGTCCAAGCCCGGTAGTTTATTCAATCTCTGAAGGTTAATTTACACCGTTATTAACTTCATGCAGTACTTGAGATGTTGATATGGAAAGGTGTATACAAGACGGGTGGTTGCCAGAATATTCAACAATATGAACCAAAGCAAGAAGAATGAATTCTCACTTCTTCAATAATACCAATAGATCCTAGACAACAAAAGAATTCGGGCAATTTCTACATCCCTTAACAATTTCCAACGCAGTGCTAACTAGGTTTATGATATTTATTAACCTAAAAAAATCAAATCACAAACAAATATCAAGTGTTATATAAAATTATCATAAGTACAGAAAATGCAAATAACAAGGTGGGGAGGGGGTGAAGAAGATTGGTATCGACTAAGCCCTTCCCGCTTGCATTATAGAAAGATAAACCCAGTCCAAAGATAGATAGTTATCAGGAACATAGGTAATGTAACCTAACAGTGAAGTTTATTACTCTGAAAGAGGGGTTACAATATTAGGTATGGGTGGTCGAAAAAAACCTGTTATCTCAAATTGTTCTTACCTTTACTAAGCAATTGAAAGGGAGGGGGTTAAACAGAGTTAACAAAATATCCCACTTAAAGGAACAATACGGGGTATACAGAAAATGTATTGCCCGGTAGGCAAGTTAACAAATTATTTGCAAAAACAATTAGATTTCCTGTCATTCATGCACGCGCGTGAGGATCCACACTCATACACACACACACACTTACCAATTGCAGCATCAGACAATCCATAGAATTATATAAACAACAATTATTCTTGACACGTGAAAATGTTTAGTACTTCGATGTCTCGCCCCAGATGTAGCGAGGTTTGCTCATAGCGAATATTCCCACCAATCGCCGGACTTGAAGACTAAGAGTTCTTATGTTTTATTATATAAAAAGGAGTCTATGGGATGGCACTGACACAATTCAATACAGGGGTGAGGATGGAGTGGACTCTTTAATTTCGCTGCTGGAGGTAAAATTCCTTCAAGGCGTGATGATAGCAACTGACCGGTATGGTTTAAATCCAGTGAGGAAAAATAGGCCAAGTCACAGGTAAATAGGTACTCTCTCACAACAGAGCAGTAAATAAAATATCGCTACTGGCACTGTTCATCTTCCAGATTATCTTATCGATTGTAAGTTAATTTGATGATTTATTTAAATGTTCTTGGGTAGGCTTTTTTCATGTAATTATGATAGCTAGGTCGCATCGGACCGCCACAAGAATAAATTTTAAAAAATGTTTCATCAGTATCTCTGGAAGTTTTAAGATGTATGATTTCTTTATTGCTTTCTTTATGCTGGGATCGCAAAGGTTACGATCACGCTGTATGAAAGAAAAAGACATGTAATAATATCGAAAAATCAAATAACATTCTAAAGCGCGATGAATTTCCCGTTAAGACTATATATACCCTCGCGTATTTAATTATGTATTTAATAAACACTGCGCGAGTTCTAATGGTTAAAACCCACATCTATATATATAGGACTTAACTAAATTCATTAATTATAAATTCCTTCGCGACTTTAAAAGTTACTTTAACATTTAAGCCTCTATTATTTTGGAAATAATATAACAGGTATAACATTACATTTACAACTGGGAACCATTGAGATGGTTTAATTTAATAAATTTAAATTAACACAAAATCCAGTGAAATAGAATGAATGAACTAGACCACAGATCACTAGACACTGTTATATTTTACCGTTTTGCACAGAATAGAATTCACTGCAAATATATATGAAAATCCAGGGGAAAATCTATAACAAGATTTCAATATCGCTAGTGCTTCTGTCAAGTTCTGGCCAACGAGTGATAACATGCATTTCTTCATGGTCTGTATATCTACAACTGGAATGCAAGATTGGGGGGACATGTGAAATTGTGACACCTTTTTTGATCTCAGGAGACTTTTGGGGATCTGACCGCCAGACTAAAGAGAGATGCCGCCCCTGGTCTCTCGTATCTCCGCTGCTGCTTGCGCGTCGACTTTCCCGTTTGCTCCCACTGCGATCGGTTTCGTGTTTAACACCAAGATGCGAAATACTGTCAGGAAACTTGCGTCGCTTGTTTCAGGGACCACTACTGCCTTTGATAGCATGCCGCCAGTCCTTCCTGTGATCTCCCCCAGTGTCTTTGATCGTGGTCGCTACTATCTCTTGATGCTGGCAAAGCCCCCCCCTCCCCCCCACGCAGGCCAAGTTAATGAAAATACCTTCATATGATTGCTCAAGAGATATCCGTGGGCGTGATTTAATCTCTCCGTAAATCAATGCGATGACCAGAATGAACGGTAGATAAACTGTCCACATATTAATCAGCAAACGTGTTGACGGTCTGCGTGGAAAGGTTGCATAGCTAATGAGTCCAGGTGAAAAAAATCTCGTTTGACGAAAAGTTACAATATATTCGGGGGCACTGATGCTATACGAAGTGGTCGTTACAATACCATCCAACGCTTCAGGGTCAATCAGGGTCAGCTGAGTTCGTCTGTCACAATAAGCCTCATATTACTCGTCTCTTACGACATTAACAGAAGAAGTAAACATATTCTTTCTTTGTCTCTTCGGAGATCCCGGCCTACACGGACAATACAAAATTGTATCAGTTTTATATTCGTCATCATTATCATCGCCATGTACTCCGCTTACTGGGACAAATATTCATTTAATTGCACAACCTCCTTCAGCAATGCCAATTTTGACAAGTTTCAATATTATGAGAAAGACAACAATTGTACTGCGGAAATCTCTCTCTGGTGCTTTGAAACAATTCACGAGATACAACATTATAGTAAAGGCCGTAATTTTACTCCCCATTTCCATCCTTATTGTTAAGCAATATTTGACAAATTACAACATTATAGTAAAGGCAATAGCATTACTTCAGACTTCCCTCCCTAGTGTTATACGAGATTTGACAAGTTACGATATTATATAGTAAAGTCAGCCATTTCACTCCAGATCTCCCATACAGCATTTGAAAAGTAAAAAGATTCACGGTATCGACACGCTCCAGTCAACCCAGCTGTAAATGGATACCTGTCTTTTCTGTTGAGTTAGGAAAGAAAAAGGCAGCCAGGAAGGGTACAGGTCACCACCCAGTATACTGAGGTATACTTCACTTCACTAACATATGGTAGTATCTTCTATGGGACTACCATTTTACTATCCCACTAGCACACAGAGTATAGTGAGGTCTCAAACATTTCACTCCCATACGGTAGTATCTGCTATAGGACTACCATTTTACTATCCCACTAGCACACTGAGTACGTTCCACAAATTTTCCAGTCAAGAAAGAACAAGCTGCTACTGAAGCAAATGACTTTATGTATTCAGACGTTACCATCCAACTTCCCCAGCGAGGTACTAAACACTGCCCGACGGTCGAGCAGCTTTATGGCAGGTTTATGGGAAATTAGGATGTGGGATAAAGAGAGGGGGATAATACCTCACGGTGAGAGACAGCCATGTCCTTTTCAGGAGATTCAGGATCCTATTTGGTTCTCCTCTCTTTATCTAGCTCATGTACGGCTCCACGAATACCGCTTGTGTACGGCGGTGGCCACATCCCGGGCAACAGTCTTGGCTGACTGGCTAAACTATATGAGTGGAGTAGGAGTAATCTTACTCAAGGGAATGTCCATCCATAGTAAACAAAGACTGAGACGGTGAGTGAGGCAGAGGAATCTGAGAAGATCAACGGCTCGGAAAGCGGAACAGCAAAGTGCGTGAAGCACTAGAGGCGTGTCGGGCATAGAAAAAGACAACGGCTAGCCACCGTAGAAGAGATTGGGGCCTTACCACGTTCATCCTGCAGAATGTCATGAGATCACAACCAAAAGACAAGAACCGATATGTAGAGAACTCTCTGTCCCCTGGGGAAGAATCTACTGTACAAATTAACAGGGAAGAGGCAACTCCTCTAATGACTAAAGAAGTATATAATGACGAGAGTTCCTCAAATTCGTTGAAAGGGAGCATTCTGAGAAAGACCACATAAAAACTAGCAGTAGGAGCTTACAAATAGGAACATGGAACGTTAGAACTCTAAACGGAGAAGGAAAGCTAGACAATGAAAGGAAATTCTTTACAGAGCGATACAACAGGAGGCAATCTGATCATCTGAAGTAGTTTCTCCCATCCGACAAGTGTTTTGGCACAGTATACTCCTTTACACTCTACGGGGGACTGGCCCACTTGGGTCATGACTCCCAAGTGTCTCAGCCTCCTGTTGTCTTGAATCGAAAATGAACCCATTTCACTTTGGTAGCAACTTTAAAATCCACAACTCCGCAAGCCGTGGAGGCAATTGTAAAAGTAACAAAGAGAAAACTAATTACTCCGTTCGTTCCGTCGCACACAACTAGGGACACACCTGCGCGAAGCCGAAGAGTCTAGCCACTGCGCACTAGCAACTGAAACTTTGTGCCTAAAACCTCTTATAATATACACCACCTGTTGCTTGTCAGTCACAACCCTTTTATCAGTACAATGAAAAACTCAACGTACTGTGGACTTAGAAAAATTCCTGGTTTTTTCCGTACCGCAGAGCTTACTGTCCCGATTTCCATAGCCCATTGCGGTTGTTCCACAGCCAGCACGATGCTTTTTCTGCAGTTTCACTAAGCCTCTTCAGTGCCCTTGCTCTCGGCTGTCTCCTCAGCCCCAACAGTTTCAAAATTTATACACTGATGCATCCACGAGCCCTCTTGAGCCCACCTCAACAGCCATGACCCTTGCAGTGAACCCATCGTGTCTCAGATCTGCCGCCAGTTCATTATATTTGGCCGCTTTGAACTAATGTTGCTCGTCCAATCTGGATTCAAATGGCACAGTCATTTCAATCAGTATAACATGAGCGATGCTGAAGAAAGAAGCACTATATCCGGCAGTCTCCGCGATTTTCTGATACTCTTTGGATATGCCCCTCGTCCAGGTAGGTCTACCGCTATCTCCCAGTCGTTTGCACAGTCAAGAAGAGATGTAAACTGCTACCTGGTTTACTCAGTTTTTGGTGTGCTGACTTTCCTGCCCTCAGAAAGTAATTATTTGTGGTGCTCGGCCTGGCTTTGCTATTCGCCTTCATCCTTGACAGGTCTATTGTCGCAGCAAGTTCATTTAGCACTTTGTTGTGGCGCCATGTGTATCGCACTTGCACTAACGACACCTTACACGCTGAGAGTACGTGTTCAAGTTTCTGCCTCCCCTGACACAACGGGCACTGCTCATCATCCGACGTTCCCCATCTCACAAGGTTTGTGGCCGATGGCAGCAGGTCATACATTGATCTAACAACGAAGCTGAGCCTAAGAGGTGCCATATGCCATATATCATTCCATGTCAAGGACTTCTGCAGAGTTCCTTCCCATGTAGTCTATTGGCCTTGTTAGGCATGTTGCATTTTGCAACCTCTTATCATTCTCAGCTCCTCGTATCTCCTGAACTCCCTTGTCTCTGCGCTCCCTGCTTGATGCCTTAGACCACCAGCAGATGTCTCCATGAATAAATCCCCGTCTATTCGTTTGTGTGTATTCGATTACCTCCCTCAGTTTGAGTGACTCTTGGGCAGCATCAACAGCTTCTTCCACTCTCCACTTCCTTCCTGTTTTCAGTGTGGGCTGAATATACTTAACCACGTCATCTGCCGGCTCGCGTAGCATCATTGCATGCCTTGCCTTTCCAACTTTGTACTCTTCAACAACTGACTTGAAGGGAAGCAGAAGTTTTGACTTTTTGCAGTACAATGCTACATCTGATAGACCTGGTGGTACCCCTAGCCATTTCGTCATAAACTTGTTGACCTTCTGCTCTATAGCTTCCACTGTACGTGTGCTTATTTCATATATAAGCAGTGGCCACAACAACTTCGGTATCAACATGAACTGGAGGCACCATAGTTTGAATTTTCCCAGGAGTCTGCTTTGGTCTATGACCTGTAGCCCTCTGCCTGCCCTTACTATTGTCTGCTGCGCTGCCTTCGAGTCTTTTAATGAGGCATCGTACATCTTGCCAAGACTTTTAACAGATTCCTCAATGACAGTAGGGATTCTTTGGTTGGAAACCATGAAGATGACCTCTGTTATCTTCCCTTTCCTGACTGATAGCCTTCTCGACTTCTTGGGTTTGAAGCTCATTCTGCACCAGCTGACTAGTTCATCCAGGCGTGCTAACATACTCCGAGCCTGATGTTCTTCTGATGTCAGAATTGTTGTGTCATCCACGAATGCGTTGAGGGGTGGCACGTGACACATTCCAGCGAGCTTTTGACCTATAGCCATCCATTCAGCCGCATTGAGGATTACCTGCATGGCCATCACGAATAGTATCAAAGAGATGGTACATCCCATCGCAATTCCAACTTCAAAGCCAATCCACTTCGTTGCGTACTCTCTGGTTGAAAATCTAACAGAAAACCCTGCGAAATACAGCTTCAGCATTGCTGCAATCTCTTGTGGAACATGATACATTTCTAGTGCCTTCCACAACATCTGGTATGGAAAGGATCCATAAGCATTTGCTAGATCCAACCAGATTACATGGAGGTTTGTTCTGTCAGACTTTGAATTTTGGGTTGCTTCCCAGATCATTGTGGCATGCTCTAGACATCCTGGTGTACCTGGGATACCTCCTATCCGAATAATAGTGTCAATGTGCCAATTTGCCAGGAGGTATGTAGTGAGCCTTTTCGCCATCACTGAGAAGAATATCTTCCCATCAGCAAATGCAAATTTACCTAAAAAGGAGCCTAAGAAAAATCAAATTTGGATGACAGATGACATCTTGAATAAAATGGCAGAAAGAAAGAAAGCAAAATGCACTCCAGAATATAAAACAATAGACAATGACATACGTACTATGTGTAGACAAGCAAAAGAACGGTGGATAGAAAAAAAATGCAAGGAAATAGAAGACTTGAAGAAAAGCGCATGACAAGAGATATGAATGAAGAAATAAAGATATTATCAAATAGGTCACGGTTTGCACAAGGAGGAAACTGTATCAAGAACAAAAATGGTGTAATCTTACTTGATGAGAAAGACATATCCAACAGATGGGCAGAATACGTAAAAGAATTATTCAAGGACAACAGAGGTAAATAACAATCACCAGATTCTAATAAAGGCCCAGACATTCTCAGATCAGAAGTAGAGAATGCCATACATATGATACGAAAAGAAAAATCAGCAAGCACGATCAACATAAAAATTGAAATGATATAAGCCAAGGAGAGCTTTGGTATAGATACAATCACAGATCGATGCAACGATATATAAAATACAGGATATACCACACGATATGAAGACATCAGTTTTTATAACATTGCCCAAAAAACCTAATGCAACAGAATGTTAGTAGTATATCATGCACGTTTCGATTATTATTCTGCAGGTGGAGCGGACTTTTTATATAGTAAAATATACCGACCGATAGTGCAGGTGGAGCGGACTTTTATATAAAGAAAAATATAAGATCAATAATCTCGGCGTGGGTCAGTAGGTTACTAAGGGGATAAAGGTAGGTTGTATTGTGATGGTATTTTTAATGTTGTGTATGACTCAACAGTGTGTTGATATGTTTCTTTATTCAGGTGTTACAACCTTTATACAATATATACAACATACATACAATATATATTTTACAACATGTAGACACCATTTATACAAAGGCCAAGAACGTTTAAATAGAAGTATATATTTAATGATCTCTTTCAAAAGAATACGACATGTCAATCTAAATCTCTAGTTTCAGACGCTTTGTAACTCTTTTCTTCTGCTTCGGTGGTGGTGGTTGTAGATTAAAGACATCGTTATCGTCCTGGTGATTGTCTATGGAATATTGGTTGATAACAACTGGAGTTGTTGTAGTGGTACAAGCGGGACTGGGATATTACAAGTAATAGGACAGTAACCTGTAGGTGGTAACTGTAGTTGATCAAATTGGGTGGGGGGGAGGGGTTAATGGAGAGGGCGGGAGATATTGATTTTGGCTGGTGGGGTGTTGAGAATGGATGTGTGTTTGAGCGTAGCGCCGGAGTAAGACAATGTATAACCACACAGATATACATATATATACGACATCTAAAGCAAACAGAGGCGTAATAAGTGTTTATATATAAATTTGTACTATCACTGCAGGTAAAATTAGATGGTGAGAGGTGAAGTGGTGACATTGTCGGAGTCAACTATTCTTTTTATGTAAAAAAAACGATAGGGAGTTGCGGTGTTGTTCGTATGAGTAGATGGTTGAATTGTGTATTCTAAAACCGACATTTTTCCCGCCCTGCACTTGTTGTTTAGTGAGAACCTTCAAAAACGTGTTTTTGTCTAAGGTGTTGTGATGTTTATTGAGCCCCTTAGTACTTGTTTTGTCATTATTTCCGAAACAGTGGTAAGTTTTACTACTCGATCAGGTTGGTCAGGGGCGATAAGTAGGTAGTTTGTGGTTAATTATTGTCGCTAGCTGTTCGGTGGGGTATGGAGAGTGCGCGGGTGGTATTGATTTTGACTTATGGTTGTGTGTTGGGGGTGTAGCGGGGCACCGGAGTAAGACAATGTAGACAATTATTGTCGTTAGGTGGTCGGTGGGGTATGGAGAGTGCGGGTGGTATTGATGATGCCGCATGAGTGTGTGTTGGGTGTAGCGGGGCGCCGGAGTAAGACAAGGTATAAGCACACATACGCACATATATATATACGACAGCTAAAGCTAACAGAATCGTAATAGGAGTTTATATATACATTTATATTAACACTGCAGGTGAAATTAGATCTAAAGAGGTGAATTGGTGACATTGTCGGAGTTAACTATTCTTTTTATGTAAAAATATGACAGGGAGTTGCGGTGTTGTTCGTATGAGTAGATGGCTGGACACTAAATATGCTACATTTAGCGGTAGTTTGAGAGCTGAATGAGCTGTTCGACCTCCTTCCAATAATGTAGAGGCTATTCCGGATGATGCAACTGCAAGAGCATTTTGCTTCCGAATTTTAGCAAGAATCAAATTAATAAGAAATGTTTTTCCTGTCCCACCAAGTGCAGCAAGAAAGAATAGTCCTCCATTTCCATTTCTGAGTAGGTCCAGAATAGCGTTGTATGCCAATCTTTGATCATCAACTTAGAGCGGTTCACTGGTTTCAACAAATCTTTCCAACTTATCAATGTCATAGTTTTCTTCCCGCAAAATGTATCTATCAAGTATCGCAGAAACAGTTTGTGTAGGCGCTTCTAGACCCAGTTGTTGAAGATGTCTGCCAGTCATGGGTATACATTTATCTTCTAGCAATATAAGTGCTTTGTTAAAAATTACAGAAGAGTAATTTAAATCCATAGTCAGGATTTTCTCTACGTGCTTGTTTAAGAATATTTTCACTCAAGCTGTATTTATATTTCTCCCTGAGAGTGTTGGATCTGAGGGACCGCAGGTTATTATCATAATTGCAAATACATTTCGTAGTTGAACTGGTAAACATGTGACAGAAATTTCTGACAAACGATGCGTGTTTTACCCTCTCTAGTAATAACTTACTTACTTAGTCGTTCCCCTTCTACCGTGAGGTGTAGAGGTTTGGAAGAGAGAGCGCCAGACTATTCTATCAGCGGTCTTCTTCCTGGCCTGGTTCCATTCTAGTCCTCGGTCCTTCAAAGATTGTCTAATGTTGTCCTCCCAGCGGACTCTGGGTCGTCCTGGAGGTCTGGATCCCTGGCTCTTTGTTTCCCATGCTTGTCGTGGTAGCCGATCTTCTCCCATTCTGCAGACATGGCCAACCATCTTAGTTGGGACTGTTCTATTTGGGTCTGCAGCGGATGGGATTTTAGGCCTTGACGGATCGTCTGGTTGCGGACCATGTCTCTTCTTGTTACTTCAACCACTTTCCTCAGATACCTCATTTCTGAGGTTTGGATCTGGCTTTTGTGGGTTGTAGTCATTGCCCACGACTCGCATCCATATGTCAAGACTGGGACATAGGTGGAGCGGTATACAGCCATCTTCGTTTTCTTACCAACCTCTTTCTTGCTGAGGAATCCACGATTTATGGCCTGAAAAAGTCTCCCAGCCGCTGCTTTCTCTAGTAGTAAACTCAGATCAATGGTTGGCGCAAACTTCGCAAGGAAACCATTGATCGTATACTTTATAAAATTCCGTTAGCATAGAGGATAGAACGGCGTCCGCTAGGTTGGGTGTCGTTGACGCTAAATATAGACTATCCGTGTCCATCTCGCACAGCTAGAAATTATATATATCGACGAATCTATCTAGAAAATCGTAATAACATACTAACATGCGGAGCTTTGCGTATTGGTAGACGAAAAAGCCTACAACAAAAAACACTAATATTTATTACAATAAAACGTTGTTACACTAAGACTTTGTTACACTAAAATTTTGTTACACTAAGACTGTATTGCCCTAAGATTTTGTTACACTAAAACTTGTTGACACTAACACTGTTTACACTAAAATTGTGTTATACTAAGACTTTCTTACACTTAGACTTTGTTACATAAAGATCTTGTTACACTAATATGTTTTTGCACTAACACTTTTACACTACAATTTGTTACACTAAAACTGTGTTACACTAAAACTTTATTACACTAAGACTTTTTTACACTAAAACATTGTTAAACTAAGAGTTTTTTACACTAAAAAGTTGTTACCCTAAATCTTTGTTACAGTACAGTAAGAATTTGGTACACTAAAACTTTGTTATACTAAGTTACACTCAGATTTTTTTACACTAAAACATTGTTACAACAAGACTTTGTTACACTAAAACGTTGTTAAAATTAAAACATTTTACACTAAAACTGTGTTATACTAAGACTTTCTTACACTAAGACTTTGTTACACTAAGACTTTGTTACACTAAGATCTTGTTACACTCAGACTTTTTTACATTAAAACATTGTTACACCAAGACTTTGTTACACTAAAACTTTGTTACATTAAGACTGTATTACACTAAAACTTTGTTACACTAAGATTTTGTTACACTAAAACTTGTCTACACTAAAACTTTTTACACTAAAACTGTTATACTAAGGCTTTCTTACACTTAGACTTTGTTACACTAAGATCTTGTCTCGGTCGCTGACCTGTCCATCTGGGATCATGACGAATTATCACTGAGAGGAGTGTAAGATGATTTGAAAGTACAAAGAAATCTGCTTGATAGCAGAGAAAGAAAAGGGGCGACCACGGAAATTTAGTACGTTAAATAAATGTAACTAAGTATTTGTTCCAGTTATCAAACGGTTATCTACTTCTTTGTCCTGCAATTTTTAAACTTTAGTGAAAACGTTTCTGCCAATCAGCAAAGATGGTCTCAAAATTTTCTCCCAGTCCTGCTCAAATGTTCCAATTTTGTAGGTAAATATCTATTAACCTGTTTTAAATTTTTGTTAATTTTTTTTTTTTTTTGCATGTGCCAAATATTTCTTCAAACGTATCTTCCAGCGGACAAATATTTCTTCAAGGGTTTCTTACAATTGGCACATATTCTAACAGTTGCCAAATATTTCTTACAGTTGTCAAATATTTCTTACAATTGTCAAATATTTATGCAAATCCAGTTGTCAAATATTTCTTTAAATGTTTTTTCTAGTTGTCAAATATTTCTTCAAACGTTTTATCAAGTTGTCAAATAATTCTTTAAATGTTATTTTCTAGTTGTCAAATATTTATTGTTTTTTCTAGTTGTCAAATATGTCTTCAAAAGTTTTTTAGTTGTCAAATACTTCTTCAAATGTTTTTTCCAGTTGTCAAATATTTCTTCAAAGGTTTTTTTCCAGTTGTCAAATATTTCTTCAAATGTTTTTTTTTTCAGTTGTCAAATATTTCCTCAAATTTTTTTTCTAGCTGTCAAATATTTCTTCAAATGTTTTTTCCAGTTGTCAAACATTTCTTCAAATGTTTTTCTTTTCTAGTTGTCAAATATTTCTTCAAATGTTTTTTCCATCAAATATTTCTTCAACCGTTTTTTTCAAGTTGTTAAATTTTTCTTCAAATTTTTTTTTCAACGGTCAAATATTTATTAAAATGTTTTTTTTTCAGTTGTCAAATATTTTTTCAAACGTATTTTTTCAATGGTAAAATATTTCTTCAGATTTTTTTCGAATCAAATATTTCTTCAAACGTTTGTTCAATCGGTCAAATATTTCTTCAAATGTTTTTTCTAGTTGTCAAATATTTCTTTAAACATTTTTTTTCCAATGGTTAAATATTTCTTCAAATTTTTTTTTGTCAATTATTTCTTCAAGTGTATTTTTCCAGTTGTCAAATATTTCTTCAAACTTTTTTTTTCAACGGTCAAATATTTCTTCAAATGCTTTTTTTTCCAGAATTCAAATATTTCTTCAAACGTTTTTTTCAACGGTCAAATATTTCTTCAAATGTTTTTTTCCAGTTGTCAAATATTTCTTCAAACGTTTTTTTTTTAAGTTGTCAAATATTTCTACAAACGTTTCTTGCACTTATCAAAATTTTCTTAAAATATTTATTGTAAAATGTTTCTTGCAGTTATTAAATATTTCTTTAAATATGTCTTGCAGTCGCCAAATATTTCTTCAAATATTTATTCAAATGTTTTTTATCTGGTTGTAGCATATTTCATTAAGTGTTTTTTCTAGTTGTCAAATATTTCTTAAAACGTTTTTTTCAACGGTCAAATATTTCTTCAAATTTTTTTCTTTTGTCAAATATTTCTTCAAACGTTTTTTTTTTCAATGGTCAAATATTTCTTCAAATGTTTTTTTTCTAGTTGTCAATTATTTCTTCAAATGCTTTTTTCCAGTTGTCAAATATTTCTTCAAACGTTTTTTTTTTCAACGGTCAAATATGTCTTCAAATGCTGTTTTTCCAGAATTCAAATATTTCTTCAAACGTTTTTTCAACAGTCAAATATTTCTTCAAATGTTTTTTTCTAGTTGTCAAATATTTCTTCAAATGTTTTTGGCCAGTTGTCAAATAGTTCTTCAAACGTTTTTGTCAAGTTCTCAAATATTTCTTCAAACGTTTCTTGCACTTATCAAAAATTTCTTAAAATATGTATTGTAAAATGTTTCTTGCAGTTATTAAATATTTCTTCGAATGTGTCTTGCAGTCGATAATATTTCTTCAAATATTTAAATAAATGTTGTTTGTCCAGTTGTAACATATTTCATCAAATGTTTTTTTCAAATTGTCAAATATTTTTTCAAATGTTTTTTTTCAGTTGACAAATATTTCTTCAGATTTTTATTTACTTATTTCGTGCAGTTGTCAAATATTTCTTCAAATGTTTCTTGCAGTTTGTCAAAGGTTTCTTCAAATGTTTCTTGCAACTGTCACGTGTTCCTTGCAGTTGCCAAACAATTCCTCAGATATTTCTTGCACTTGCCAAATATTTCTTCAAATATTTCTTCAGTTGGTTCTTCTAAGTGCAAATATTTCATTAAATAATTCATGCATTTGTCAAATATTTCTTAACATGTTTCTTAAGGTTGTCAAATATTTTTAAAAATATTTATTCAACTCCTTCTTGCAGTTACCAAATATTTCTTCAAATATTTCTTGCACTTATCAAAAATTTCTTAAAATATTTATTCTAAAATGTTTCTTGCAGTTATTAAATATTTCTTCGTATGTTTCTTGCAGTCGCCAAATATTTCTTCAAATATTTCTTCACATAGTTCTTGCAGTTGTCAAATATTTCATCAAATGACTAATCCGATTGACAATATTTCTAGCAGCTGTCAAATACTTCATTAAATATTTTTTCACTAAATATATTTCCGGTTGTCAGTACTTGACAAGGCAAATAAGTCTTGGAACTGTCAAAAATTTCTTCCACTTGCCAAGCATTTGTCGTAATTGCCAAACGTTTCTTCAGATATTTTTTCTAGTAGCCAATTATTTCTTCAGATATTTTTTTCTAGTTGCCAATTATTTCTTAAAATATTTCTTATAGCTGCCACATATTTTTGTAGAATATTTCTTCCATTTTCACATATTTCTCAAAATTATGTTCTGAGTTTAAGAAATATTTCTTGACACGTTTTCTCTATCAATCTTATTTTTCTCCATGTGCTACATTCTGTCATCAAACGTTACACAAATATTAAATCCATAAACTCTTTAAGTCCCAAGAGCCAGTATACTGTTGATCGGGCCAAATGTGTCTAGCCGGAAATACACCACACGCCCACCACTCTGCAAAAGCAAAGTTTCAGAAATTCAAAGTCAGTTGATCCAGAGATGGCGATTTGCACGGACGTAGATTGGTACTCGGTACGGCGCAACCTGGCGCATCTCGTACTAACTACAAAAGTCCTTGACCATTTAAAATCCGGTCTTGAAGTTATCAAGATATTAACTCTGTGTCCCAAGCCCAGCTGAAAAAGGAGTAGAGCGGCCTGCGTGGAGGCCGTAAGGAGGCATCCCCTCCACCGTGCAAAGGCACAACAGGCCACTCACCTGTTTGTTTTAAACTTTAAAAGAACTACAAGAGATAATACCGGACTGATTCTAAAGGCGACGAACTGGAACGGACTACAGACTACGACTTATGGAACTTGGAACACAAGAAGTATAAATGGGAAAGCAGAGGAGCTAGTGGAAGAGATGAGGAAAGCAAAACTAGAAATCCTGGCTATAACGGAAACAAAGAAAAAAGGACAAAGAGTCATGGATCTCGGTGGCAACACGCTGCCCTACAGTGGTGTACCCATGTCTGAAAGAGCTAAAGGGGGCGTGGGTTGCATTGTCGCCAAAAACCAAAAAGATAGTATCAAGGGATGGAACTTAGTCTCAGAGCGCATTATGGTTATAAAACTAAAAGAAGGAGAAACCATAGTCAACCTGGTCATAGTGTATGGGTCAAATGAGAATGAGAGAGCAGAGGTCAAGGAGGAATTCTTCGAGCTGCTTCAAAGGACAGTGGATGACTGCCTAGATGAAGTTATCATGCTTGGAGATTTCAATGCCAGAGTTGGAAATGACCATGATAGATGTGGTGGAATTATCGGAAGATATGGAGAAGATACTCTCAATGACAATGGAAAGCGACTTCTTAGATTCTGCAGGGAGCAGAATCTGATCATTACAAACACAAAGTTCCCCCATAAGCGCATACATGTGAACCAACAATGAATGAGAAGTCAGTGATCGACTATGCCATTGTTAGGAGGAGCTCATTAAAATATGTCCGGGAAGCTAGAGTCTGGAGGGGGCCAGACATTGGAAGTAATCACTACCGGATTACAATCAAAAGAACAACTGAAAGAGTTGCTCAGACTTGGAACTGCCCAACATCACGCAAAAAACCAAGTAAACGAACAGGAGAAATGAGCATTAAGACCTACAAGCTGAGAGAGCCAGAAGTTAAGACCAGATATCAGGGGCTTATTGCTACAGCGGTGAGAAACACAGAAGAACAACCTGATGACTTGGAAACCATATGGCTTAAATTCTAGGACATCATAAAGACAGCTGCTGCAGAAGCATGTGGTGAAGTCCGACCTGGGAACAAGAGAAAGAGGACACCTTGGTGGACAGAGGAAGTCAAAGAGAAAATAAGAGAGAAGAAAATGGCATGGAAATAATACTTAGGAGCCAAAATCGCAACAGGACAAATGGAGAAATATAAAGAATATGTGACACTCAGAACAGAAGCAAAGAACAAGGTGCTAGCAGCAAAACAGAAGTCCTGGGAAGAATGTGGAGAAAAGCTTAAAAAAGATGCGCAAGAAAACCAGAAATTGTTCTATAAGACCCTAAAGAACATGAGGAAGGAAAAACAACGCCCTCTCAAATTTATTAAGGACAAGCAAGGCAAATTGCTTACTGCCCCGAAAGAAGTAATGGAAAGATGGAAAGAATATTTCCCAGAACTCCTGGATGGTGAGCATGGTGAAGCATCAGAAATGATAACCACTAGCACAGAAGAGAAAACCAATGATGGTGAAGATGACATAAAGATGGAAGAACTGAAGGCAGCACTGGATAAAATCAAGATGGGCAAAGCAGCATAACATGATGGTATAACACCAGAAATGGTTAAGTACATGGGATCATCAGGCAACCTATTACTATAAAGGGTCCTACAGGCAGCATGGTGCAACAAGACCATACCAAAGGATTGAGAGATTTCCATCATAACACCAATTTTAAAAAAGGGGTGACAATCGACAATGTGGAAACAATAGAGGCATATCCCTTCTCAGCGTCCCTGGTAAAATCAACTCTAGAATCCTAGAGCAGAGACTCCGACGCCTAGCTGAGCCACAATTGAATGCGGTTTAGTGCGGATTCCGAGCAAACCGAAGTATTCAAGACCTAATCTTCACACTCAGACAACTGAGTGATAAGGCACTTGAGTATAAGAGTGAGATCCATCTTTGTTTCATAGATCTGGAAAAGGCGTTCGACAGGGTCCCCTGGAGCAAACTTTGGGATTTTTTGGCAAGGAAGAACATTCCAGCACCTCTGATTCATGCTATACAGAGGTTCTACAAGTCTTGCAGAAATTATATGTGGACAGCAAACCATAAGTCAGAAGAGTTCAGGACCACCACTGGATTAAGACAAGATGATATCCTGTCACCTTATCTTTTTATACTCCTCATGGATGATGTCATCCAGGCATGTAAGGAGAGAACAAGAAAGTATTCAGTGGGGTACTGGAAGATGCGACAGGTCTGTATTTCAGAGCTGGCATTTGCTGATGATGTTGCCCTGATTGCTACATCAGAGGCACATCTCCAATCCAACCTGCAAGTCTGGAAGGAAGAGCCGGAGAAGAGAGGGATGGTCATAAGCAGCTCTAAAACAAAATCCATGTTGATATCACGAGAAGAAAGAAGACATCAGATTAAGCTGGATTGGAGATGTGTCTCTGATTTCGTTAGTTCCTTATGTTATCCAATCATCAAAATACATAATTGCCGCCGTAAATACTTGGTTGGTCGGTATGACGGTCGGTCGGTCAGTCACACTTTGCACACTGTCATTTGCGCACTTTTTTATATTTTCGAGGGTGTGCAGTGACTTTCGACCACATCTAAGGGGGTGCAATTGTGGTTGAACGTTAGACAATAATTGTATTGTTTCCCCTTATATGTACTCTCGCGAAAATAGAAAAGTGTGACGGTGTGCATTAAATCAACAGACAATCAAAATACTCTTCTGTCCAGTTTCATTCGGGAAACGGATTTAACTCATCATTTTTCTTTAAAATGTAGGTTTTTAAATTGTTTCTTCAAGACAAAATTTTAATTTAAAGTATTGCAAACTTATTATTATGGATCAAAATGATAAGATGGCTAAAAGGAAGAGACGATCGCGTCATTCACAGCGAGCAAGCGAGACTATAGAAGAAGCAGCAATGTAATACGTGTAACAGAAACAACACACTATAATTAACAACCTGCCAATTTTGGCGGGTTGTTGCTAGTAACTTTATATGAAACAAACGTCACAATACAGCGACTTACCTGTTATTTTATGACATAAAATAATGTGTCACATTAACAAAACAGCGCAAGGGGAGATCACATGACATCGTTGCGGGCAATCATTTTTGCTCTGTCTTGTAACGTTGAGTTTATTGGTCATTTTAGAATTGTTTGTTGCTGTTTTTTATGGGAATAAAAAATACAACGTCTTTGTTAAATTTCAAATGGCAGTTATTACTCCTTGTTTCGACATGCATGTTATGTATATCCAGTAGGTAGGCTACAAGTGTTGATAATAACATTTTAAAAAGAATTTTGTCAATCACTTTGTAGAAATAGTAAATCGTATACTGTGATCATTAGATTGACCTTGACATTTTATGGCAGCGGAAACCTTGGGTCATGGCGTTGAAGTGACATCCTTCTCTTGGCTATCCGGCCTCCGTTTTGAACTGAACCCATTGCTATTTCCACAGGGTGCTGTAAGAGCCTGTTTTCGCATAATCGTAGGGAGCATCTCGACTTGCTGCGATCAGCATCTCCGTCCTCCCATAATCCTGTATTTATCTATTCATGTCTCTCTTGCATACATCTTTCAAACTTCATCTGTGGTTGCCTTTTGTTTTTTGTTTTTTTTAAATATTGAGTTTGGAGGAAAAGGGGGGAGGGGGGGGGGCGATGGGCACGTCGCAAGCTTGTGTTCTGTATCAAGTGTAATTCATTTGAGAGACATTTAGCACTTTCATGCAACACATTTAGACCTTTTTAGTATGGCAGTCACATTAATGATTGTTAATAACCTCCCTTGGAGTGCTTGGCGGGTTACATATACAAACTCGGCAAGTATTGATTCCATACGCATTGGAGAAAAAGAAAGGAAGGGGGGGGGAGAGAGAGAGAGAGAGAGAGAGAGAGAGAGAGAGAGAGAGAGAGAGAGAGAGAGAGAGAGAGAGAGAGAGAGAGAGAGAGAGAGAGAGAGAGAGAGAGAAAAGTCAGTTCCCACAAATACAACAAGCATGTAAAGACATTGACTTTTTACTAACTTTCTGTATTCGCTTCACAACCAGAGATTGACTTTCAACTAACTTTTTGTATTCGCTACAC
Organism: Oreohelix idahoensis; assembly: GCA_024509875.1. Taxonomy (NCBI): domain Eukaryota; kingdom Metazoa; phylum Mollusca; class Gastropoda; order Stylommatophora; family Oreohelicidae; genus Oreohelix; species Oreohelix idahoensis. The sequence goes on from JAMPIV010000128.1 coordinate 110,494, forward strand.
AACCAGACATTGACTTTTAACTAACTTTCTGTATTCGTTACACAACCAGACATTGACATTGGGAACTCTTATCAATGTTTCACTACCACCGCATTGTTATTTCCCCATACTTAAACGGTAAGATACATTTATGCGTTTTATCTAAGGGGCGTAATTTTTTTTACAAGGGGAATAATATGTACAGAAAAGGTAGTCACAATTTTAAAAAAATTAAACAGTTATTTTACGTAATTTTGTTTCAAACACTTTTATAGCAAACAAATAAATGACAATATGTTTTAAATTCTGAAGAAAATGTTTCTGCCATTTGTTTCTTTTATAGAAATATGCAATTATATTTTGTATAGGATAAATAAATGCACGCTAGGCTTAATACAAGTCAGTAAATATGTATAACACGAGTTTCTTCGATGCGTAGTGTTATGACTACAATGAATAATGTATTTTTGACCGGCACAAAGTGCTGCCTAAACTAAAGTTGAGACGATGTATTTGACAAGTTCCCTTAGACTAACCATAAATCCCTACACGTTATCATGGTCAAGTTTTGTGTACTGTTGTTCAAATAATATCAGTTCTTTCAATTCTCTACAGCTTTAAAAGGAGAGTTCACACATCCTGGAAGCAAGTTAACAGCGTTGCAAAGCATTCGTTTCATTATTAAAAAATAAAATTTGGCGAAGCGTGTACCGTTCAACCTAGTCAGTTATATTAGGGCGTATGCCCATGTATAAAAGACCGTTAAGTCTGATGACGTTATACAGTAAAATAGAACCAGACCAAAACATAGAGGCAGACAAAAAAAAACAAGAGGCAAACACTAAAATAAATGCAAATATAAAGAAACAGAGGCAGATATAAAGAAATAGAGAAAGATATTAAGAAACAGAGGCAGTGTGGTGAGGCAGATATAAAGAAATAGAGAAATATATATTAAGCCACATATATATAAAACAGAGGCAGATATAGGGAACAACAGGAATCACAATCAATTTTAATTACAAGTTATATGTACAGAATTTATCAATATGAATATTGTAATGACATATATTATTAAAAGTATCCTATGTGTGTCAGTTGTGTAGTAGTAATATGAGGTAATACTGGTTTTGTTTTGTTCAAGCTCTGTTGGTATTTGTCATCATGACTTCAATAGTGTGTCTTTATTGGAACTAGTATTGGAGATGTTCTCAGTTCCTGATATTAAAACAATTTAATTCCCCTCTTAATGTTGTTTTTACAATGTCATTTTAAGATGGGGGTACATAATGTTGAGCTCAGCTGGCCACATCAGCTTATCTTGCGTGATGGCGGCAGGAAAGGACTCCTCTGCTCGATTTCTCCCCTGGGCTCTGGAGACACCTCACTGATAGCTAAATGGACCAAGGAGTATGCTGTCCGACTCTGGATTCAGCAAAGCTCTGACCAGGTGCTGCTCAATACCATCAAGACCACGGTCCCCCAATTCATGGAAATAAACACAGATACGTTGACTAGCAATGAATTCTGGCACAAATTCCCACCTGCTTATGTTCCAGGCTTTTATTTAGCAAAAATATGAGCTGGCTTCAACGCACTGTTGCTTTATCAAGCTTATTTGAACTAGTGGTCTCGAACTAACGCTCCTAAGTGATTATATCAGCGAGTCTGGCCAATGGAGCCACGTTTCGACAAGTGTTTGAAAAAATTTTACCTTCCTACGTCTCCCCTAACAACCAAGGATAGCATTTATAGTCCGACTAATCGTGTTTAGCCTTACATATCATTCCAGCCAATCAGTTCAAATGTAACTTGTGGCCCATTTCCCGTACAATGGTGGTTTAAAAAAAGATTTTATGTGCAGAAATGATTTCATGCTGTCAGGCATCCCCACTATTTTATTTTGGTTATAATTTATTAATTCCTAGACTATTTGCGTAACGTTTTACATATTCTTTGTCAGCAAGCCCTAAGGAACCCAAATATACAAATTTAAAAGAGCTAAGTGGCTGCGTTCAAAATATGCAATACCCGTTTTAATGTGTTGTGGAAACGCTTGTATTTATGCAGTGGCTTATATTTAACGTGGAAACGTTACAATTTGCAGACGAAGCATAAAACAAAGGGGATTTCGAGTACTGTCATTGTGACAGCACTGTTCTTTACCATTCTTCTTCCTTTTTATAGAATTAATTTGTTTAGGCCTTAATATTTTAATTGATATATTATTAAGTGGATTAG
>JAMPIV010000129.1:0-163073 GCA_024509875.1 Oreohelix idahoensis
TAACTAACTAACACAAGTCCTAGAATGAACACCAAAATCCGAGGAAAAAAAAACGCTGCTCCTCAGAATTGCGACCGCTCGACAGCGCGTCTAAATGAGTTCTCCTCTATAAAATCATTACTAGCTCATCTGTCCTTGTTTATTGTAAATTCATTGGTTCCTCCTATTCTTCGCTCAGCTGAAAAATGTTCACGCTTATCCGCTGTGTAAACAACTCAGTGAAGTGTCATCCGTTGTCCTGGTAAACTTTTCACGTGCATATTTTTTTCTCAACTCACTTAATCATATAAGGGAGGTAATTAACCATTGTCTCCCTTTGCATATTTGACTTAATCTTATATTATCTTCTCTAAAGCTTGCTATACAATTCTTATATGTACATTTTCTAAACCATAATTACCAACTCACCAAATCTACTTATGTGTAATTAAGCACTTTCCTCCCCTGACTTTAATAATTAGAGTCTTCTCCCTTTGATCAAAGCATGATTTCACTCATCTTATTTCCCTTTTAGCAAGACAAATAGTCTTTATTCAAATCTATTCTTATTTCTTAAACCATTTTTCATACCTTCCCTCTTAACCAAAACCAAATCACCGCTTGTAATTCCTGCTTGAGCATTTTATAATGCTCCCAGCAAAGTGAACGGTGACAATGACTAGGCACATGAAATTTAAACATTCCCTCGTGGATCTATGTAGCAGTCGTATCAAAACACCGCATCTGGCCGAGCAAGAAGTACTAGATGAAGAGATGATCATTTCGGTAGAGAATTCGTCAGTTTCGACATTGAAGGCAAGGTGTGGAGAAATAGAAACTTCCCCACTATTCACAGCTCCAAAAGTTAAAAAATCAAATCAATGCAAGGTAACAGGGTTTTATTCAAGACCAATTACGAATGCCAAGAGAGAGAAATTAGACGACTAGATTTTAAGAATAATCGTGAAGGATCACCTTCCATTCAGTATTGTTGAAAGTGTTGAGTTTAGGAAATTTATCTCGATTCTAAACCCAAGCTATGAGCCACCAAGTCGAAAGACATTGTCTAACAGCCTCTTATCAAAGTTGTATGACATCACGCTGTTAGATGTTAAAAATGATGTGAGTAGTGCGTCATACGTGAGCCTGACCACTGATGGGTGGACATCTTTGAAAAACGAAAATTATTTAGCAGTAACGGCGCACTTTATAGACAAAAACTGTCATATGAAGTCCTACCTGCTGTCTTGTGTAAAATTTACCGGTAAACACACATCAGAAAACATTGCAGATGCTCTGAAAACTATTGTGTCGCAGTGGGGGCTGCAAGACAAAATTGTAGCATGCACAACGGACAATGCAGCTAACATGGTAAGAGCTGTAAAATTGTGCCAATGGTTGCACATACCATGCTTTGCCCACAGTCTCAACCTTGTTGTTCAAGCAAGCATGGAAACAATTTCACAGACACGAGAAAAAGTTAAAGCTGTTGTCGAGTTTTTTAAAAGAAGCCCACAATCTCTCGAAAAGCTTCATAGCATCCAGAAACAGATGGGTTTTCCCAACCTGACGCTGAAACAAGATTGCCCGACCCGCTGGAACTCAGCCTACGAGATGTTTGACAGGGTAAACCATATAAAAGAGCCAATCCAGTCCACGTTAACAATAGTGAATGCAAACTTAGGATCAAAGCTGACTTTAGAAGACTGGTATGTAATCGAACAGTCAAAGAAAGTCTAGCAGTGCTTTTATGATACCACCATGGAAATTAGTGGCCAAAAATACGTAACACTGTCAAAAGTTGCACTGCTAAGCCAAGGATTGCTGAACCACTGCCTCAGTCTCAAAAGAAATAGAAATGCTAACTGAAGAACTAAAAAACAAAATTTATAACAAATATAGTGATCTAGCCATTGTCTGGGAGGCAACATTGGTCGACCCCCGATTCAAAGAGCATGGGTTTTTCAGAAATGAGCAGCGATTGAAAGAAACTAAAGAAATTCTAATTAACGAGTGTTGTGCCTTACGGAGCCAAGAAGGAACCTCAGTAGCAAACCTTCCTCAAATAATAGAGCCAAGCGTTGCCACTACTACATCTTGTTCCGTGTGGGACGAGTTCGACAAATCCATCGGAGACCTGCTAAAACAAAGAGAGGAAAATCCTAGGGCCGACAGCATTGTAGAAATTGAGAAGTACGCTCAAATGCCACTGCTGCCAAGGTTAGACGATCCGCTTCTTTGGTGGAAGAAGACTGAAGTGATCTGTCCACATATTTTTGAAATAATGAAAAAAAGATTGTGCATCGTGGCAACTTCTGTTCCATGTGAACGCATATTTTCTAAACAAGGTCAGCTAATAAGTGAACGTCGGACTCGCCTTTCTAGCGGAAAAGTTTCAAAAATGATGTTTTTAAACATCAATTTAAAGTGAAAATTAATATTGAAGTGGTTGCTTCAGATCATTGATTTCTTTTATATGGTAATGTAACGCTTATGTTTTATGTTTTACGTGTATAAGTTTAGGTAGTTTTTTGTTGTTGTTATTTTTACTTACAACTCTACCTTTGCAGTGAGAAGATAAAAGACTTTTCCTGAACATTCAAAGATAGTATGTAATATCAAACATGTCATATTTTTCAGGGATGTGTTATGATGACTTGATTTTACAAGTGATATTATTTTTGCTGAGAAGTTATAGACACTGGAAATTGTGTCAGTGCTGCAGTTGTCAATGTTTTAGGCACTATGTTAAAGTTGAAAGTGTCCGTGTGTTCGTGTAAATGTAATGGACACTTTATTAGCTCTGCTGATATCTGTGTACTCGGTGTAGATTTTAATCATTGTCTACCAAAACTAGCTTACTCTAGTTTGATATTATGTGTTATTATTACTGTTATTATCATTGTTGTTTTTTTTATTATTTTCACATATACTTCAGCTATCATCATATTTCCGTTTTATTTCATCATAATGAAGACTTGTGTAAAAATATTGAATTGTGGTCACACGAAACGCCATAGATTTTCACACACGCCAGTACCGCGCAAGAAAAAACAGAGACATCGTCTCACACAGTTCATGACTGTCTATTAGAGACTTCTTTCTACCCGATACGGGCAAAATGTGCCGGTGTGTCGACACACTGTTTCGACACAGTTTAAATCATTGCGTCGAATGTATCGAAACAGTGAAGTGTGTCGATTTGCCCATCTCTACTGTGGACGTTTTAGACAATTTAATGATACACACTCTGACAGCACGGTTGACGGTCATTGGAACAGGTTGACACAACAAATCATTGGATACTTGACAAATGGGTGGCAACATCGATTTGGCAATCTCATAGCATGTAAATATAATCGGACGATAGGAGCAAATATATATTTATGATAGTCTATCGTCTCATACCTCCACTGACTGGTAGCATCAGTTTGAGTTAACAATAATAATGGTCATCACAATGCTCCTTTACAGACCCTCTGCTGACTACGTCTTTCAGGCTAAGTCTTTTAGGCTTTAAATTCAACAGGGTCTTTCTTTTAAGGTTGACAATCTCAAATAACAAGGAGTAGACTTCAATACATTGTAGGTCTTGGTATCACCATCAGGTAATAAGATATCTCCGTTCTCTGACTGACAATTCAAATAGACCAACAGTGGGATTCAAAATGGCGCCGGTCCAAGTGAGCGACGTTCATCCAAACGATATCTTCCTTATAAATGAAAGTTCCGTTCATTTGCTCATCTGATGTCTTTGGGTTTTCCTTACCCATAAGGAATGTTACATATGTCCACTCACAGTGCTGCTAGTACAGGAATCGTCTACATACGATCCATCAAATATATATACATATATATATATATATATGATATGACATCTATGGCGTCGTTAGGCCTAGGTAAAGTTTTAGAAAATGTTCCTTCTTTACCTTAAGTTCATGAAATACTGGTAACTAGCACACTAACATATATATTCTGGGAGAAGTATCGACCATCATAGTATACTGAGAGAAAACTCCTCTCTTGCCCAGAATCAATCACAATGATGAAAACTTCGGAATCTCATTTGTCCGACAGCCTTCAAGATCTGTCCGTCATCACGGAAGCGCCAACGACGACTCATCGTCTCATTGGGCATGCGCTAATGTTAACCTTTCAACTATATTCAAGTGGGACGACTATATATTTACTTTCACTCGAAGCAAAACATGAGTATTTGCCCTTTGACTAGGGTTCTAACCTCAGACTCAAAATATTATTACCAAATATTTCCAAACATAACAAGTATACAAACAAATAAATATCTTCCTATATATATATATATATATATATATATATATATATATATATATATATATATATATATATATATATATATATATATATATATATATATATATATATATATTGCCACCAGTAATCTGTTGGTAACAGACTACCGCAACCCCCGGGGGAAAAAAATGAAATTTTTTTTTTCCATCTGACAGCAACATACAATAGGCTCACAACGCACGAATAATGCGCAGATGACTAATAAGAGCAATTTATAATGTCAAATTAAGGTAGAGTCATAGATCGACTCGTGAGAATATATCTCAACATCTCAGAGAAAGCATTTCTCTTAAGTATAAATATTTCCAGGGAGGTGCCACCAACGTATACTACAATGCTGGCAATGTTACAATGCATATAACAATTTCATATTTAAGCACTATAAGTACATGATTGACAAAGAAGAAAAATCATCAAAGAACAGCGGTGAATATATATCAATGAACGTAGTGATAGTAGTGATACAATCACTATATTACAAATTACAATGTGTATCTATCTTGATATAGAGAAAGAACTGTTATAGACTTAGATGTGTTAAGAAATCCAAGACCTAACAGTTAGGTGGAATCATGTGGGCATCTAGACAAAATGTCTGCCATCACATTATCTGATCCACGGATAGCTCGTACTGAGAAATGAAAAGGTTGAAGAGCAATTGCATATCGAGTAGACCTCGAGCTCTTCAAATTCTTACTCTGTATAGCCGTAAGAGCTTTTTGGTCGGTTTCTACTATGAAATGTGCGCCTAGAAGGAATCTTTGTAGTTTGAGAATTGACCATACCATAGTCAATAGCTCACGGTCTAAAACCGAATAATTCCTTTCAGCAGCATTAAGTTTTCTGGAGATATACATTACATGATGCAGAGTTCCAGAGTACTCTTGCATTAGTGCCGCTCCAATCCCAGTGGATGAAGCGTCACTACGAAGAACAAATGTCTTATCTGTAGTAGTTAACACTAAAATAGGTGGTGTTGAAAACAAATTTTTAATCTTATCCAAAGAGGATTGGCATTCCTGTGACCAGTGGACCATATTAGGCGACCCTTTCTTTAGTAGTGTAGAAAGAGGTGCCATGATAGAGGATAGATTCTGAATGAATCTTCCATAAAATTGAATAAGACCTAAGAGACTTCGCACTTGCTTTTTAGTCTTAGGAATAGAGATGTTAAGTATCTTAGTGATATTATGGTCCTCTGTCTTTAGGAAACCATGACCAACTCGATGGCCTAGGAAAGAAATTTCGCTAAAACCAATGCAGGCTTTAGAGGGTTTCGCTGTCAGGTTATACTCGCGTAGAGTAGATAGTAATTAAACTAACCCCGAATAGTGATCTTCCCAAGTATCGCTGAAAAGACAGATGTCGTCTAGGTACGCAATGACATCTGACCGATAAGATAGGATTCGACGCATCATGCGTACGAATGTAGCTGGTGCGTTCATAAGGCCGAAAGGCATGAAATTCCATTGAAAAAGGCCTCTAAGTGTAGAAAAAGCCGTAATTGGTTTGGCGCGTTCAGATAAAGGAACTTGCCAATATCCTTTAGACAAATCTAGTTTAGTGAAAAAATAAGATTTAGAAAGCCTAGTAAGTAGCTCTTCTAGTAAAGGCATAGGTTCAGCATCAAACTTCGTAACTTGATTCAATTTGCGATAGTCAACGCAAAGACGTATGTTATTGTCTTTTTTTCGAACAATAACCATCGGCGAAGAATATGCAGAAGTGGATGGTTCAATTATTTTTAAATCTATCATCTCATCCAACTCCTTCTCAACCTGTGCTTGAAAATGTATAGGGATAGGATAAGGTCTGACTCTAATAGGATTATGGTCAGTTAGAATAATGTCATGTTCAATGACATGAGTTTGTCCAGGAATGTCAGTAAGGACATCCTGAAATGTTTGTAACATAACCGAAACTTGTCGCTGTTCTCATAGAGATAAATCAGGAGAGACAGTAACATTTTTCCATGATCCACTAGAATGAAGTGGAATCATCGGAAGCGGAAGATTAACATCCGAAAAACTTGTTTCCTCATCCTGTATTACGGACAGTGATGAGTAATGACCATGTTGGACTGGTGAATCGTCCGTTGCCTGGAAAATAGGCTGTAAATAATCCGGACTCTCATGGAATTCCGTAAGCATTTTGATGTGGAAGGTTTTATGCTTTCCATCAATATCGACAATGTAGTCAACATCGGAAATCTTCGAGATTATATCGTACGGACCTTTCCAAGAAATAAGAAGTCTGTTTTCCCTACAAGGTAGTAAAACAAATGCTTTGTCACCAGGACAAAGTTGTCGTAAGGTTCTTTTCTTATTGGCAAATTGTCTTGCCTTCTGTTTAGCAAATTGAGAAGAAGAAGTTGCCAATTTGCATGCTTCGATAATCTTTTGTCTCAGCGCGATGACATATTCGTAAGAAGATTTTGTGTCATCGGTAATATTATCAGCGGTTATGAGATCATGAAATAAAGACATAGGGCCGCGCGGTCGCGCGCCACAGACAAGTTCAAAGGGAAAAAATTCTGTATGTTCATTGGGGACCTCTCTGTAAGCGAAGAGGGCCGCGGGTAAAACCCTGTCCCAATCTTGAGGATGATCCTCAGTTATCTTCCCTAGTAAGTTTTTGAGTGTTCTATTTAGCCGTTCGACCATCCCATTGGACATAGGATGATAGATACTACTCAAAGATCTCTCTATCTGCAGAGTAGACATTACTTGAGACATGGTATCCGATATTAGTTGGGTGCCATGGTCTGATAATATCTCTCCGGGGAATCCCAGACGAGAAAATATAAGCCAAAGAGCATCTGCAATGTCAGCAGTAGTAATGCTCTTCAGAGGAATAGCCTCTGGCCAACGTGTGCACATATCAACACACGTCAAGATAAACTGATTTCCTCTAGCAGATTTGATCTTAAATGGACCAATGATGTCTATCGCCATTTTCTGAAATGGTCGAATAGGAATGTCTGCAGCCTGAATAGGTGCAGCATGGCGTGGACCTTTGGATTTGACCTCTTGACATACTTTACAAGATCGACAATAAATCCGTATGTCCTTGTTCACAAAAGGCCAAAAGAAAGCCGCCAGAACTCTTGACTTTGTACGGGAAAAACCCATATGTCCAGCACACTGAGAGTCGTGTGCGTGTTGCAAAATTTTAACTCTCAAATTCTTGGGCACAAGAATCTGAGAATGACTTGACTTAGCGGAGTCTTGCACCATACGTACAAGTACGCCATTCTTCATTGTAATCCAAGATTTACGCTTTGTATCTTTATTCGGATCACCTTTTGTTGCAAGAGTGAAGAATTTCTTTAGAGTCGGATCATCTTCTTGCTGTTTTATAAACGAGTCACGAGAAATTACCGAGTGATCATCTTGCTTATGCACTTCATTATCTTCAGTAGATGAAGTTTGAGGCATATTAAGAGCTTGAGCTCTAGTGACTACAGCATTAGCAGTTTGCATATTTTGTTTTTCCCAACGGAAATTTGTTGTGGAGTGCATTCTTTGACTCCGTGAATACGACCGATGATAAGATCAGCGATCGGATTCGGCAGAAGACATGCGTGTACATCTCCTGTAAAGAAAGGAGTAGCAATCCTAATGATAGCAGTAGAGTATTTCTCTAAGGTGCCGCCAAATGTCACACATTTGACTACTTTTCCGGTGGCACGAGAAGGATCTACAAGTGATTGCCTAACACCAATTGTGGTGCATCCAGAATCAAAAAGAACTGAGACTGGATTGTCATTTACTAAAACTTTATGTAAGACAAGAGAACCTCTTCCATCATGCGCGACTGACGCAGGAAGAGCGGGGAGAGGATGGCCGCAACTTAAAGTGGATACCGTAGTTGGTTCAAATAATGTTTTGCATTGGGGGCACTGAGATGCTCTCCCAAAATCAAAAGCGGAACATGCCATATTATTAGCGTCATTATTATCTTTAGTCTGTTTATAGGCTTCATGTGACTCTTGCTGTGCAGAGTTTGCCTGATAATGTGATTTATGTTTTTTTGTATTGTGATCTACCTCGATTATTATTGCCTCTGTAATCATTATTATTTCCTCTATTGTAACCCCTATTTGGGTTTGAGTCATAGTTCTCATGGTTACCATTATCATATTCATTATAATGAGTATTTCTATAACTATGGTCTTGTTGTCTCCATGATGGATGACTTGGATAGTTCCTATAATGACTTCTTCTGCGGAAATTCCTATAATTATGACCACCTCTGTATCGAGGGCTGTCGGCTCGTCTCCAGTTCTTCGCAGAAGAACCCTGAAATGATTGGTTACCTTGGTTTTGATAACTATTATGGTTACCCTTTTTATCAAACTTGTTTTGTGGTCCCTGAAATTTGTGTGAGTAATTAGGGTTGTATGGTGTTGCTGAAGCAACTGGCATACTTTCCTTAACCTTAGCATTGCTAAAAGCTACGTCCGGATGTGCCGTGATGTATTGGGTACAATATTCTTCCATTTCTTTTAGTGTCTTGGGTTTACGCTCATGTAGGAATTCAAGGAATGGTTTATTTACACTTGACATAATCTTGTCTATGAGCAACACGTCCATAAGGACTTCATATGTCTTTTCAGTTTTGGACAGCTCAATCCAACGATTAAATGTAAGACGTGTCCTTGCAATGAATTCTGAGAATTCTACCCCTGATTCAGGTACCATTTTCTTAAACAAAATACGGTAACCTTCCTCTGTTAATTGATATTTTTTTCAATAAAGCTGCCCTAATAACATCATAATTATCCTTGTCAGTCTCTTCAACCAAACTTAAACTAGTCAGAGAATCACCTTTCAAATTTTCTGATAACTGGTTAGCATATTGTGATTTATCCACATTATGAGCTCGACAAGAACGTTCAAATCTATCTAGCCAGAATGTTATGTCATCACTGGAAGGATTGAACGCTGGTACCTTGACCTTGTAAGTAAAGGGTTTACCATTATTACCAGTTGACTGATTAGCAATACCCATATTTGTCAATTTCAATTTTTCTAATTTAAATGCTAACAGTATTTCTTCATGTTCCCTTTTTGCTTTTCTCTCCTCGGCTTCAGCTTCTCTGTCTAATCTCTTTTGTTCAGCTTCTTTGTCTAATCTCTTTTGTTCAGCCTCAGAACTCAATGAAGTAATCTAAAGTCGACATAATGTATACCAATATGTGACTAGATACCTGAAATAGCAATAATGAAATCTATCTCCAAATAAATGGAAACAAGCTCTTAATAGCTTGAATAATCAGCTCCCTTTATCCCAATATCTGTGGGAAACAAGCCTTTAAATAAGGTCTTGTATAATCAACTGTGTACCTCTAATAATAGCAATTAATCATCAGTTGATTCTTTCGCATAAGTTCACTACACAGCTAGTAGTGTAAGATCAAGTATATTTTATAGTATATGTCAGCCAACAACATAAACAAAAGACAATCAAGAAAGACAATACCAAAACGTTCGCAGAAATCAAATAAGTTAAATAGAAAACTGAAGAAAATAATCACAGAACTTGTGATGATAACCGCGAGGAAATAAACAACACAAATGACGTCACAGTGTATAAATATCAAGTTGTATAGAACTAAAAGACAGGAAAGATGAGACCAACAAATACACACAAATGAAAACAAAACTAAAGAACAGGAAAATATCACAAAAACGACGAAGAAGAAAAAAAACGCGTCTTCACAACTAACAGAAATAGCAACAAATTGTCGCTAGCAAATTTTCAATTAAGAAAATTTGCACCTACTGAACGCTATTATAAAACCTCTATGACGTGGTATCTTTTGTAATAGTCACCTTACCCAACCTCCCACAGACATATAAACAAATATCACAAATAAACATGTAAACATAAATATACATATATCATAAATGCATATAATATAATGAAATGTGTTGCAGATAGAAGGCTCAGTTATAATAGTATATTATGGGTCAGTTTCCAATCAAAATAAACTGCCACTTTAATAAATCATATTTCTGTCTTAAACTATTACAAAGTTCAACAATATGTAGCAGAACACAAGAAGATCCACCGCTGACGTGTAAGACCTCTCAGTTCCATAGCACTTCTTCCTAACACAGTTAATTCTTCCAAACAAACTTGCTGTGTAACGCTGTCTGTTCTATCAAAAATGTCAACAAAAGCTGACCTAGATACCGTATACGCTGACAGGACAGGTCATGCTGACATCGACTCTAGAGTTGTACTGCTGGTGTTCATGTTTGTCGTAACAGGCCACAGGAAACGGTCTGGTCACAGTAGCTGACTTCTCAAAATGTCCACTGTGCAGGTTGACCAAGAAAGCTGGCCTACCACGTTGATAAAGCTCCTTTTTTAGATCACCACGTTAATAACGACTGATTTTTGTGATATACGTTAATAAGGGCTTGACGATATTAAGTGGTCAACTCAAACCCGGCACAGTGTTGGTCATATAGGTCACCTTGTCCCGGAACGTAATGAGGCCCCGACAAGAATGTATTGTTGACAATGAGTGTTAGTATGAGTGTCAATGCGCGAATGCATAAATGGTTCTGTAGAGTTGACAAGTTGGTAATAATACACTCATACCCTCACGGCTGGAAGTCAATGATAACTGGAATTACTGTGGACGTTTTAGACAATTTAATGATACACACTCTGACAGCACGGTTGACGGTCATTGGAACAGGTTGACACAACAAATCATTGGATACTTGACAAATGGGTGGCAACATCGATTTGGCAATCTCATAGCATGTAAATATAATCGGACGATAGGAGCAAATATATATTTATGATAGTCTATCGTCTCATACCTCCACTGACTGGTAGCATCAGTTTGAGTTAACAATAATAATGGTCATCACAATGCTCCCTTACAGACCCTCTGCTGACTACGTCTTTCAGGCTAAGTCTTTTAGGCTTTAAATTCAACAGGGTCTTTCTTTTAAGGTTGACAATCTCAAATAACAAGGAGTAGACTTCAATACATTGTAGGTCTTGGTATCACCATCAGGTAATAAGATATCTCCGTTCTCTGACTGACAATACAAATAGACCAACAGTGGGATTCAAAATGGCGCCGGTCCAAGTGAGCGACGTTCATCCAAACGATATCTTCCTTATAAATGAAAGTTCCGTTCATTTGCTCATCTGATGTCTTTGGGTTTTCCTTACCCATAAGGAATGTTACATATGTCCACTCACAGTGCTGCTAGTACAGGAATCGTCTACATACGACCCATCAAATATATATATGTATATGATATGACATCTATGGCGTCGTTAGGCCTAGGTAAAGTTTTAGAAAATGTTCCTTCTTTACCTTAAGTTCATGAAATACTGGTAACTAGCACACTAACATATATATTCTTGGAGAAGTATCGACCATCATAGTATACTGAGAGAAAACTCCTCTCTTGCCCAGATACAATCACAATGATGAAAAACTTCGGACTCTCATTTGTCCGACAGCCTTCAAGATCTGTCCGTCATCACGGAAGCGCCAACGACGACTCATCGTCTCATTGGGCATGCGCTAATGTTAACCTTTCAACTATATTCAAGTGGGGCGACTATATGTTTACTTTCACTCGAAGCAAAACATGAGTATTCGCCCTTTGACTAGGGTTCTAACCTCAGACTCAAAATATTATTACCAAATATTTCCAAACATAACAAGTATACAAACAAATAAATATCTTCATATATATATATATATATATATATATATATATATATATATATATATATATATATATATATATATATATATATATATATATATATATATATATATATATATATATATATATATTCATTGCCACCAGTAATCTGTTGGTAACAGGGCTCTAAAATTATGCAGGGCTAAAATACTCTGCTCTGGGTCTGGGTTCTCACAAGGAATCGTCACGTCCTGCACAGAACCACCCCCTGGCTCCCATCAACTGCGATCTATTCATTCTGAAATCCACATCAATCAATCAATGAATACTCTTTAGCTTCCCAAGGAACATAGACCTTCAACAAACACATGTCAAGTCCACCAGTCGGCTGCTATCAACTCAATCTTCTTCTACGTCTTCCTCATCATTGTATCTTCTCCGTGTGTTTCTTGATCTACCTCTGCCTCTCTTACCTTAAGGGTTCAAATACAAGGACTTTTGTTGTAATGCTGTCCACAGGTCTCCTCAATGTATGTTCTATCCATCGCCATCGTCTTCTTCTCATCTCTTGTTTCGCTGGCACTTGTCTTTTTCTTGTCATCAGTTCCACATTGGTGACCTTGTCATACCATTTTAATCCTTCTATTCTACGCAAGCACCCATTTATGAGAGACTGTAACTTTTCTTTTTTTTTTTTTTTTTTTTTTTTTGGTTGTTGTTTTTGCTGTTCTCCATGCTTCAGAGCCGTACAATAGGAAAGACTTGACATTTGTGTTGAAGATTCTTATTTTTGTCTTGGACTTGATTTCTCGTGATCTCCATATATTACAAGGCAATGACAGCTCCTCTTGCATGTGGGATCAACATGCATGCAGTAAACGAGGAGTTAAGTTTAGAATGATTCCTCCTACCTATAATGTGCACAGCTAGTTTCTCAACATGTTGCACTACAGTGGTAATCATAGTGTTGGGCCACTCTGGTGCGGCTAATAGAGCGTTAACTAAACAACTCGAGAACTCAGTGGTTGCATGTTTCCAGGATGAACCGCGAGGAGGTTGTGACAAAAGACTTATTATTTCGTTCGTCCCATTTTCACTTTCTCCTTTCGGTCAGAACTCACTCAATCATCTTTTTTTCTCCTGCTTCGGTCATTATCTGTACGTTAAGAATATTATCTTCACCTCGCTGGGTTCACTCCAGGTACGTTACCGGCTCGTCACCTTCCTGACCTGTTCACCTTTCTGTATGGCGCTTAGAGAAGAAGGGAATATGGCCACCTTGACTTGTTTACTTACCGCTAACAATAGACGCGTTTTAAGTAGTCTATTCCCATTAGATTACACAACCAACGATTTCGGCTCATCTAGTGTGTGGCGGGTTGTCTGCCCTGCAGTAGTTTTCCACTAACGGCCAAACAAGGATGAAGGTTTTCAAAGGAATCAACGTTCGCTCAAGATTAATCTTGGCAGAGACATAAATAGAAGAATGATGGTTCCACTTCAATGAGTTTCACAGGGATTATAGAATGGCAATCAAAACAACTGAGTGTCACGGAACTGTCTCCCCTGCTTTGCAGCAGTGGTCCAACACTGGCCAAAACTCAAGAGTATCTAATATGCGTCTTCAAAGGTGTCTACCTTCGCACAAGATAACTCTTGGCAGTTGTAGATAGAAGAATAAGGATGCTTCTATCTCATGGGAGTCTTCATAAGATATTTGAGTAGTCAAGAACAATGCTGCGTTAGGCAGGGCAATTGTTAACTTATACCTTTCCGCCGCCTTTTATGAAGAACTTAGCAATTATTAATTTCAGCTCGTTCAAGCCCCCACCCTGATTTACTCACTGGAATTCTTTTTAATATAGTATAGCTCTGTTTAGAGTGCAATTTGTAAATTGACTGAGACAAACATGTAGTACATTCAAAATGATTAAACCGACGTTACATTTGTATATTTACAAATAACAGATTTAATAATCATTTAGGTTTTAAAAAGTTTTAAAAAAATGAATAATTATTTATAAAAAAGTTTATCATCACTGTTCTGATGGAAGGTTAGTTTTTAAAGGAGGTCACTTGGCAACATTTATGGGTTACTTAGCTGTCAGTGATGGTCCTGCTTCTTATGATGGTTTGGTTCTTGGTAGATTGATCACGCTCGTCGCTGGTCAAGGTTGTAGAGCGCAGCACGTTCCCAGAAAAGTCAGGGAGTGTCTACGAAGTTGGTCTCTCGTTTTAAGCCCAGGCCACGTTTCCCTTCTTGTTCCAGAGTAGTACCCTCAACTGGTATCACCAACAACTATTGTAAAAGAATAGAAACAAAACGCTCTCATAAGTATTTCGTTTTCCAAAACATAGTTATGGGTCCCTTTCTCCTATTCCACCATCCCATCTACCTCAGAATTTACCCTCGATGACAATTAAGCTTAATTCCCTCGAGAGAAAACTTTCTTTACATTAAAATCGAATAGCTTTATATTTACTTTACATTCAAAAGACACGGTTAATAGTGTAGATCGAATATGTTTACGTTAACATCTACACTGATTGAAAAGTGTTCACAATATAGATTGAATATGTTTTCATTTACATCTACGCTGGTTGAAAAGCTTTGAAACTTTCATTCATTTTTAAAGTGAATATGTTTACATAGACATTTACACTGGTTGAAACTGTAAATATTATAATTAGAATGTACATCATTTCTTTCATCTTTTCCTCCCTGCTCCATATGGAATTTGGACTACCTGTGCTTTCAATTCTCTTTAAGAAACTAGTAATAAAGCAGTCACCAGCCCTTGCAGTGGTGGTTCATGAAATCCTTCTAAATGCTGAGGTTGCCAGCCTCACATAAATTGGACATCCACTAGCAATTTTTACACATTAATATTCACAAGGCAATATATACATATTAGTTCACATGTAAGTAATGAAAAGAATAGAATGTGAAATGCACAACTTACGCCAGTCTTGGCTCACAGACTGTTTGCTCAGAGAAGTAGGTTTAAGGCTATGGAAGATGCCTTTTTCACGTGTCTAGGTTGTTGTTATTTTAACACTAGATTCCCTCTATGACTCCGTGTTTCAGTTTCCTCAGATTTCGGTTCATTAGTAAAATGGTTTCCTGGGCTCCTTAAGTCCTTCAAGATGTTCCACAAAGTCCGGTCTGATATGTATGAAATCTGATTCTAATCTTTAACTCTAGCAAGGTCTGGTTGTCGTCGTGGAAAGCGATTCCCACGGTGTCTTAAAACTGCGAAAATTTCAGGTTACATGGCCCTTCTTCCCCCGCATTTGTTTTGTTTCGATGCTAAGAGAGCTCCAGTCATGTCAAACATGCGTGTTTAGTGGAGTAATTTCAAAATTATTGCCGTCTGACATAATATGCGTGATGGAAAAGGTCACGTCTCCCATATATGGAATGAAAACATCCGATCCTCTATTGGCAATGTTTACAAATAACTTATTATTGCTTTAATATAAAATAATGTCTTTGTAACAAGGTGTGCCGGAAACGATGGTGACATGCATGTGTGTCCAAAATGTGTCGCACAGACGAGTAATCTCGTTATCTGTCGCTTGAGCACACACAATCCGTCTCTTTACAATCTTGGCAGAGAACGCACCCTGGCCTTATCAGCGATTAAACAAATGCGCTGGGCGATGTTAGTGTTAATCTGTAGTCTGATGTCGGCCACACCCGAGATTAACAAACATTGTTGTCTATTAATTATTATCTCAGCCGTTCCTTGCAATGCAGGGAGAAACGGATAACCAAACGGACATGACGACTTATCAGTGAGAGGAGGGTAAAAATGTTTGAAAATACAAACTATCTGCTACATAGCAAAGAAAGAAAGAGGTGCCGATCATGGAAAAGCACGTAAATAGTCAGTACAGCAAATGTCCAGGATACGGCCGTAATGAAGCAGAGATCGACCCAAAAATAATTATGTGACACTGTGTCATCTAAGTTGTCATACATTTCGTATTCTTACGCCCGCTTTTGTGAGAAAATATCAGATTTGACTCGCATTTTTTGTTAGCTCGTGCTGCTCCCAAAACAACCGACTCCTAATGAGAAGGAACAGTCAAAACTCCACTGAGAACAAGCAGTGACTGACCCAGAATTCAACCGTTCCCACACCATCTGTTAAATACCCAGTACTGGCTCAGCTTATGGACACTGTTTTTTTTAAAACAATTCCTATATCTTCCGATGTAGATGCACTTGACTGTGTTTTCTGAACAAAAATAAATCTTCTTGATTTTAATCTTGTTGATCAAATAATTCACCATTAAAAATCGTGTTTTATATGTAAATATAAATAATCGTACGGGTGTAGACATCAAATTCATTGAAATTATTTATTAATTCAACTAATTCAAAAGACCCGCAACAACGGCTATTGTTTTAAAAAAGGGCCTTTTTCTGGGCCTTACTGTAATAATTAACTAGCCAGGTGTTGACGATGGTTTCTTTGTTGGCGTTGGTTCCCAGGAGTATTATTGACTGTTCTGTCAATCGTCAAATGTGGCGGCGGCATGTCCCTAGCAGTATTACTGTGGTAGCCACTTCAATTGTCAAAGCAAACGTCTTCAAGACCCATCTGATGAGGCGTCTAGCAACTTGATTCATAGAATGTTATCACAGAATGAGAGAAAATAAATGTCTCTTCTAAGCATTTGATCTCCTGACATGAGAATCAGGCGCCCTCCGCTTCCATTCCACCACTTCCTCAGAAACTTTACCCTCTCTGAGCATTAATGTTAACCCCAGTGAGTCGGATGAAAGTGCGTTTAGATAGCGGAAAACGCCAATTGCATTTCGAGTTTAAACATGTTTGAATATATACATGAATTTATTAAAATGATAATATTATAAATATGTACACTATGGTGTCATCATCATCCACTCACTGCTCCACATGGAACCTGGGGCTACCTCTGCTTTTGAATTTCTTGTGAGGAAGTCTGCACAAAGCAGCCACCAGCTCTTGCAGCGGTTCATGAATCCAATAATTTTATATGCTGAGGTTGCCAGTATCGTATGAACCTGTACATCCATAAGCAATTTACATATGTTATATGCAAAAATGTAAAGTAATAAAATTTACATATTACAACTTAATCTGATTATAGTGAATGATTTTACATGCTTCTTGCACAGGAGACACTTCCGAATAGTGTCGGACCGCTAGTTTTAAGAGGCCGTCTTACATGTGGTCGAGATATTACTTTAATTATAATCTCAATGCTATTCAATGTGTAGGTTCCTAGCACTCGTGGTTTCCAGTACTGTAGTCTAGTTTTCTGTATGTCTAATATCAGAAGGTCCTTTTTTTTTTTTTTGCGTTCGCCCGCTAATACTCGAGGCGAAATCTCAGGTTATTATTTTATGTCTAACCTGACATTGATTTTACGTGAGTATCCCTTTATTTCTTGTACAGAGACAGGTGTCCCTCGCCATTCAGGCAAATACTCGCCGATTTCGGAGGTACCCATTGCAGCTGGGTCGGCTCAGGAGCCGCCAGTCCCTGGTCGACGACACTCCTTCAAATGTTCTCGCCAGGTCTCGAGTTAATCCAGTCCAAATCCCGGTCGACGAAAAATCCTCAAATGCCGTCGCCCGGGTTTGATCCTGTATCACCCGGTCGCCAGAGCGGTGTTGTAACCACTACGCTAGCGCGGCTCCCTAGAAGGTCCTCTAATACTTGGCTCTGTCTTTATTTTGGAATCATGTTTCTATTCGTTATCCTGGCTTCTAAAATGTCTTCTTGACGAGATGGAAATGCTGTGGAGTAGTCTTAAAATGTTTCAGATTATTGCGGACATGTTCCTATGCCTCCATGTGGTTTCACTGGAAAGAGCTCCAATCAGAAGTGGTTTATTTTAGCACTTCCATGCCAGTCCAACCACGAATTAATGTCTGATATTGGTAGGGGTCATTTTGCCCCACTACCCTCAGGTAGAACATTCTACATGACACCAGACCATATTGTTTTCCAACTCCATTACCTATACAGTGTCGTGCTGCTTCGTGGGTATTTATCTTGTTTACAACTCACTACTTCATTTATCTATCACTGATAATATCTTCAAGAATTATTTTATCACAACAAGGTCTGTGCGGAAGCGATTACGTAGCTTTCCGTACTCCAAAATCACAGTTGTTATCTTACTGTCGGTGTCTTAATGTTCATCAAGATTGTCCTCTTCCGACACGTTATGTGGAAACTGACAGCTTATCTCCCAATACCATTTGGCATTCGTATTGGAACCTGTGAACAACATGTTTCATGTATCTTCTCAGACAAAAAGTATGAGTTAACAATAGAAATGTCGTTCAGTGTAGACTCTTACTCTATCTAGAGCTGGCGATAAGCGAAAAGTCAAAGTGGCAAGTTCGCTATGCTTAAACAGAAGTCAATGTTGCTTCTAAAAAAGGTCAAGAGATCAAGTTAAAGTAAGGGAGTGACAAAGTAGAACAAGATGTGATAAGAATACTTTAAACGATGAAAGCGAAAGAAACGATAATGAGCGGGTGAGAACAAGGAAAAAGGAAGAGCACAGGAGAAAGTTAAACGATGTCACAAGAAAATGTAACGATCGAAGACGTTAAATTGTTCAGTGTTAACTCTGTTCTTCATCCTCTATCTGTTATTCCGTCAATCGTTCCTGCTGTCACATATATTACATGTGCCGTCTTCTCATAGCAAAGTGCCCTCCCCCCCCCCCCCCCCCCCCACAAAAAAAAAAAAAAAATTATTGACCATGAATTTTTGAATAATCTGACTTGCGTTTTATTCCAAATGTACTCGCACAAATGCACTCGCTCAAATGCACTCGCACGAATGTACTCGCACAAATGTACTCACGCACATCGTCATCGTTCTTCTTTGTCATCCGTACGGAGCATGGAGCTACCACTGCTGCTGATCTACTGGCCAGTAGTCCACGCCAAACATTCACAGGCTCTTGCAGCTGTGGTTTATGTGGCTAATTGTTTACATGATGCGGTTACCAGCCCCATGCACAATCTCGTAATAGTTGCCTTGTACGACATGCCTGAGGGTTCAGTAGTTGTATTCTGTCTTTGTCTCTTCAGAGACCCTGGGAACTATACGGTCAGCCACATAAACAGTGGCGTCACTAGGAGGGTGCGGGGGTGCGGACCGCACCGGGTGACACCATCAGAGGGGGTGACACCAAAATGACTGTCTATAAAATTTGTGTGCAGTGTTTCAGCAGAAATTTATTATTTTTTATAAAAATATCCCTGTAGTTAGTTATACCGAATTTTCACTTTAACCACATGAAACTATGTAAATGTAAATACATTTAGGCTGTGCGTATGCTATTGTAATTTAAATGTGCAATTTTAATTTTGCTAATTGTTTATGTCTCTACTATTGACATTACATTCAGTGATATACGGGAATTACGATTCACGAGTAACATTAGTACAAAAAACATTACTAACGATTATGTATGATCTGGTACGGGAGGAGGTCCATGGGGGTGACACCATGAGTTACCGCACAGGGTGACACCAACCCTAGTGACGCCACTGCACATTTAGCCGACTGCCAAAGTCACTTAGAGACACTTTGCCGATGCCCTTTTATAAAATACGTTCATTACAACATGGTTATGGCACAAAAGTTAGTCCCATAGTTGATACTGTCGTAAGGGAGTTAAGTGTTAGAGACTTCACAATACTAGGGTTACAATACGTCCTCATTTATGGGACACGTCCTCATTTTGGTGGTAAAAATTACTGTCCGCACACATTTTTGTGAATTCCCTGTTTTGTCCGCATTTCTAGTGATTGGAAGGTGTTACGTGTCGTTATTGTTCAATTATTCCGGAGATATTCTCTGTGGCCAAGGTAGACTCTAGGGGCAGTCACACAACACGAAATCAGCATGTATTTCAACGATGGAAGGAACTTTCCATGCATAATTTTATTCAGATGTGCCTTAAAGTCGTTATCTAAGAAGAAAGTGACGTACGTTATTGTTGTAGTTTAATTCATCGTTGAGGTACAGTTCTGTAGATGGGACCCCAAAGAGCTGGCTAACTACATGTTGAATGGTTATACATCTGGTATGTTGATATTTGGTATTGATGATATATATATACGCCCACACAGGGCTACTGTAAACAAGTCATGAGTACATCACAGTAACTCACGAAGATGATGTCAAGTAAGCGTTAAACGACTGTTGACGTTTCAACACTTTACTACAGGACGACAACAGGTTACGCCGACATCATTACATAGTCATTTTGACAGGACTCAGTAACATCATAGGCATGATAACAGTTCAATGCAGCTGGCATCTATAAATCATTAGTAGCTTGTACATATCATAGTACTGGCATATCATTCTATCCTTTTTTGGTACAGCTACAGGAAAACTACCCCGCATAGGGAGCGGGTAGTCAAGTACATAAGCTTAGTTCATCTTTCACCTGACCCCAGCAAGTCAGGTACTTCTCTGGTCAAATTACGCCGCAAGGTTAACGGGCTTCTAGCATACAATGCTAATCTCTACTTTCTTTTAAATATCCTCTGACTAACCCAGTCAGGTACATTTTCTGGAATAAGCAGGCCGCGCAAATATGGCGAGCTCCTAAAATACGATGACCTCCGTGGCTTTTCTTTTGACAAACAAGGTATGTCAGTCCTTGTTCAAATGATACCGCCTGAATAGCGGGTTCTAGCATGTGTAATGTTCTCTGGGCTTCTTTAACCCGATAAATACAATGTCAGTATAATGAGCGAGCTCCAATACTAATATCTTCAGTGAACTCTTTCCCGCACAGGAGGAAACGTCACTACAATGTCAATTGACAACAGAGAGAAAAAAAATGGTGTAAAGTTATTTTACCTTGCCAGCAATCCAACGAATAAACACCAAAACAACACTCGCCATCCTTGGCACTTAGAATAACACATGGGGATAAATCTTAGACATCTTTTGACACACAGGGGCTTTCTTTCCCCGAACGCCTAGCCAGATAGGAGACGCTGCGCGTCTTAACCCCTTGAAAATCTCAGCTCGACTCCCTTGACATACAGTCTTCTTCCCGCGCGCCAAATTCTCGCGCATGCGTCGTAAGACGCAAGTCCCCTGAGTTAAGCTCAGGTGGGCGATCTGAAACATTCCAGGAAAAGCTGACTACTCGAGCCATATATGGTCAGGTTGCAAGACGTCGGTATTAAAATTAGACCGCTTGGATAAAAGACAAGTGGGATAACAACTACTTCTGACTTAAACCAAAGTATATAGCGAGTAACTCCCCTTAGACCAAGAATCTGAAAATTACGTCCCCGACTGCATTTAACAGTCTACCACACCCCCCGGGGAAAAAATGATACCATCATTTTTTTGGAAAAAAATTTACATAGAATACGACAAAGGAGGGTGGTAGTATTGCAATATCTACAATCTGGTAATCAAATGCATAGCATAAATAAATATCAATATAGAGGTGTACATGGACATACAAATAAATTAATAATAATAATATAATAATAGCCCCTTCAGTCATAACTGACTATGGGAATGCGCCCCTGAGGTGACAGTCCTCAGCTGCTTATTTTCCTTGTTATTTTCGACGTTTTCTCCCCTCCTCTGCTTGTTGTGTAAGCCTCTCTTCGCCCAATCTGAGGTGGCGCCGTAAATAGCATCACCACTTAGTGCGATCGGCAGCTTCATCCTCCCATGTTGCTGGATCAATGTCCAGTGCCCTCATATCTCTCTTGCACACATCTTTGAACCTCAGCTGTGGTCGCCCAACTGTTCTCTTGCCATCTGCTAATTGTCCGTAGAAGATATCTTTTGGGATGCGACCATTTTCCATGCGGCGAACATGGCCAAGCCAGCAAAGTCTGCGCTGTCTACGCAGTGTATACATACTTTGAAGGCCAGCACGTGACAACACCTCGACATTTGTCACTTTATCTTTCCACGAGATGCCGAGGATGCGGCGTAGACACCGTAAATGGAAGGTATTGAGCCTTCTTTCTTGCTTAGCATAGGTCGTCCAGGTCTCGCTGCCATATAGGAGTGTGCTGGTGACGCAGGCATTATATACCGCAGCTTTGGTCTTCATTGCGAGTTTGGAGTTTCCCCAAACACGCGATGTGAGGCCGGCAAAGGTAGCTGCAGCTTTGCCAATGCGGCTGTCGATTTCTGTATCCAGTGAGAGTTTGTCATTGATGGTAGACCGTAGGTATGTGAAATGGTGCATCACTGCCAATTCATAGTTATTGATAGTGATAACTGGTGCAGCACCCGCATCCTGACTCAGCACATTCGTTTTCTTTAGACTTATTGTGAGGCCAAAGTCCTTGCATGCTTTAGTGAAGCGATTCATCAAGTTCTGAAGTTCCTGTTGGCTTTGAGTGACGACTGCAGCGTCATCAGCGAACAACAAGTCTCTTATAGTGACCCTTCTGATTTTTGTTTTTGCCTTCAGCCTTGAAAGATTAAACAGACGGCCATCTGACCTAGTGTGAAGGTATATTCCTTCAGTTGCATCTCTGAATGCATGTTTTAAGAGTAAGGCAAAGAAGATCCCGAAGAGGGTCGGAGCCAGAACACAGCCTTGTTTAACGCCACTTCGTATGTCAAAGGGCTGTGACGTGCTTCCAGCATATTGGACTGTTCCCTTCATGTCGTCATGGAATGACTTTATCATGTCCAGCATTTTAGAAGGGCAGCCTATTTTCAGGAGGATTTTGAAGAGTCCATCCCTACTAACCAGGTCAAATGCTTTTGTGAGGTCTATAAAGGCGATATATAAAGGCCTTTTCTGCTCTCTTGATTTTTCCTGAAGCTGGCGGAGAGAGAAGATCATGTCTGTTGTTGATCTACCAGCTCGGAATCCACACTGTGACTCTGGATATATGCGCTCAGCTAACTTGTGTAGTCGCATTAAGACGACTTTGGCAAAAACCTTACCAACAATACTAAGAAGAGAGATGCCTCTGTAGTTATTGCAATCACTTCTGTCACCTTTATTTTTGTACAGTGTTACAATCTTGGCATCTCGCATGTCTTGAGGAATAGTTGTCTCTTCCCAGCACTGGCACAGCATCCTATGCAGGGGATGTAATAGCGTGCTCTTACAGCATTTGATTAAATCAGGAGGAATCCCATCACTGCCTGGTACTTTGCCAGAGGCCAAGCTATCAATGGCCTTGCTGAGTTCCTCTAATGTTTGTTCGGCATCCAGCTCCTCGATAGTTGGCAGACATTTGACAGCATCAAGGGCTGCAGACGTAACAGTATTTTCTCTAGTATAAAGCTCAGAGTAGTGCTCGACCCACCTCTCCATCTGCTTACCCGTATCGGTTACCTTCTCTCGGCTGATGGTTTTTAGCGGTGCCATCTTACATTTTGGGGGCCAAGTGCTTTCTTTATACCGTCATACATTTGTTTGATGTTGCCTGTTTGCGCTGCGATCTGGATGCTCTCACTGAGCTGGAGCCAATAGTCATTTGCACAGCGTCGAGCAGTTTGTTGAACTTTGCTTCTCGTAGCCTTCAGGATCTGTAGGGTTCTAGCACTCGGTGAACGTTTGTATTCATTCATAGCACTGCGCTTAGCTTCAATGACAGGTGCCATCACATCTGATGAAGCATCAAACCAGTCATTTGACTTTGCCGTTTTCTTACCAAAGGTGGCAAGTGCAGTACTTTGAATGGTGTTCCGTAGATGCTCCCAGTTCTCTGTAATAGTATCACCATGCTGAGGGCTGCTGAGCACTTTCTTGAAGGTCGCAGTAAATTGAGCGATCATGACAGGGTCTGACATCTTGCTGGTATCAATGCGTGGTTTCCCTTCATGTCTGACACGATAGAGTTTTCTTGGTTGTGCTCTGATTTTGCAGCAAACCAAGGAGTGATCTGTATCACAGTCTGCACTATGGTACGAGCGCGCGGAGATCACAGACCTGAGAAATGGCCTTCTGACGAGAATCAGGTCCAGTTGGTGCCAGTGCTTGGAACGTGGCTGTCTCCATGACACCTTATGCTGGGGTTTTGTCTGAAAGTAGGTGTTGGTCACGCAGAGGTCATGGTGGACACACAGCTCTAAGAGCCATTGTCCATTTTCATTCATCTTGCCAATACCAAACCTGCCCAGACATGAAGGCCATGAAACATTATCGGCACCCACTCTAGCATTAAAGTCACCAAGGAGAACAAGCTGTTCTTGCCTAGGTATGCTTTTGATGACTGCTGCTAGATTCTCGTGGAACTCATCTTTAGCTTCTGAGGCAGAGTACAGAGTAGGAGCATACACACTGACAAGGGTGATGGGACCTGTGCTAGTTTGCAGGCGGAGCGTTAACAGGCGTTCTGATCCATTCTCTTACTTACTTACTTAGTCGTTCCCCTTCTACCGTGAGGTGTAGAGGTTTGGAAGAGAGAGCGCCAGACCATTCTATCAGCTGTCTTCTTCCTGGCCTGGTTCCATTCTAGTCCTCGGTCCTTCAAAGATTGTCTAATGTTGTCCTCCCAGCGGACTCTGGGTCGTCCTGGAGGTCTGGATCCCTGGCTCTTTGTTTCCCATGCTTGTCGTGGTAGCCGATCTTCTCCCATTCTGCAGACATGGCCAAACCATCTTAGTTGGGACTGTTCTATTTGGGTCTGCAGCGGATGGGATTTTAGGCCTTGACGGATCGTCTGGTTGCGGACCATGTCTCTTCTTGTTACTTCAACCACTTTCCTCAGATACCTCATTTCTGAGGTTTGGATCTGGCTTTTGTGGGTTGTAGTCATTGCCCATGACTCGCATCCATATGTCAAGACTGGGACATAGGTGGAGCGGTATACAGCCATCTTCGTTTTCTTACCAACCTCTTTCTTGCTGAGGAATCCACGATTTATGGCCTAAAAAAGTCTCCCAGCCGCTGCTTTTCGAGTGGCCAACTCTTCTTTGATGCCTCCCTTTCGGTCTATAATAGCTCCGAGATATTTAAAGTGGTCGACCTGCTCCAGGACCTGTTCTCCCAACTTAATCTGATGTTTTCTTTCTTCTCGTGATATCACCATGGATTTTGTTTTAGAGCTGCTTATGACCATCCCTCTCTTCTCCAGCTCTTCCTTCCAGACTTGCAGGTTGGATTGGAGATGTGCCTCTGATTTAGCGATCAGGGCAACATCATCAG
This sequence comes from Oreohelix idahoensis, assembly GCA_024509875.1. Lineage (NCBI taxonomy): Eukaryota > Metazoa > Mollusca > Gastropoda > Stylommatophora > Oreohelicidae > Oreohelix > Oreohelix idahoensis. The sequence continues at coordinate 25,191 of JAMPIV010000129.1, forward strand.
CAAATGCCAGCTCCGAAATATAGACCTGTCTCATCTTCCAGTACCCCACTGAATACTTTCTTGTTCTCTCCTTACATGCCTTGATGACATCGTCCATAAGGAGTATGAAGAGGTAAGGTGATAGGATATCACCTTGTCTTACACCAGTGGTGGTCCTGAACTCTTCTGACTTATGGTTTGCTGTCCTCACATAATTTCTGCAAGACTTGTAGAAGCTCTGTATAGCATGAATCAGAGGTGCTGGAATATTCTTCCTTGCCAAACAGTCCCAAAGTTTGCTCCAGGGGACCCTGTCAAACGCCTTTTCCAGATCTATGAAACAAAGATGGATCTCACTCTTATACTCAAGGGCCTTTTCACTCAGCTGTCTGAGTGTGAAGATTAGGTCTTGAGTACTTCGGTTTGCTCGGAATCCGCACTGGACCTCATCCAATTGTGGCTCAGCTAGGCGTCGGAGTCTCTGCTCTAGGATTCTAGAGTAGATTTTACCAGGGACACTGAGAAGGGATATGCCTCTATGGTTTCCACATTGTCGATTGTCACCCTTTTTGAAAATTGGTGTTATGATGGCAATCTCCCAATCCTTTGGTATGGTCTTGTTGCACCATGCTGCCTGTAGGACCTTTAAGAGTAATAGGTCGCCTGATGCTCCCATGTACTTAACCATTTCTGGTGTTATACCATCATGCCCTGCTGCTTTGCCCATCTTGATTTTCTCTAGTGCTGCCCTCAGTTCTTCCATCTTTATGTCATCTTCACCATCATTGGTTTCCTCTTCTGTGTCAGTGGTTATCATTTCTGATGCTTCATCATGCTCACCATCCAGGAGTTCTGAGAAATATTCTTTCCATCTTTCCATTACTTCCTTCGGGGCAGTAAGCAATTTGCCTTGCTTGTCCTTTATAAATTTGAGAGGGCATTGTTTTTCTTTCCTCATGTTCTTTAGGGTCTTATAGAACAATTTCTGGTTTTCTTGTGCATCTTTTTCTAGCTTTTCTCCAAATTCTTCCCAGGACTTCTGTTTTGCTGCTAGCACTTTGTTCTTTGCTTCTGTTCTGAGTGTCACATATTCTCTATATTTTTCCATTTGTCCTGTTGTGTTTTTAGCTCCTAAGTATTGTTTCCATGCCATTTTCTTCTCTCTTATTTTCTCTTTGACTTCCTCTGTCCACCAAGGTGTCCTCTTTCTCTGGTTCCCAAGTCGGACTTCACCGCATGCTTCTGCAGCAGCTGTCTTTATGATATCCTTGAATTTATTCCAGAGGGTTTCCAAGTCATCAGGTCGTTCTTCTGTGTTACTCACTGCTGTAGCAATAAGCCCCTGATATCTGGTCTTAATTTCTGGCTCTCTCAGCTTGTAGGTCTTAATGCTCATTTCTCCTGCTCGTTTACTTGGTTTCTTGCGTGATGTTGGGCAGTTCCTGGTTCAACCATTTTAATTAGCGATTTTTTGACCGCAAAACCTACTCCGTGTTCTCTAGTTTTATTAAGATCTTTCCCTTGCCAATAAAATGTGTAGTCCTTCTCGCTTACCGTTTCAGAGTCCGCCAGGCTCGTTTCCTGAAGTGCAACTATATCCACCTGAAGTCGTTTAAGCTCATCATTAATTATGGCTGTCTTCCTTACATCGTTTACGTCCTGTAGGTTTTCGGATAGTCCAGTCAACATAGTCCGGACGTTCCAGCATCCCAATCTGAGAGTTTGCTTATTTCTATTATTCTCATAATTGCTTGGTGCAAAATTTTCTGTCCACAGTTCGGGTTTGACCCTAATCCCCATGCACCCAATGGGGAAAGCAGACAGTGGCGGGACAACACTTTATTGACTGGGGGCTGCCCAAATTGAAGCGGGCGGTAGTGATCCAATGAGATTCTAGAACCTCTCCCACTGTCAGAAGTAGCCCCTGGCGCAATGCCCTACGCCGATTGGGCAAAATGCTTATAACCGGTAACTGCTACTTCCCGTGTTTTGCCGACACCTATAGGGTGAAGCTGGAGTGCCCTCTCCAGGGCACGAGCTTGGGCACAGTTATATGGAGATCAAGCTGTTGCCCATGCAGCATGTTCCCCCTCTCCACACAGCTGGTAGATCCAAAGGAACGGCAGTAGCCGATACAGTTTGGTACCAGCCACGTCGCAGATGTTGCCAGAATAATGTCGAATCGACATTAGACTGCCTTAGGGACTCTGACTCCGGATTTATCCTCAGGATTTACTCCCGAAGCCAATTCCATAAATGGATATTCCCGCAAGGCAGCGGTGGTTTGAATTCAGAGTTCCTTCTCTTAGATAAGCTACCAACCAAGGATAACGAGCCGGGGGTTGTAGTGAGGATAAGCTCTCACTGCAGATAAATGCTTCTATGGCACGCGCCTCAAGCAGCCTCTGACAACCAAGTCCAGCTCTCGGCCTTCACGTGTGGCTCAATTTGAGCCCGGCGGAACTGTTTTCACTGACGGGAGAAGGGGCAAAGGCGAGCGACTGGCGCCTTAAAACCAGCAGCTTCGGGGGAATAAATTATACACCCCAAAATTAATAATGAGCATGTACAGCAGGCTCCTAACGCAGGAATGATGCGCTAATGAAAGTGATCACAATATATATTACGCCATTATGTCAGGCTATATTGACGCCCAATGGAGCGTTGAATGAGAACAGGCAAAATATTATCTCACATCGTTAGAGAAATTATTCTCTTAAAGTATTACCATTCAAAAACCAAAATGAGGTGCCAGAAATGCACCTTAAAGTGCTGGCAACGTTACTATGCTAGCCCAAAATTACATACATGTAGCTATATATATCACATCAAAAATACAATATCTCAATGTCTAGCTATGATAACTTACAAAACAGCGGTGTCATTACCTTCATGTACTGTTAACTAAGTAATGTACCGCACTATATAAACACATTATGTTGAAAAGGCTACATCATATCAAAAATAATATCTTTTAATACAATGTTTTAAACAATATTAACTACATGGAGATGGCATGTGAAGTCCAAGACGAAGTGTAAGAGGTCATCTCTACAGTATCGTCCGATGGGTAAACATGGACATCAAAATTCTCGGAATGGCTGGTAAAATGTACAGACTCTCCATGAAATATCAATGATACCTAGAGAAAATACAAATGACACAATTGTATTTGATAACCGTAGTAATTTCTAATATACAATATTTAATCATGTATTCCTAGGTATAAAATGTGGCTGTGCAAACTTTTGACCCATATATTGTGATAACTAAACCTTCCTCCGTTATACCAGAGACGGTAACAGAGAAAGAGAATCAATCAATTTATAACCATGAATTCGATAGGATAATATCGAGATCTGTCACCATTATAATATCTATTGGAACCATTATTCGGATTTGAACCCCAGTTAGCATAGTTGCGATTGTTATTTTCTGTTTGATCAAAATATCTTTTCAATGGATTTTGTTGTCTCCAAGAAAAATTATTATAAGGTTGGTAACCTCTATCAAAGTTCCTATAGTTACTGGGACCAAAATGTTGAGGATCATTAAATTGCCTCCAGTTCCTTGAAGAAGAACCGTTACGTGATGGACGCCATTGGTACTGTCCACAATCACGATTATCTCTCCTAGCAAAATTTTTGTTATTTTTGCCTATAGCAATGTGCTTAATCGTGTGTTACCGGGGCCCGAAAGGGGAGCAAAGAATAGTAACACTGTCCCCTACCAAGCATGTCGTAAAAAGCGACTAAGGAGGGTTGGGCATGGGGCCGGTTACACCATCCTGTAAAAAATTTAAACCACAAAAAACTTCAACAAATATGGACAAGTCAAATAAAGAAAATAAAACACAGCCATCCAAGACAGGGGAAGGTCCTCTCGCGGGGAGGCGTATGATGCAACACAGAGAAAGCCGAAAGGAGTCTGTGTTGCTGACTAACCTTCTTTCTTCTAGGAGAACTTCCAGATTTGGCACCTGGAATGTTCGGACATTAAACGAACAAGGGAAAGTGGCGCAAGTAGCAGCAGAAATGAGGGAATACAAAATCGAGGTTCTGGGAATGTGTGAAACAAAGTGGAAGGGGGTAGACAGGAAGAAACTCATCACAGGTGAATTGGTGCTATCCTCAGGACATGAAGACGAAAGTTCACACCACAGTGAGGGGGTAGCTCTTATGTTATCTAAAGAAGCACAGGAAGCACTAATTGAATGAGAAGCTGTTGGACCCAGAATAATAACAGCTTCTTTCAAAACAGCTAAAAAGAAAATTCATGTAAATGTCATCCAATGTTATGCACCAACTAATGACAAAGAAGAGTCTGTGAAAGAAGCATTTTATACTAAACTACAGGAAATTATGGATAAAGTAAAAAGAAGAGACATCACAATTTTGATGGGTGACATGAATGCAAAGATAGGTACAGCCAACACTGGATTCGAAGAAGTCATGGGAAAACATGGGCTAGGAGTAATGAATGAAAATGGAGAGCTATTCGCAAACTTCTGTGCTTCATATCAACTGGCTATAGGAGGAAGCATGTTTCCACATAAGAGAATACACAAGGCAACATGGATATCACCAGACCATAGAACAGAAAATCAGATAGATCATATATGCATAAACAAGAAGTTTAGATCATCATTGCAGGATATAAAGATATATAGAGGAGCAGATGTGGCATCAGATCACCATCTTCTGATAGCCAAAGTAAAAATGAAACTCAAGAGATATACAACAATGCAAAATTATAGACAACAGTTTAATGTAGGACAGCTAAGAAATCAAGAAACAAGAGACAAATTTGCGGTCACAGTATCCAACAAATTCCAAGTGCTCCAACAGCTGGAAGATGTAGAGAATACAGAAGACTATTGGCAGCAGGTCAAAACAGTATGGAAGGAGACATGTGAAGAAATACTGGGGAAAAGGGAAAGACAACAAAAAGCATGGATAACAACAGAAACCATCAATAAGATAAAAGACAGAAAAAACAAGAAAGCAGAGTTAAAACACAAGCAAAACTAGAAGCTCCAAAGCCAAGGCTCAAGAAGTGTACACAGAAGCAAACAAAGAAGTAAAAAGAAGTATCAAAAGAGACAAGAGGAAGTATATTGAGGAGTTGGCAAGAGAGGCAGAAGATGCTGCAGCCAAAGGAAATATGAGAGAACTGTATAGCAGCACAAAGAAGCTAACAGGGAAATACAAGCAAACAAGTTGCCTCATAAAAGACAAGAATGGGAAACTGCTCAGCAATATACAAGAGCAAATGAAGAGGTGGACAGAATATTTTGGGGACCTTCTCAATAGACCAGCTCCACAAAACCCGCCGGACATCCAGCCAGCAGAAGAAGAGCTACAAATTAACGGTGAAAGACCAACGAAGGAAGAAATAAAGAAAGCCATAAAGCTTCTAAGAGAGGGAAAAGCATCTGGACCTGATGGCATTCCAGCAGAGGCCATCAAAGCAGATATCGACACGGCTACAGAGATGTTATATAAATTACTTGGTAAAGTCTGGGAAAAGGAAGAGATACCAGCAGAATGGAAGGAAGGATATCTGGTTAAGTTGCCTAAGAAGGGAAATTTACAAGAGTGCACAAATTATAGAGGAATAATGTTACTATCAGTGCCAGGAAAAGTATTAAACAGGATTATCCTTGAGAGATTAAAAGAGTCCATAGACAAGAAACTGAGAGATGAACAAGCAGGTTTTCGACAAAACAGATCATGTACAGACCAGATAGCCACTTTGAGAATAATAGTTGAACAAAGTCTGGAATGGAATTCACCACTATACATCGGATTTGTGGACTACGAAAAGGCATTTGACAGTGTAGACAGAGAATCACTTTGGAAATTGATGAGGCATTATGGAGTTCCCCTGAAGATCATTAATTTAATAAAGAAAACATATGAAGACATGACATGCAGAGTTCTTCACGAAGGACAGCTTACAGAACCGTTTGGAATAAGAACAGGAGTGCGACAGGGATGCCTCTTGTCTCCATTTCTTTTCTTGCTGGCAATAGATTGGGTTATGAGATCATCGACAACACACAACAGAAATGGAATCCAGTGGACTTTGACTAAGCAGTTGGATGATCTGGATTTTGCTGATGACTTGGCTCTTCTGTCCCATAACCGTAATCAGATGCAGGACAAATTGAAAACACTCGATGAGAGGTCACAGCAATTGGGTCTGAAAATACACAGGGAAAAGACAAAAATAATGAGAATAAATGCAGGTAATGATAACAGGGTTGAACTTGAAGAAACACCAATTCAAGATGTTGAATCATACACATATCTTGGCAGTAATATAGACAAAGTTGGAGGGACAGACAGCGATATCAAAATAAGAATACAAAAGGCAAGAGGAGCTTTCATTGCATTGGGAAATATATGGAGATCAAGAGAAATTGGATCCAACACGAAAATAAGAATCTTCAACTCAAATGTGAAGTCAGTCCTATTGTATGGCTCGGAGACATGGAGAACAACAAAGACAACAACCAAAAAGCTACAGACTTTCATAAATGGGTGCTTGCGTAGAATAGAGGGATTAAAATGGTATGACAAGGTTACCAACGTGGAACTGATGACAAGAACTAGACAAGTGCCAGTGGAACAAGAGATGAGAAGAAGACGATGGCGATGGATAGGACACACACTGAGGAAACCTGTTGATAGCATTACAAGGCAGTCCTTGTTCTGGAACCCCCAGGGCAAGAGAGGCAGAGGAAGACCAAGAAGTACATGGAGAAGAGAGTTGGAAACAGAGGTGAAAATGATGAGGAGAACATGGAAAGAACTTGAGATGATGGCACGGGACAGGAGGACTTGGCATGTGTTTGTTGAAGGCCTATGCTCCTTTGGGAGTGGAGGGTTATGAATGAATGAATGCGCTTAATAGGTACATCATACTGACTGAGCTGAGTATGATGGGTACTAATAGTTTTGTCGGCTGTTATAAGTTTATCAGAACTCTGAGAAGTCGATGCACGGTTTGTCTGAGGAGTCTTGTCATGACATTTATCAAAGTCCTCACCGTGATCCAAAAGACTGACACTTAAATTACTTTTGTTGGCCTGACGCCAAGAATCACTCCCATTAAAGGCAGTATCGTTATTACGTGGGAAACCATATTTGCCACGAAAAGATTTTTTTACACCATATTTGATGATATGGTTTGCATTGAGTGCATGTGGCTGACTCTTTGCATTATTAACATGTTGACCATCAGGTTTATGTTTAAATCTATTCACCTTCGTAGTAGGCAACATCTTATTGTACAAAACAATATCTAATAGGCCGTCAACTCTTTTACGAAGTTTTGTAACTTCTGCTTCTGCAATAGTTTTCTCTAGCAACAGCTTTATGAATTCTTTCGTTGACTTTAACCTGAAGTCTGTTATAATTTACTCTCAAGTCGTGTAACTCAGAAGTAAGAGTCTTTTCTTTAGCAATTCTATCTCTTAGATCCATTCTCAATTTCTCCTTCTGAGATGTAGTTTCTAAAACCTTAGCCTTCTCCTGAACAAGTTCAAGTCTGAGTGCTTCCATAGCACTATTATCTATAGCCATAAGCTCATCAATCTTTTCAGGAAAAACCCTATTCTTCTCATTCACCACCTTTATTTCTTTCAGCTCCATAGACGACATCTTCTCCTCATGCAAGTTCATATTTTCTTCAGTTTGCATCTGCATTTGCAATTATTTTTTCTTCAGCCTCTAATTTCTGTTCCTCAATTTCTATTTTCTGTTTTTCAATCTCGAATTCCAAATCTACATAATCTACCTTCAACTTCTCATAGTTCATTTTGACTTGTTCTAGTTCTCTAATAAGAGCCTGTTCCTTACATAGATATTTGTTTTTAATAGAACTCATCTCATCCTTGTAAAGTGCAATCTTTACTATCTTGCAATATAATACATTTATATACTTATTATGTTCGCAAATATTTTGTAAACAAAGTATTTCCTTTTTTAAGTGCTTAAGGAGAAGTCATTTTTGAGTTACTTCCCTTGAAAGGAGTTCCGTCATCTTCGATCGGACTCCGCGGACGAATCTAGGCCTACTGCGATTTATTCTTTGCCTGGGTAGGAATAGATTGTTCTTGCTTCAGTATATCTATGGCCTGAATTTATATGTAGTGTTTGTATGAGTAGGACGAGTCTGTCTTATATATGGATATCTTTACATTTCTAAGTCGAACTATGTTGGTTGTCGCTAGAAAAGGTCAAAGGCTATGCAGCGGAAGTATCGCTAGCAGGGGGTGTGATTCATGGCTGTCATCCTGTCGGGATGTCGAATTTTGTTGTAGCCGGTTTATCGCCGAAAAAGTGATCTATAAGTAAATGGGGAAAAGTGATAGTCATTTAGACATGTTGTATGTACTTTACCTCTTTTGCCAAGGAATGGCAAAGTTATATTTCGCATAGAAAGGTAAAACCACAATTTATTATGAACTTGGGCTTCGCCATCGTTGTCGATAAGCAGATGCACAGTGGTACTTTTGAAAAGAATATTTATTCAAAGGAAGATGACATTCCTATGTATCAGCACTAGATTATATGATATTATTCAATTACCTCTATGATAGAAGCTATGAAGAAATGAGGACATTTAACGAATGACCAATTTTGGTCTGTATCCAATAGTGAGTGAAGCTCACGAGAGAAGCACAGCCATGTTGAAATCCATATACTTTGTATTTATCGAGTGAGAAAAAGGGATGCCTGTACTATCGCTCGATGAACCAAGAGATCACTGCTACATGTGAGAACCCATGTCTGGGATTCCTATATCTTTATGAAAAAATATATATATTGAACTTTACGTGAAGGGATATTCGCTAGACGAGGTTAGGTCTAGGAGCCTTCCTATATATTGGTTATGGTCTGACGTGCCCAGTCAGTAAAGCCAGATGATTTACATGATGGAACTCTGAATGCTTATTTACGAATGCTCCATTATGATATTTGCCAAGCATGAATGCTAACTTAAGGTGATATTCCTGTGACCAACATTATGCTGTCTATGTCGACATTTGTTCCTGTAACCATACACGTACTGTCCAAGTGTGCGTCTCATTAAATGTTATAAAAAGACCACCGTAGTTCCAGTACTTCTTGAATTCGAACAGTGTGAGTATGAGTGATGTACTACCAACCTGTCAACTCTATCGAATCATTCTACCATTCGCGTTCTGACATTCATATACACACTCATTGTCTACACTCACATTCTTGTCGGAGCCTCATCACGTTCCAGGACAAGATGACCTGTATGACCAAAACTGTGCTGGGTTTAATGAGTTGACAATCGTTACACTTTACTACACCAGTCCCAACATCTACATTTATCAACTGGTGGACATTCACGGCATTTAACAAATAAAACGTGATTTAACAACTGGTGTGCCAGCTTCCTGGGTCAACCTGCACAGTGACCATATTGAGAAGTAAACTACTGAGACCAGACGTTCCTTGGGGTCTGTTACGACACACAAATACATCAACAGTACAACTCTACAGTGATGTCAGCGTGACCTGTCCTGTCGAGAGTATGCAGTAACTAGGTCAGCGTTTGTTGACATTTGGTTCGTTGGACATTTGCCATACAACTGACAGTGTTACACAGCAAGCTTGGTTGAAACATAGAACATTACACATCAGGACTGGAGAATATTTGACAGTGTTTGCGAAAGGAAATGTTATTGAACTGAGAAGTCCTACATCGATTGTTATCATTCACATCAACGATGGAGCTTCTATTTCTGTGTTGAATTTAAAATAATTAGACCAGAAGTATTTGTTTAATAAAGTACCACAGTACTGTACTATTAGGCAGTGTAACTGAGCCTTCTTTACAACACATTCTTTCTGCAACACTCTATTTACATCATATTGCCATACTATTTATGCATTTATGTATTTATGTTTAAATATTTATATGTGATATTTGTTTGTATCCAGCGGGTTGTTGTTTTGGTTGGGCGGTGTCACACAACAGAGTATCCCACGTAATAGAGGGTCTGATGTGTGCGTTTCTATAGGTGCAATTTTCTTGATTTAAAATTTGCTGCGACAGCTGTTGCTATTAGTGTTAGCTGTGAAGACTGTACTCATTGTTGTTTTTGTAATATTCCTCTGTTCTTTAGTTTGTTTTGATTTGTTTGTAATTTGTTGGTCTACCCTATTCTATCTTTCAGTTCTATTCTCAATTTATATTTATATACTGTGGCGTTATTTGTATTTGTTATCCTCTTGCGGTTTATCTTTTATTGTTTTTCCCATTTGATTTATTTCATTTCCGCAAATGTTTTCATGTTCTTCTGTATAACTGTTTTGTGCCTGATCGACATACACTATTTAAAATATAGTTGATCATATAAATTGATGTACAAGAATCAACTGATAGTTAATTGCTATTACTAAAGGTACACAGTTGATGATATAAAACACTATTTCTGGTGCACTGCACTTATATTATAAAGTGAACCAGCAACTTATAGCTGTTATTATATAAGGATTTATACAAGACCTTTGTAAGGCTTGTTTCCCACAGTGATTGGGATAGTTAAGTACTATTTTCCACAGGTTACAAAGTTATCATACAAGGTCTTTGATTAAGACTAAGAAAGTGAATTTATTTACTTTTGCAAATTACTGATCTTATTAGACAAGATGTCTACATTAGATTATTTTATCACACAAGGCAAGGCTCTTGATAAGACTGGTCAGCAATTAGAAGAATGGGCAGTTGCTCAATATGACAAAGCATTAGCTGCTGAAGAAAGAAAAGCATTGATTGAGGAGAAAAGATTAGAAGCTGAGGAAAAAAAATTACAAAGAGAGTATGAACAAAAGAAATTGCAGATACAGACTGATGAAAAAAGATTCCAGATGGAAATGGAAAAAGAGAAAAGAAAAGATGAAGCTGCTGCAGAAGAGAAAAAAAGAGAACATGAACACAAAAAAGAACTTTTAGCATTTGAGTTAGAAAAGTTAAAGTTAACAAACATAAGTAATGTTAATCAAGCATCTGGTGGTAATGGTAAACCCTTTACTTACAAGGTCAAGGTACCAGCGTTCAACCCTTCCAGTGATGACATAACATTCTGGCTAAATAGATTTGAACGCTCTTGTCGAGCCCATAATGTGGACAAATCACAATATGCTAACCAGTTATCAGAAAATCTGAAAGGTGATTCTCTGACTAGTTTAAGTTTGGTTGAAGAGGCTGACAAAGATAACTATGATGTTATTAGGGCAGCCTTATTAAAGAAGTATCAGTTGTCTGAAGAGGGTTATCGGAAGTTGTTTAAGACAATGGTGCCTGAGGCAGGTGTAGAATTCTCAGAATTCATTGCAAGGACACGTCTTACATTTGATCGTTGGATTGAGCTATCCAAAACAGAAAAGACTTATGAAGCACTTATGGACTTGATACTCAGAGACAAGATTATGTCAAGTATAAATAAACCTTTCCTCGAATTCTTACATGAGCGTAAACCTAAGTCTCTAAAAGAAATGGAACAATATTGTACCCAATACGTCACTGCACATCCGGACGTAGCTATTAGCAACAGTAAGGTTAAAGAAGGTATGCCAGTTGCTTCTGCAACACCATACAACCCTAATCACTCTCACAAATTCCAAGGACCTCAAAATAGGTTTAATAAAAAAGGTAACTATTACAGTTATCAGAACCAAGGTAACCAATCATTTCAGGGTTCTTCTTCGAATACCTGGAGAAGAGCTGACAGCCCTCGATTCAGGGGTGGTCATAATTACAGGAACTTTCGCAAAGGAAGTCATTCTAGAAACTATCCAAGTTTTCCTTCATGGAGACAACAAGATCATAATTACAGAGATACTCATTATAATGAATATGATGATAGTAACCAAAGGAGCTATGATTCAAACCCGAGTAGGGGTTATAATAGTGGAAACAATGATAAGTACAGAGGCAATAATAACAGAGGTAGAGCACAATTCAAAAAACATAAAGCTCATTACCAGGCGAACTCTGCACAGCAAGAGTCCCACGAAGCCTATAAACAAAATAAAGATAATGATGACTCTAATAATATGGCATGTGCCGCTTTTGATTTTGGGAGAGCATCTCAGTGCCCCCAATGCAAAACATTATTTGAGCCAACCACAGTGTCTACTTTAAGCTGTGGCCATCCTCTTCCCGCTCTTCCTGCGTCAATCGCGCATGATGGGAGAGGTTCTCTTGTCTTACACAAAGGTTTAGTAAATGACAATCCAGTCTCAGTACTTTTTGATTCTGGATGCACAACTATTGGGGTTAGGCAGTCACTCATAGATCCTTCTCATTCTACAGGCAAAGTAGTCAAATGCGTAACATTTGGCGGCACCATAGAGAAATACTCTACCGCTATCATTAGGATTGCTACTCCTTTCTTCACAGGAGATGTACACGCATGTCTTTTGCCGAATCCGATCGCCGATCTTATCATCGGTCGCATTCACGGAGTCAAAGAATGCACTCCGGAGCAAATTTCCGTTTGGGAAAATCAAAATATGCAATCTGCTAATGCGGTAGTCACTAGAGCTCAAGCTCTCAATATGCCTGAAACTTCATCTGTTGAAGATAATGAAGTGCATAACCAAGATGATCCCTTGGTAATTTCTCGTGACTCGTTTATAAAACAACAAGAAGAAGATCCGACTCTTAAGAAATTCTTCACTCTTGTAACGAAAGGTGATCCGAATAAAGATTCAAATTGTAAATCTTGGATTACAATGAAGAATGGCGTACTTGTACGTATGGTGCAAGACTCCACTAAGTCAAGTCATTCTCAGATTCTTGTACCCAAGAATTTGAGAGTTAAGATCTTACAACATGCACACGACTCTCAGTGTGCTGGTCACATGGGTTTTTTCCCGTACAAAGTCAAGAGTTCTTGCGGCTTTCTTTTGGCCTTTTGTGAACAAGGACATACGGATCTATTGTCGATCCTGTAAAGTATGTCAAGAAGTCAAATCCAAAGGTCCTCGTCATGCTGCGCCTATTCAGGCTGCAGATATTCCTATTCGTCCATTCCAGAAAATGGCGATAGACATCATTGGTCCATTCAAGATCAAATCTGCTAGAGGACATCAGTTTATCTTAACGTGTGTAGACATGTGCACACGTTGGCCAGAGGCTATCCCTCTAAAGAGCATTACTACCGCTGACATTGCAGATGCTCTTTGGCTTATATTTTCTCGGCTGGGATTCCCCGGAGAAATATTATCAGATCATGGCACCCAACTGATATCGGATACCATGTCTCAAGTAATGTCTACTCTACAGATAGAGAGATCTTTGAGTAGCATCTATCATCCTATGTCCAATGGGATGGTCGAGCGACTAAATAGAACACTTAAGAACTATTAGGGAAGATAACTGAGGATCATCCTCAAGATTGGGATAGGGTTTTACCCGCGGCCCTCTTTGCGTACAGAGAGGTCCCCAATGAACATACAGGGTTTTCTCCCTTTGAACTTGTCTTTGGCGCGCGACCGCGCGGCCCTATGTCTTTATTTCATGATCTTATAACAGCTGACAATATTGACGATGACACAAAATCTTCTTACGAGTATGTCATCGCGCTGAGACAAAAGATTATCGAAGCATGCAAATTGGCAACGTCCTCTTCTGAATTTGCTAAGCAGAAGGCAAGACAATTTGCTAATAAGAAGAGAACTTTACGACAACTTTGTCCTGGTGACAAAGCATTTGTTTTGCTACCTTGTCGTGAAAACAGACTCCTTATTAGTTGGAAAGGTCCGTACGATATAATATCGAAAATTTCAGATGTTGACTACATCGTCGATATTAACGGGAAGCATAAAACCTTCCACATCAATATGCTTACGGAGTTCCATGAACGTCCTGACTATCTACAGCCTATTTTCCAGGCAACGGACGATTCTCATGTCAAACATGGTCATTACTCATCACTGTCTGTAATACAGGATGAGGAAACAAGTTTTTCGGATGTTAATCTTCCGCTTCCAATGATCCCACTTCATTCTAGTGAATCATGGAAAGACGTTACTGTTTCTCCTGATTTGTCTCTAGGAGAACAGCGACAAGTTTCGTCTATGTTACAAACATTTCAGGATGTCCTCACTGACATCCCTGGACAAACTCATGTCATTGAGCATGACATTGTTCTAACTGAACATACTCCAATTAGGGTTAGACCTTATCCTATCCCTATACATTTCCAAACACAGGTTGAAAAGGAGTTGGATGAAATGATAGATTTACAAATAATCGAACCATCCACTTCTGCATATTCTTCGCCGATGGTTATTGTTCGAAAAAAAGACAATAACATACGTCTTTGCGTTGACTATCGCAAATTGAATCAAGTTACGAAGTTCGATGCTGAACCTATGCCTTTACTAGAAGAGCTACTTACTCGTCTTTCTAAATCGCATTTTTTCACTAAACTTGATTTGTCTAAAGGATATTGGCAAGTTCCATTATCCGAACGCGCCAAACCTCTTACCGCTTTCTCTACTCCCAGAGGCCTTTTCCAATGGAATTTTATGCCTTTCGGCCTTATGAACGCACCAGCTACATTTGTACGCATGATGCGTCGAATCCTATCGTATCGGTCAGATGTCATTGCTTATCTAGACGACATCTGTCTTTTCAGCGATACTTGGGAAGATCACTATTCAGGGTTAGTTGAATTATTATCAACTCTGCGTGAGTATAACCTGACAGCAAAACCATCCAAAGCTTGTATTGGCTTTAGCGAAATTGCTTTCTTAGGCCATCGAGTAGGTCACGGTTTCTTGAAGACAGAAGACCATAATATCACTAAGATACTTAACATCTCTATCCCTAGGACTAAAAAGCAAGTGCGAAGTCTTTTAGGTCTCATACAATTTTATGGACGTTTCATTCCGAATCTGTCCTCTATCATGGCACCTCTCTCTACACTATTAAAGAAAGGGTCGCCTAACATGGTTCACTGGTCTCATGAATGCCAATCTTCACTAGAGAAGATCAAAACTATGTTTTCATCACCACCTATTTTAGTGTTAACTACAACAGATAAGACATTTGTTCTTCGTAGTGACGCTTCATCCACTGGGATTGGAGCGGCACTAATGCAAGAGTACTCTGGAACTCTGCATCCTGTAATGTATATATCCAGAAAACTTAATGCTGCAGAAAGGAATTACTCGGTTTTAGACCGTGAATTATTGGCAATGGTTTGGTCAATTCTCAAACTCCAAAGATTCCTTCTGGGCGCGCATTTCGTAGTGGAAACTGACCAAAAAGCTCTGTCCAAAGTAAGAACTTGAAGAGCTCGAGATCAACTCGATACGCAATCGCTCTTCAACCTTTTCATTTCTCGGTACGAGCTATCCGTGGTTCAGAAAATGTGATGGCGGACATTCTGTCCAGATGCCCACATGATGCCACTTAACTGTTAAATATTGGATCTTTTTAATATGTATAACTTTACAACAGTTATTTTTTGTTTCTTTACTAAGATACACATTTGTAATTTAATAATAGAATGATGGTATCGCTACTTAGCGGTTTATTGATGTTTATTCACCGCTGTTCTTTGATGATTGTTTCTTCATAAATCATAAATTTAAGATTATAGTGTGAATTTTTGGTATGCATTGTATAATTACCAGAATTGTATTATACGTACATCACACCTTCCTGGAAACATTTATTCGTAGAGAAACAATTTCTCTCAGATTTTGAGATATATTCTCACCGGTCATATTAGGAATTATAGTTATTCCTGATATTTTCATCTGCGCAGTATTCTTGCGTTGTGAGCCTATTCTACGTTGCTCCTAGATGTATTTAAAAAAAAAAAATTTTTTTTTTTTTTTCCCGGGAGGTGTGGTAAGACTGTAAAGTGCAATCTTTACTATCTTGCAATATAATACATTTATATACTTATTATGTTCGCAAATATTTTGTAAACAAAGTATTTCCTTTTTTAAGTGCTTAAGGAGAAGTCATTTTTGAGTTACTTCCCTTGAAAGGAGTTCCGTCATCTTCGATCGGACTCCGCGGACGAATCTAGGCCTACTGCGATTTATTCTTTGCCTGGGTAGGAATAGATTGTTCTTGCTTCAGTATATCTATGGCCTGAATTTATACGTAGTGTTTGTATGAGTAGGACGAGTCTGTCTTATATATGGATATCTTTACATTTCTAAGTCGAACTATGTTGGTTGTCGCTAGAAAAGGTCAAAGGCTATGCAGCGGAAGTATCGCTAGCAGGGGGTGTGATTCATGGCTGTCATCCTGTCGGGATGTCGAATTTTGTTGTAGCCGGTTTATCGCCGAAAAAGTGATCTATAAGTAAATGGGGAAAAGTGATAGTCATTTAGACATGTTGTATGTACTTTACCCCAGTGTTTATTCTCTTTTGCCAAGGAATGGCAAAGTTATATTTCGCATAGAAAGGTAAAACCACAATTTATTATGAACTTGGGCTTCGCCATCGTTGTCGATAAGCAGATGCACAGTGGTACTTTTGAAAAGAATATTTATTCAAAGGAAGACGACATTCCTATGTATCAGCACTAGATTATATGATATTATTCAATTACCTCTATGATAGAAGCTATGAAGAAATGAGGACATTTAACGAATGACCAATTTTGGTCTGCATCCAATAGTGAGTGAAGCTCACGAGAGAAGCACAGCCATGTTGAAATCCATATACTTTGTATTTATCGAGTGAGAAAAAGGGATGCCTGTACTATCGCTCGATGAACCAAGAGATCACTGCTACATGTGAGAACCCATGTCTGGGATTCCTATATCTTTATGAAAAAATATATATATTGAACTTTACGTGAAGGGATATTCGCTAGACGAGGTTAGGTCTAGGAGCCTTCCTATATATTGGTTATGGTCTGACGTGCCCAGTCAGTAAAGCCAGATGATTTACATGATGGAACTCTGAATGCTTATTTACGAATGCTCCATTATGATATTTGCCAAGCATGAATGCTAACTTAGATGATATTCCTGTGACCAACATTATGCTGTCTATGTCGACATTTGTTCCTGTAACCATACACGTACTGTCCAAGTGTGCGTCTCATTAAATGTTATAAAAAGACCACCGTAGTTCCAGTACTTCTTGAATTCGAACAGTGTGAGTATGAGTGATGTACTACCAACCTGTCAACTCTATCGAATCATTCTACCATTCGCGTTCTGACATTCATATACACACTCATTGTCTACACTCACATTCTTGTCGGAGCTTCATCACGTTCCAGGACAAGATGACCTGTATGACCAAAACTGTGCTGGGTTTAATGAGTTGACAATCGTTACACTTTACTACACCAGTCCCAACATCTAAATTTATCAACTGGTATACATTCACGGCATTTAACAAATAAAACGTGATTTAACAATCCTCTAACTCCTTTTCCTCCTTTTCCAGTTTAGATTGTCTTAATTTATTGTCATGAGGAAGAGCTAATGTTTCTATTATCTTCCACAGTAGTTTTAAATCCAGCGAGGAAGAGTTCACCTTATCTATCTGGTTATTCACCATCTATTTTAATGAGGTCACTTCATCCTCTAACTCTCTCTTCTGTTTAAGGGAAAATTCACCAAATTTCTTGTTATCCTCTATTAACTGCGTCACTTTACTCTTCAATGTAACATTTTCAAAATTTTGCTGCATCAGCTGATTAACAAGGGTCTCCTCCTTACCCTGAAGCTCATTTATCGTTTCTTTTAATGCCTCCAACTCCATACTGCTATTGTCCTTAGTAGTTGGTTTTCCGTCATCATAAAAAATAATAGAGATCAACTTGGAAAGTCTCACTGCTTTTTCCTGTGAATAGTCATAT
The DNA here is from genome assembly GCA_024509875.1 of Oreohelix idahoensis. NCBI lineage: Eukaryota > Metazoa > Mollusca > Gastropoda > Stylommatophora > Oreohelicidae > Oreohelix > Oreohelix idahoensis. The sequence goes on from JAMPIV010000129.1 coordinate 43,067, forward strand.
CCAAACCTACACAAGGCATATTGTTTTAAATCCTGGCTCACTTGAATTAAGAACTGCTCTATGGCATATTCTTCACAGCTTGACCCATATAAACGCAATCTATCTCCCTCACGGAGAAAACGATCCAAAATATCCATAGTAACTTTTGTAAATATATACCTCGCTGAAACTCACTTTATCCCAGCCTCAGTGGGAGACAAGTCTTTTGTCTAAGATCTTGTATAATTACCTCAATTATAATATCACTATTAATCACTTCTATATCTAAAGTGCATTATACTGTTAATAGTGTCTGACCAAGTATACATATATATATATATATATAAACAGCGTATGATAACAATGAATAACATAAACAAAGAACAAGCATCAAGGACAAACGAAAACGTTCGCAGAAGTCAACTAAACTATAAAGCTTAACTAAAGAAAATGTTACAAAAAATTGCAAAGATAACTGCGAAAAAACAAACAAAACAAATGACAGCAACAATGTATAAACGAAAAGGTGTATAGAACTAAACGAAAGGAAAGGGAGTGAGACAAATACAAGGAAATCAGAACAAAACTAAAAAATGGAGAAAAATAGGCGAAAACGACACTAACACATCTCGTCACAGCTAAGAAAAAAAAATTAGCAACTGTACCGTGGGATACCCTACAACAGACACGGCCCAACCGAAACCCGCTGAAATGAACACTTATATAACGTGTAAACAAAAAACTTGTAATATGTAAACAAAGAATATGTAAACAAAGATTGTGCAAAGAGGAAGGCTCAATTCAGTCACAAGATAAAGGCACAGTTCACAAACATAAACAGGCCACTTATCTTTAGATGACAATCCTATCCTCAATAACAGCAATATCGTAGTATACCAATAGGCATCCAAGGAGCAGAGGATCCACCGCTGAAAGGTACAGAACTCTGAAACGCAGGGTACAGATGTTCTCACAGCTCTGCTTCTTGCTATGATGAGCAATGGTGACTTCAATTGACCAGCAAATAAGGACGACAGGAACACAGCAACAACAATGGTATCGGCACTTGACCTTCTGACTTCGACTTCACAGTTGTGTACACACTTCTACAACGACATCACAGTCCGGTAGCTAATGAAGTCGGGAGCACTGCAATTCACCGTGTACTCTGTAGGCTCAGGAAATGCCAACAACGTTCCGGGGTGCGCCGGATACTTTCAGTTTACAGCCGAACTTGACATATCCTCGTCGATAGTTCCATCAAGCTGGCACACCACAATGTTGGCTGAATTTATGTTATGGTGTAGTTTGCTGTGACCTAGATATCATTGTCGTAAAATACAATCTGTATGTACAACACGCTCACATATGTTCGCGCCGCCAGAAATATTAGATTTTAATACTCGGTGTCTAAAGGGTTAACGCATAAAAACGATAGTAGAATAAATGCCAATGTGACGTCACAGACTTGCATGCCTTACCCAAAACGTGTCGTTGTGGTTTTCTTAGAAAAAAGGAGAGAGAGGGGGAAATAGTACGGAGTCCTTTGTAAGCTATCGTCTGCATTTTTGAAACTGAAACTAACTGTCCAAATCGAACGATAGGAAAAATAAAGACTAAAAGACGTTAAAATGTTACTAATTAATTATTAAATATATAATATTCTTTAGTCTAATATATTATCTCACTGTAGAAAGAAAAATATATTATTGGCATAAATATAGAGGAAAAACGAAAATGGTAAAAATAATAGACAGAAGTGTGAAACCTTATGTATTAGATGACAGACGGTAGACGAAGTAAATATTATCATTCTGTATTGAAATAACTTAGAGAATACTAGCGATATGGTAGAATGGAGACATATATAGACGTGTATATGGCTTCTTTACTGATGCTGGCCATATTAAGGGGTGTCTCCTTATTTGAAAATTATTAAGTTAACTTTTCAAAAAAAGACGCGTAGGAGCGGAAGTCCCCTGATTGGTTGATTAGAATAACTAAGGAGGATGAATAAATACAACGAGACCCAAGCTTTCCTTGCCACTTGACCATTAAATAGTCACTTGTGTAGTTATTGACGGATTCAGACAAGTTGTGCTCATATGCCTTCGTAGTTCTGATGTCAGCAGGCGATCTGTGACCATTAATAGCCTGTATTTAACTTATATAGTGAAATATTTCAATAATACGGTAAGAAGCAACATTTATATAATTATTATTGTATTTGAAAATGTGTTTGCAATATTGATTATGTATGAATATTTGAAGGGTAGAGTCCCAGTCGTACAAGTGCCACTTCAACATGTTTGTAAAATCATTAAATGGGGTTAGATAATCTGATAGCTTCATGTAAAAGCCCTACAGCTTTATTTGTACTTTGGGAGATAAAAGAAAATATATAAAGAGGGAAGCCAACATCAAACTTTGTGTTGTTTCACCGAGTTGCTAAGAAAGATATTATCCTTTTGTAGAAAAGCCAGACAGGCTTTCTGACATTGTGGGGAAAGAACTTAATAAAATCCTTACAGTTTTACTTAAAAGGTTGGGATAAAATAAATTAATAAAGGAAAAGAAATTACTGAATAATGTTTGAGATATAGCCAGGAAAACACTGGACATCTTTATAAATTACAGGGTATCACCTGAATGTATTTACTTAATTATAATATTGTCTTATGACTAGGAAGTTTTTCAACATATGGTTGAGATACTTGATGATGAATAAAGCACTTTAACAGATAGGAAAAATACTTATGTGTGTATAAATTTCTGATTATGATATGTTTGATATGTATAAACCTGTTTAGAATGGAGAGAGGTCAGAACATTATTTTGAAGGAAATGAATCTTTTCCTTCCAGGGTTTCTGTGAGAACCTGAAGTGTGCCAGTCACGTATATGTTCGAGAAAAGTACCAGGGTGAGGCCATACAAATAGAGTGCCTTACAGTATCAACCATCCAAAAGCTGTACCTTGCTGTGAGCGGGCAGACTTCGGGGCAGGACATCGCAGAATTTTCTACACATATCTAAAGCTAAGCCTCTGTGTTTTGGGGCCTTATTAATTCACTGACTGATCCTCCACGACCATTATATCAAACAGATATCTAAATATGATGACATTATTGATCCCTCAAATATGTGCTTAATTTTAGAGGAGAGTACTACACTAAGAACACTTCCAAAGTCAAGAAATAATAGACTCTATTAGTTAACTTGTATTTGTGTAAATATATTTTGACGTTTAACTTCATTTGACTCACTCAATTATACTTAATACATTGTAAAAAATTTATCAGACAAAAATTCAATAGTGAGTTGTTAAATTACTTGTTAAGTAACTTTAAAGTGTGGTTGTTGTTATTGTATTCCCATACATTGCATATACCCTAGACATCTGGCTACACAACATCCATACATCAGTATATATAATTCGGAAAATATACATAGCAGGTTGGGGTCATTGGTGGAAGCAAGACAGGTTCCCTGACATTATATTCAGAATTATACTTCCTCAGGGGCTTGCGCAGCTGACTTCACTCCTGCTACACCTAATATATATTTTATTCATATCAACCCACCACAATCATGTAGAACGTAACAACCATAGTTCACTGGATCTTGACATCCGAATGTTGAATGGGTTACAGACCCCGTAAGTGCTGGTTACCAGACAAAACAAGCTGGCCACCAAAAATATTTGTCAAAAGAAAAGCCACGGAGGTTTAATTCATCGTTGAGGTACAGTTCTGTAGATGGGACCCCAAAGAGCTGGCTAACTACATGTTGAATGGTTGTATACGTCTGGTATGTTGATATTTGGTATTGATGATATATATATACATACGAACACACAGGGCTACTGTAAACAAGTCATGAGGACATCACAGTAACTCACGAAGATGATGTCAAGTAAGCGTTAAACGACTGTTGACGTTTCAACACTTTATTACAGGACGACAACAGGTTACGCCGACATCAATATATAGTAATTTTGACAGGACTCAGTAACATCATAGACATGATAACAGTTCAATGCAGCTGGCATCTATAAATCATTAGTAGCTTGTACATATCATAGTACTGGCATATCATTCTATCCTTCCTTGGTACAGCTACAGGAAAACCACCCCACATAGGGAGCGGGTAGTCAAGTACATAAGCTTAGTTCATCTTTCACCTGACCCCAGCAAGTCAGGTACTTCTCTGGTCAAATTACGCCGCAAGGTTAACGGGCTTCTAGCATACAATGCTAATCTCTACTTTCTTTTAAATATCCTCTGACTAACCCAGTCAGGTACATTTTCTGGCATAAGCAGGCCGCGCAAATATGGCGGGCTCTTAAAATACGATGATCTCCGTGGCTTTTCTTTTGACAAACAAGGTATGTCAGTCCTTGTTCAAATGATACCGCCTGAATAGCGGGTTCTAGCATGTGCAATGTTCTCTGGGCTTCCTTAACCCGATAAATACAATGTCAGTATAATGAGCGAGCTCCAATACTAATATCTTCAGTGAACTCTTTCCCGCACAGGAGGAAACGTCACTGCAATGTCAATTGACAACAGAGAGAAAAAATGGTGTAAAGTTATTTTACCTTGCCAGCAATCCAACGAATAAACACCAAAACAACACTCGCCATCCTTGGCACTTAGAATAACACATGGGGATAAATCTTAGACATCTTTTGACACACAGAGGCGTTCTTTCCCCGAACGCCTAGCCAGATAGGAGACGCTGCGCGTCTTAACCCTTTGAAAATCTCAGCTCGACTCCCTTGACATACAGTCCTCTTCCCGCGCGCCAAATTCTCGCGCATGCGTCGTAAGACGCAAGTCCCCTGAGTTAAGCTCAGGTGGGCGATCTGAAACATTCCAGGAAAAGCTGACTACTCGAGCCATATATGGTCAGGTTGCAAGACCTCGGTCCTAACATTAGACCGCTTGGATAAAAGACAAGTGGGATAACAACTACTTCTGACTTAAACCAACGTATATAGCGAGTAACTCCCCTTAGACCAAGAATCTGAAAATTACGTCCCCGACTGCATTTAACAGTTATATACTTCAAGAGTCAAGTTTATGCGTTCGGTTGAAGATGAGACGTTTTCTACGTGAATTATGGACCAGAGCGGTGTCCTTTGGTGTCAGCTGTATCAAGTACTAGGCCTAACCTGGGTCTATTTTACGAAGTATTTCAACATTCCTTGCTTGGAGGAGTATCCAGGAGGAATTTTTTTTTTTGGGGGTGGGGGGGGGGGGGGGGGCGGGGGGGTGGAGCGGGGGCAACAGATAAGTACATTTATAGATACATACAGCTTGACTTTAGCATGAGATCTGTTTGCCGGAATTTTATTTTCACTTCGTTTGTAGTCATTATGTCTATGTGTGTGTAACATAGCGGGAGGATGGTGGGACTCATTTTTTTTAAATTTTATTCCGCTTCGGCAGGTCTAATAAGAAAATTGAGCGTTCTATAGGGTCGTATCTGTGTGATTCATAGTGAGGAGATAGCTTACTTTGCTGTATATATGAGACTGCCTCATTTGAATTTAGCAGATCCAATTTTTGTCTAGTTGTATAGTCATGTATACTTATTGTTTGTTTTTATAAGTCTAGTTCATTGTGATATTTTGTTTGGTTGCTTACATTATTGTTTGTAATACTGTCCATTCTAGTCTAACTATCATTTATTTCATAGATGTCATCATTGTTGTGAAATGCGTTTTGTCTTGTCTTAGTTGTATTAGAGCACCAGTTTAATTAATCGTTATTCTTCTTCTTCTTCCGTCCTTAGCCAACGACCGGCAAAGCAGTCAGTGGCCATTACGCCTAGTGGCGTCTTAAGGGCAACAGCGAATAGATTTTCTCTGCCGTTGTTCCCATCACGCCTAATGGCGTCTTTAGGGCAACGACAAATCAATCCGTTCGCTGTTGTTTCCGTTATCAAAGTGACTGGCAAACGGGTGATCAGCCCGTTGGTAATTAATCGTTATATAATTCATATATTTATTCCTTGGTTGAACATTTGAATTTTCTTCAGTTTGCTCTAAATCTGGTATCTTGTCATCTCGTTCGTATCGTGCTAATTTTCTTTTCCTTGCTCCATATCTTACATCTGCTTATATCTATATCATTGCATTTGAAAAGTGATTTGAGATTGGTGGAATAAGTATTGAATATTTTGCTATCATATTCATATATATATATAAGTTGAAATATTGTGTATATACTGAGAATCACAATAATGAGAAACCATGACTTCATTAAAAGATTTACTGAAGATTGGAAAAGAATTTGCTTTTGAAGGTGAAGCCTTGCAAGCTTATGTGGGTAAGGAGTCTGGATTACAAGGACCAGCTCTCCAGGAATTTATTATGGAAAATTTGGAGGATGTAGAGATTGAAGGGGGTGATGACTTCTCGATGGAATGAGAGTGGTATTGGAAGGAAAATACGTTTTTGGGTACTATTGATGACAGGGAGAGTTTGATTGATGATTTAAATGACGAGATGAGAGTATTAAAATCCCAATCAGATGTGGATAGATCTAAATTTAGATCATTACAAGGTGATTTTTGAAAATGTAAGGAGTCCTTAGATACTGCCTTGAGAGAGAATAAAGTTTTGAACTCTGAGGTTCTGTTGATGCAAGATAACAGTGCAGCATGTCAGAGCAAAATTGATAAACAAAGTGATGATTATACTGATAGGCTTACTAGTATTAAGGATAAGTTTTATAAAGCAAAAGAGGCTTTGGAGGCCAAAATTCAAGCACAGGTTGCTCAAATTCGTGGTCTGAGGATTCAAGTTGCCCGAGTACAACCTCATTTGAAGGAGGCTGTAATAAAGAAATTAAAAAAGATGGCAACAAAAAATAGAGCCTTGTTGGAGGCAGAGTTTGAGAATAAAATTTCAGAACGTGATACTGAAATTCACAAATTAAAATGTCCTCAGGGTCAACAAAAACCAAGTTTGACTCAGGATGAGGTGACTACCTCTAAGGAATCACTCATTGATAATAAGAGTAATGTTTTGAGACTATTAAGAGCCAGAGTGATGATATTGCACTTAAAGATTTAGAATTGGCTAAATCTAGAAGAAGAGTAGATGGTTTACTCGATGTTGTACTGAACAACAATCTACTGTCTAACGCTAGCTTTGTGAACGCTAGTGGACGAAGTGTCAAAATCACTAAATGTGATAAGATCAATTCATCACACCATAAAAGAGTGAATGGATCTTGTCGAGGAAAGTACAACTTCCATCGACATAACTTTTACAATGGTGTGTCTGCTCACATTAATACTGCCTCGTCCGAGAGTAAGTCTTGGCGACATGCCGATAGTGGTATAAGCAGTAAGCAAAATAAGATTACATCTGAGCCTGATACACTTAGCAGTAATGCTAAAAATATTTCACAAGGGCAGAACCTAGGTCGTAAAATGACAGAACCTTGGTCGTAAAATGACAGACCAGTCTATTCATAGAGTTCCTAACACGACTGATGGTGTTCAAACTGGTTCAATTTACTTTGATATGAACCGCTATAAACAGTTTTGTCAACAGAGGATAATTAAGGCTGATGGTGAACCTATCCATCATGCTTTGTGCACACTACATGGTAATAATTCATCTGCTCTTAAGAGTATAGAGAATGTCGTAAAAGATGAGACTAAGGTTACTAATGAAGGTCATAATGTGTCTCTTTCCTCTATTGATGGTAAATATGATGATAACTATCCTATGCCAACAAATACCAATGCTTCTGGTAAAAAGGTTTTCGAAATACCAATGAAGCGGTCTTATCAGACAGGGTTTAAACCTACTAGCATAAATAGGAAGAGGTCTCATGCTCAGTTCAACCAGCATGATGTACCCTACAATAAGGATAGTGCATCAAGAAAAAGGAATAAAGTCCTCAATTATCAGGTGAATAAAGGTGCATACTCACGCACTATTCTAGTGCGAAATCTGCCACCAGGCACTTCATGGCAGGCACTAGGTGAATTTTTTTCAATTCACAGCCGACGTAAAGTTTGTACGTCTTTTACCCAGTGACAGCTTCAATGACGTGGAGGCACTTGTGTATTTTTACTCCAATAGGGATGCACGCATAGTTGTTGAGCGTGATAACGGATCTTACTTTCAGGACTATTGTCTTGAACTGCAATTATCCTTTTAATTTAATGTTTTTTCTTGTCATAGGTGAACAACGGAACTTATTAACTGCAAATTCTGTAACTACGAGAGCTCAGGCTCGTGATGAAAGGGATAAACACATACCATGTGTTAATGTTTTACCTGAGGACTTAAGTGAGGAAATTGTTTCAGATGAAGAAGAAGATGAAACTAATAATGATAATGAAAACAATTATAATCAGGAAATTACTGATGATATTCAGGTAGTGAATGATGATAATAATGATGATGATACTATTTTTCAGATGGAACTCATTGATAAGGAAACTTTTATGCAAAGATAGAAGGATGATATTTCCTTAAGAAAATGTTTTCACATTGCTCATTTGGATGATGTTATACAAGGTATTTGATGACAATGCAAAACCAAGAGGCCCAATGTCAATATTGAAACAGCTATTAATTGGAGCTGATATGAATGAAGAGGTTCAAACTTCATATCAATATGTGGTCAATTTAAGAAAAAAAAATAATTGACGCATGCCAGATAGCAGTGGATTCATCTGAAAAGGCAAAGCTTAAGGCTAGGTTGTTTGTCAACCAAAACCGTAAATTACGCCAATTATGGCCTGGTGATGAAGCATGCGTGCTATTACCTAATAAAGATAACAAATTACTTGTTTCGTGGAGAGGACCTTATAGGATTGTTGAGAAACTGTCTGATGTTGATTACATTGTTTCAATAAATGGAAAAGAAAAAACTTTTCATATCAATATGTTACAGCAGTTTCATACACATCCACCACATCTTGGACCAGTCTTTGAAGCTCTTGACGAATCTGTCAATCGTCATTCTTCTTTAGCTGTAATACAGGAAAAAAATCTGACTTATCTAATGGAGATGAATCACTTTTGGGGTTACCAAGTGTTTATGTTATAGCTACTGAGAGTTGGAAGGATGTCTCTATAACACTGTGGAGGCTGAGATGCAAAGAATGAACCAGAGTTGGGGCACTGTACGAAGGATGGCCGCCGACCGAGCAAAGTGGAATCAATTTGTTGTTGCCCTACAAGACGCCACCAGGCGTAATGGCCACTGACTGCTTTGACGGTCGGCGGCTAAGGATCAAAGAAGAAGAAGTTGGATTGTGTGGCATCCATGGTGTCGGAAGTGTCTGTGTATTTGCTCCAGAGAATTATATTATTTCCTCCATCTGCATGCTGTTGTAACATCAGCTGGATTACGCATACACCTCCGTGTGTAATGCCAGTTTCTTTATTTATGCAGGATTGACAAAGGATGCTGTATTGTACGTGAATGACATATTAGTGAATAAAAATGTGTGATTAAACATTAGTACGAGACTGTACTTTGACGAGTTATAGACCGTCATATTGATGCCTTTGTGCAATGAACATATTGTGATGTAATTATGGAGCTGTAAGCTGTCTCAATAAATATGTATCCAAGCGTCCAAAGCAGTTTTGGGACTTTACTTATCAAGTGCATGTATACGGGCCAGGGGAGGGATTTCTGAATGGGCCATATCCCTAGTGACACTGACCAAGCCTTCACGACACCATTACAATATGTACAAGTAGCTGAGAGGGATTCTACTACTATAAATGTAAAGCCACTTAATTATATGTGACCCCTGAGAAAAGCACTTAACAAGAATATTCACAGAAAAGCCCCGTATCAGTCCTTTATTTAATATCGTCCTTCGGACATTTTTATAAATAGACACACATTTCCTTACTAGAATAAGCCAGGGACACCTCAACCAAGTATATTGATGTCCTGGTGATGGAATAATTCAGGAAAAACACAGAATACTGCAGGAGCTCAAAACACATACCTCCGCTCACTTCCTAACACAAGCCGCATCTTCTTGCAGACGCTCAACTCACTTCTGCTTCAAATTTGTTCACGCCTGCCAGTCAACCATATCGGCATTACGTCACTTCCTTTATTAATAAGTGACTCCGTATAACATAAACAAAAAGGTATCCTTGTTGAGCTGCCTATTTTACCGACATAATCGTTATGAATTGTAATCATAACAGACGGTATTTCTTCACTCTGGCGGTACGCCACATAAAACTGGGACATTTTCTCTATTGGTAACAGCGTAGCGTTAAATTTAAAATTCAGAAGTGGGCTCCCCAACCAATTACATCGGCAAATGAGTAGCGTTTCCACTTCCGATATTACATTTTTAGCATCGCCTCTTGCTCCGTGTGTCCGGTTCCGATCTTCATTAGCAGCCAGCTTCGCATTTCGGCTACACGTGGACAGTATGTAGCGTTAGCTTTTGTCTGAAAATAACTGAAACTCTTGTAAACTACGACTTCCTCAGAGAAATTTGTTCCATTTACTTGGGATAATTATAACAAAATGTAATGTGTAACTAGGTGTAATACACACGGTAACGATATGTTTCTATCAGTATTTAAAAAGTAATCTTGCTTTGTTGAAGAAGATTTTTATCATCATAAATATATCAATAAAGATCATTTTATGAACTTGTTTGATATGTAAAAAATAAGTTCAATTATAATCTATGTATTGAAATAAATATGTCCTAGTTTTTGTCCTACAGTTTCACTATAATGTGCTCCCGTGTCCTCCATGTATTAAATTAATACTTTAAGTATGTTGGAGAATGTCTGGATAACTAGTAATAAAAGATGAGTAAGAAGAAGGGAAAAATGCAAGACGGATCTATATACACGATTCTCATCTATCAGTCAACACCCTTTACCTCCCTAAGGAGCATAGGTCATAAAGCTGGATCTCGTATAGTGGAGGCGTCAACAATTCACTCCCTGTGGCAGTATCTGTTTGGGACTCAAAGCTGCTCACCTCTGGGAACATTTTCCGCATGCGCTGACAACACACGAAGTCCCTGGTCATTCAACAGCAGATTTTCAATATTTCACGAGTTCTTATTATATGCCACCATAATCTGATTACGTTTCAAATGATGTCTAATTAACTCCGCCAATACCGGTCCCAAGCCCGGATGAAAAAGGAGGAGGGCGGCCTGCATGGAGGCCGTAAGGAGGCAGCCCCTCCACCATGCAAAGGCACAACAGGCCAATCACCTGTTTGCTTTAAATCATGATTACGCGAACTACAAGAGAGAAAACCGGACTGATTCTAAAGGCGACGAACTGGAACGGACTACGGACTACGACTTATGGAACTTGGAACACAAGAAGTATAAATGGGAAGGAAGAGGAGCTGGTGGAAGAGATGAGGAAAGCAAAACTAGAAATCCTGGCTATAACGGAAACGAAGAAAAAAGGACAAGGAGTCATGGATCTCGATGGCAACACGTTGCTCTACAGTGGTGTACCCATATCTGAAAGAGCTAAAGGGGGCGTGGGTTGCATTGTGGCCCAAAATCAAAAAGATAGTATCAAGGGATGGAACTTTGTCTCGGAGCGCATTATGGTTGTAAAACTAAAAGAAGGAGAAACCATAGTCAACCTGGTCGTAGTGTATGGGCCAAATGAGGATGAGAGAGCAGAGATCAAGGAGGAATTCTTCGAGCTGCTTCAAAGGACAGTGGATGACTGCCTAGATGAAGTTATTATGCTCGGAGATTTTAATGCCAGAGTTGGAAATGACCATGCTAGATGGGGTGGAGTTATCGGAAGATATGGAGAAGATACTCTCAATGACAATGGAAAGCGACTCCTTAGATTCTGCAGTGAGCAGAATCTGATCATTACAAACACAAAGTTCCCCCATAAGCGCATACATGCATACACTAGATGTGAACCAACCAAGAATGAGAAGTCAGTGATCGACTATGCCATTGTTCGGAGAAGCTCATTCAGATATGTCCGAGATGCAAGAGTCTGGAGGGGGCCAGAGATTGGAAGTGATCACTACCTGCTAACAATCAAACGAACAACTGAAAGAGTTGCTCAGCCTAGGAACTGCCCAACATCACGCAAGAAACCAAGTAAACGAGCAGGAGAAATGAGCATTAGGACCTACAAGCTGAGAGAGCCAGAAATTAAGACCAGATATCAGGGGCTTATTGCTACAGCAGTGAGCAACACAGAAGAACGACCTGATGACTTGGAAACCCTCTGGAATAAATTCAAGGATATCATAAAGACAGCTGCTGGAGAAGCATGCGGTGAAGTCCGACTTGGGAACCAGAGAAAGAGGACACCTTGGTGGACAGAGGAAGTCAAAGAGAAAATAAGAGAGAAGAAAATGGCATGGAAACAATACTTAGGAGCTAAAAACACAACAGGACAAATGGAGAAATATAGAGAATATGTGACACTCAGAACAGAAGCAAAGAACAAAGTGCTAGCAGCAAAACAGAAGTCCTGGGAAGAATTTGGAGAAAAGCTAGAAAAAGATGCACAAGAAAACCAGAAATTGTTCTATAAGACCCTAAAGAACATGAGGAAAGAAAAACAATGCCCTCTCAAATTTATAAAGGACAAGCAAGGCAAATTGCTTACTGCCCCGAAGGAAGTAATGGAAAGATGGAAAGAATATTTCTCAGAACTACTGGATGGTGAGCATGATGAAGCATCAGAAATGATAACCACTAGCACAGAAGAGAAAACCAATGATGGTGAAGATGACATAAAGATGGAAGAACTGAGGGCAGCACTAGAGAAAATCAAGATGGGCAAAGCAGCAGGGCATGATGGTATAACACCAGAAATGGTTAAGTACATGGGAGCATCAGGCGACCTATTACTCTTAAAGGTCCTACAGGCATCATGGTGCAACAAGACCATACCAAAGGATTGGTAGATTGCCATCATAACACCAATTTTCAAAAAGGGTGACAATCGACAATGTGGAAACCATAGAGGCATATCCCTTCTCAGTGTCCCTGGTAAAATCTACTCTAGAATCCTAGAGCAGAGACTCCGATGCCTAGCTGAGCCACAATTGGATGAGGGTCTATGGAAGATCATGGCAAAATACGGCTGCCCAAAGAAATTTATCTCAATAGTGCATCAACTGCATGATGGAATGCAGGCTAGAGTTCAGGAAAACGGTGAGCTATCTGAGCCTTTTCCAGTCTCAAATGGAGTTAAACAAGGGTGTGTACTTGCACCAACTCTTTTCAGTATCATGTTTTCTGCTATGCTAACTGATGCTTTCAGAGATGGGGACACAGGAATCGACATCAGATATCGTATTGATGGAAAATTGTTTAACCTTAGGAGGCTTCAAGCAAAAACCAAGGTCAAATCACACATCATCAGGGATCTTCTGTTTGCTGATGATTGTGCCCTCAGTGCTGGCTCAGAGGCTGATCTGCAGCATAGCATGGATAGATTCTCCGAAGCCTGTTCCAACTTTGGGCTTACCATCAACACGGGGAAAAGAGAAATCATGTACCAACCAGCTCCTGGCACAATTTATACTGAGCCAATCATCAAGGTAAATGGTGAGAAACTGAATGTTGTGAACAGATTGACATACCTTGGTAGCACACTTTCCCAGAACATCGTCATTGATGATGAGGTGAACACCAGGATCTCCAAAGCCAGCAGCACATTTGGCAGACTATACACCAACGTTTGGCATCGAAGTGGCATTAGTCTACAGACAAAGCTGAAGGTGTACAGAGCTGCGGTGCTTCCAGTGCTGCTTTATGCATGTGAAACATGGACTGTATACAGGCGCCACGTAAAGAAGCTCAACCACTTCCATACAGTCTGTCTCAGAAAGGTAATGAACATCAAATGGCAAGACAAGATCCCTGATACCGCTGTTCTTGACAGAGCTGGTATCCTTAGCATCGATACTATTCTGATGCAGTCACAGATTCGCTGGGCAGGTCATGTAGTCCGCATGCCAGACCATCGATTGCCAAAGATACTCTTTTATGGTGAGATGCAGAAAGGTAGACGCTCCCATGGTGGCCAAAAAAAGCGCTTCAAAGACACACTTAAGGCTTCATTAAAAACCTTTGACATAAACCCTGACACATGGGAAGCTGCTGCGCAAGACCTAACTGCCTGGCGCACATCTCTTCGTAAAGGTGCAGCGGCATGCGAATCTTCCAGAAGAGCAGCAGTGGAACAGCGGAGACAAGCTAGAAAAGACCGTGTAATAAAACATTCTTGTGATGCAAACATTCCCTGCCCACACTGTCCATGATCCTTCCAGGCCCGCATCGGGCTCATCAGTCACCTTCGTACTCATAGACTATCCTAACAATCCTAATAATTGGATGAACAGAGTGGTCTTCATCACCCGTGATGGACGAACAACAACATATATATATATATATATATATATATATATATATATATATATATATATATATATATATATATATATATATATATATATATATATATATATATATATATATATATATATATATATGTTTGTGTGTGTATACATACATACACATCTTTTTAGTTTTGGAAGCGGTCGAAGATAGCTGGGAACCATTCAGAATTGTTCCCTCATTCCTTTTGTTTAATTGGGTTAAATACTTGGGGCTTGCTTTAAAACCAAGTTTTATTTTTTCATTAGTACACAATCAATATTTTGAACATGCTCTTTATTAATTTATTGTTTCATTCAAACATGCTTATCCAGTGCTGTTTTGAAAAAACATTACGTCACAAGTTTAACATTATAAGCCAATCCAGAATCAAACCTAATCAGCTGACATTACATCAGACGTATTTTAATATCTAGTTTGGCAACTTCACTGGGACAGTTGACTTTGTTCTTGTACAAAAATATTTAAACGCATTGCACGTTTGAAATAAAAAGGTACATGATACTACAGACTTGTATAGCTTGACAATTTCTTTTTCTGTGACCTATAATTTCATCGAGGATTAAAGTACGCTGAAAAATGTAAGTTATTAAATCTATTTTTTTTTTAATACCTTACAGTAACTTCCGTATGTGCACATAGTGTCTTGTGAATCTTATTTCTGCGGATCGTATAACGAGAAATTTTAAGGGACGCTCTTGTAAAATACAGACATGGAATCAGCCTAAATGTGTTACCATGGTAGATATAAGATCGAGAGATAAATAGACAAACCGAGGATACCATGGTGGGCATAGCCGGACTTAAGAGTTTAACATGTGAGAATTTGACTGTGCATCCGTTCCAGATTTACTTTCACAGCATGACGATAGTGTCGTTTGGATGGTCCTCGGTTCGATTCCAGTTCCCGTTAAGCCTTTCACTTTATATTTCTGTTCTGCTTTTTGTCGCCCTTCTTCGTGTCCAACGAGTAGCCTACTTGTTAATAACATTTATTTACAGATAGTTATTATTTACGAAACAAACGCACACATACAAAACACAATAACAACTAGGTTAAAAAAAAGGATCCCGTTACACGCCCAATGAGGCATATTGGGAATATGGTGTTAGGCCCATATTCTCTTGACCATCGGCACACTAGGGGTGATGTGGTCAGCATCACGCCGGCCGCCTTAACCTTCCCAGAAGATGCTCTGGTACCCAATTAAAAAAAAAAAAAATGATTATAATGTGTCACACTTTGGATTGTTTGTTTTCTGAGGAAAGATTTAAGCTGCGTGCTTGGCCCTGGCGAATTCCGTCACACCTGAATGAAGTCGAGCGTTGACTAAAAATATCTACTTTTTCTCCCCTGCTCTATCGCCCCACTTGCCTATAGCGTCAGGGATGCAGCGCCTGTCGCCTTGCTCTGAGGCAGTTCTAATGTTAGATATCTTATACCCAGAGCCGGTCCCATGGGTATTTCAAGGTGGTGCAATGTCTCGTGATGGCAGCCCCCCCTCCCAGCAGAACTGAATGTACTCTTACGACGCTCAATTTCATGTTGGAGTACACAGTAATTTCTTTACCACAAAACTAGACCAAAAGATCTTTAATTTTGGAACATACGCCATTTAAAAACCTACGCACATCGTGTCTGGGCTGAGCGGAGCGTGTCTCGCAAAATGAGGCAAAACTCCTGTTTAAAATTTTAAAAAAAAAAACAAGAACAATAATAATAATTCCCGCAGGTGATGTTCAGTGTTGCATTTTATAGAAGCGTAATACATCATTTTACAGAATCAAGGTACATCATTTTACAGAATCAAGATACATCATTTTACAGAATCAAGATACATCATTTTACAGAATCAAGATACATCATTTTACAGAATCAAGATACATCATTTTACAGACTCATAATGCATCATTTTCTTCTTCTTCTTCTTTGATCCTTAGTCGCCGACTGTTAAAGCAGTCAGTGGTCATCACGCTTGGTGGCGTCTTGTAGAGAAGAGACTAACTACTTCCACTCGGTCGTGCAGTGCCCCAGCTCTGGTTCATTCTTTGCATCTCGGCCACCACAGTTCTCCGCCAAGTTGTTTTTTTCCGTACCAAAAGACGCCACCAAGCGTGATGGCCACTAAACTGCTTTGACACTTAGCGGCTAAGGATCAAAGAAAGAAGATGATACGAACCAGACAATTACCAGTGGAACAAGACTTGGGGAGAAGCGATGGCGTTGAATAGGGAACACATTGAGAAAACCAGTTAATAGCACTGCAAAGCAATGCCTTTTCTGGAATATCTATGATAAGAGAAATAGGAGAAAACGAAAAAAAAAACACTGTTGAAGAAGAGAACTGGTGACAGACATGGAAGGAAGAAAAAGCAAAGGACAAATCTTGAAAGGATGGCACAAGATGGGAAGGCTTGGATTATGTTTTGTATAAGGTCTCTGCTTCGCCATGAGCTAAAATCTGATAACAATGATGATGATGGTGATGATGAACAATAATATAATAGTGCCATGACACCTTCACTGCTGTTATTTGATGTTTGCTTGTTCTACTCCTCAGTATTTGTCCGAATCTCTTTCTTCATTTTTCTTTTCTTATCCACCTGCCTACCTGCCCTAACTGTCTGTCTTTCAATATATCAGTCTATTAATCAATCAGTCTATCTATCTATCTATCTATCTATCTATCTATCTATCTATCTATCTATCTATCTATCTATCTATCTATCTATCTATCTATCTATCTATCTATCTGTCTACTGTCTGTATGTCTGCCTGCCTGTCTATCCACCAGTCAGTCTTTCTGTATATTTCCCTACCAGTCTTTCTGTCTGAACTATAGTCCTCTCTGATTATTTAAATCTTCAGTGTGTACATGCCTCTCTCTCTCTCTCTCTCTCTCTCTCTCTCTCTCTCTCTCTCTCTCTCTCTCTCTCTCTCTCTCTCTCTCTCTCTCTCTCTCTCTCTCTCTCTCTCTCTCTCTCTCTCTCTCTATATATATATAGTGTGTCCGGCAGAATCACTACCAATAACAAATGTCAATATTTCTTATACTAATAATAGCAGACCGACCGGATTTTGATTTTCTGTTAGGCAAACTCATTAAGTTTCAGTAGCAACTCACCAAGTTTCAGTAGATCTCCACCAAGTTTCAGTAGATCTCCACATGAGCACCTTTAGTGGCTCGAAGAATGTCAAGACGGTATTCTCTCTCCACGTGTTTTGCAGCATCTGAGGTGTGACGGATGCACAAGCGTCAATTATTCGCTGCCGAAGATTATCCAGTCCCTGCACCGGAGTTTGACAGACAAAGCTTTTTACGTATCCCGACAGAAACAAATCTAAGGGGTCAAATCTGGTGACCTTGGTGGCCAATCAATGGGACCTAATCTTCTAATCCATCTGTCTGGAAATTGTTGATGAAGGTAGTTTCTTACTTCATTGGCATAGTGTGGAGGTGCTCCATCTTGCTGGAATATGAATCCTCCTGGTATCCTAGGAACTGCAAAATTTTGCAGCATGTTTAGGTATGTTGCTCCTCTGACTGTGGCTTCGGCGAAGAAAAATGGCCCGATCACGTAATTCGAGGTTAAGGCACACCACACGTTAAGTTCAGGGCTGTCTCGCTCATGCTCCATTACGACATGTGGGTTTTCATTTCCCTATATCCTACAATTATGCCGGTGAACTTTGCCACAAGTGTGAAAGGTCGCTTCATCGGAGAATACCACACGATTGAGAAATTCATTGTCATCATCGAGGTGACATAGCATTGCATTTGCGAACTCGGCCCGTCTGGGTTTATCATTTGGCTGTAACTTCTGCACTAGCTGGATCTTGTAGGCTCTAAGCCGCAATCTTTTGTGCACAATGTCATGAACAGTAGATTTTGGAATACCCAATTCTCCACTTGCCCATCGAATAGATTTCCGCGGGCTACGTTGAAAAGCTTCGCTAACTGCTTCAACTCTATCTGGAGACAACGCTTCATTGCCTCTTCCCTTCTTTCTCAACAAAGAACCTGTTTCCAACAGTTGCTTGTGCCATTTCACTATGGTATGTCGCTCTGGAGGTTTCTGTCCATATTCCTGCCTGAATCTCCTTTGCACAACAATGGGAAACTTTAATTCCGCAAGCCAATAACAGCATTGCACTTTCTGCTGCACCGTGAACTCCGCCATTTTCACTACATGGGTCATCACATTCCGCGGCTGCGCATTACGTATGCGTTATCTGCACATTATCGGACAATTTATCAATTATCTCACTGCTCCTAAAAATGTGATGGTTTCTAAACGAGGTAACCATAAAAAAATAATTATAACTTACATGGATGAGGAAATATTGACATTTGTTATTGGTAGTGATTCTGCCGGACACGCTGTATATAATAGGAAGGAAGTCAAGGGTGATCGCAGTCATAGTAGAAAGTCATAATAAAACTGGGACTAGATAGAAAAGGACGCATCAGACAAAAGAATGCTGGGTATTCAAACCGTAGGGTTTAAGGCAACCCACGAGATGGATGAAGGAACATGATCTGATGGCTGTCACCTGGATGTCAGTGCAACCGTGGTGGCCAAGGCCATTGAAGTGGATGGCCACAGGTGTGGATTTTAACTGAGATATGTCGTAAAGGTGTCTGTGGAATCGTTCCCCCAGTCGTGTGCCCGTTTGGCTGATGTAAGTAATGTTGCAACAGTGTGGAAACCATAGAGGCATATCCCTTCTCAGTGTCCCTGGTAAAATCTACTCTAGAATCCTAGAGCACAGACTCCGACGCCTAGCTGAGCCACAACTGGATGAGGTCCAGTGCGGATTCCGAACGAACCGAAGTACTCAAGACCTAATCTTCACACTCAGACAGTTGAGTGAAAAGGCCCTTGAGTATAAGAGTGAGATCCATCTTTGTTTCATAGATCTGGAAAAGGCGTTTGACAGGGTCCCCTGGAGCAAACTTTGGGATTGTTTGGCAAGGAAGAACATTCCAGCACCTCTGATTCATGCTATACAGAGCTTCTACAAGTCTTGCAGAAATTATGTGAGGGCAGCAAACCATAAGTCAGAAGAGTTCAGGACCACCACTGGTGTTAGACAAGGTGATATCCTGTCACGTTACCTTTTCATACTCCTCATAGACGATGATGCCATTAAGGCATGTAAGGAGAGAACAAGAAAGTATTCAGTGGGGTACTGGAAGATGAGACAGGTCTGTATTTCGGAGCTGGCATTTGCTGAGGATGTTGCCCTGATTGCTAAATCAGAGGCACATCTCCAATTCAACCTGCAAGTCTGGAAGGAAGAGCTGGAGAAGAGAGGGATGATCATAAGCAGCTCTAAAACAAAATCCATGGTGATATCACGAGAAGAAAGAAGACATCAGATTAAGCTGGGAGAACAGGTCCTGGAGCAGGTAGACCACTTTAAGTACCTCGGAGCTATTATAGACCGAAAGGGAGGCATCAAAGAAGAGTTGGCCACTCGAAAAGCAGAAGCTGGGAGACTTTTTCAGGCCATAAATCGAGGATTCCTCAGCAAGAGAGAGGTTGGTAAGAAAACGAAGATGGCTGTATACCGCTCCACCTATGTCCCAGTCTTGACATATGGATGCGAGTCATGGGCAATGACTACAACCCACAAAAGCCAGATCCAAACCTCAGAAATGAGGTATCTGAGGAAGGTGGTTGAAGTAACAAGAAGAGACATGGTACGCAACCAGACGATACGTCAAGGCCTTAAATCCCACCCCCTGCAGACCCAAGTAGAACAATTCCAACTAAGATGGTTTGGCCATGTCTGCAGAATGGGAGAAGATCGGCTACCACGACAAGCATGGGAAACAAAGAGCCAGGGATCCAGACCCCCAGGACGACCCAGAGTCCGCTGGGAGGACAACATTAGACAATCTTTGAAGGACCGAGGACTAGAATGGAACCAGGCCAGAAGGAAGACAGCCGATAGGATGGTCTGGCGCTCTCTCTTCCAAACCTCTACACCTCACGGTAGAAGGGGAACGACTAAGTAAGTAAGCAACGTTTGCATATAATAGCATAAATGACGTTGCGTGACTCGCATGTGAAGCCATGATTGATGGTGAACTTGACCTTACGGAACGACACTGAACGTGTTTCGATTACATACTGACATGTCTTGCATCCTTCGTGAAGAACTCCGCATGTCATGTCTTCATATGTTTTCTTTATTAAATTAATGATCTTCAGGGGAACTCCATAATGCCTCATCAATTGCCAAAGTGATTCTCTGTCTACACTGTCAAATGCCTTTTCGTAGTCCACAAATCCGGTGAATAGTGGTGAAATCCATACCAGACTTTGTTTAACTATTATTCTTAAAGTGGCTATCTGGTCTGTACATGATCTGTTTAGTCGAAAACCTGATTGTTCATCTCTCAGTTTCTTGTCTATGGACTCTTTTAATCTCTCAAGGATAATCCTGTTTAATACCTTTCCTGGCACTGATAGTAACATTATTCCTCTATAATTTGTGCACTCTTGAAAATTTCCCTTCTTAGGCAACTTAACCAGATATTCTTTCTTCCATTCTGCTGGTATCTCTTCCTTTTCCCAGACTTTTACCAAGTAATTTATTTAACATCTCTGGAGCCGTGTCGATTAAAAGAAGCCAAAGACAAAAAACTAAGAGATGAACACGCTGGTGTTGACTGTACCTGTATGTGCATTCATGTCACCCATCAAAATTGTGATGTCTCTTCTTTTTACTTTCTCCCTAATTTCCTGCAGTCTAGTATAAAATGCTTCTTTCACAGACTCTTCTTTGTCATTAGTTGGTGCATAACATTCGATGACGTTTACATTTATTTTCTTTTTATTAGATAATCTTGAGTTTTGGCCACTGTTGGACCACTACTGCAAAGCAGGGGAGGCAATACCGTCACATTTTCCTTAATTGACTTGTCCATGTTTGTTGAAGTTTTTTGTGGTTTAAATTTTTTTACAGGATGGGGTAACCAGCCCCATGCCCAATCCTCCTTAGCCGCTTTCTACGACATGCATGATAGGGAACAGTGTTGCTATTCTTTGCTCCCCTTTCGGGCCCCGGTAACACACGGGTGAAAGTAACCCCTATGTTGAACACAAATTATTGTCCCGATTTCCATCGCCCATTGCGGTCGTTCCACAGCACACCACGACCAGGGACTGACACAGTACACCTGCGTAAAGCCGACAAGGCGTGAAGCGATGTTTGAATATCGCCCTTATGATACCCTGTTCAACCAGTTGGTTATAATGAGGGTAGATTTTGCGATTCCTGTCTTAAAACCTAAGTCAATATTAGCCTTTAAAGGTCTAGTCCTGAAAAGGACCCTTAGCACGTCGTTTGACCATGCTTTCATTATATATTTTGGCCTTTTCATTCCATGTTTGTACTTGATGTGCTCTGTTTGTGCTTATTTATGTTGTTTCCATGTTGTGTCGTCTTTTCTATCTCTATATGTTGTAAGGTTTTGTAGATGATTATTGGTAGAAGGTCCTCTAGTATTTCCTTCACTGATTTTTCGCTTTTCTTCTGGTTGTATCTCTCTGTTGATTTGTTTGCAATGTCAGTGATGATCTGTCTTTCTACTTCCGTTCTTTTAATGATCTCTTCATGTTCGGATTTTAATTCTGGCAACTTTGCAATGTCTTCTTGTATTTGTCCATGCTACCCGGGTTTTCATCGCATCTGACAGTTGGGGTTCGGTTGTTGTCTGGCTGACGGTTTTCTCTTTCTTTTTGTAGTTTTTGTTTCAGCTCTCTCACCTCTGACCTAAGCTGTCTGACTTGTTCAGATATGCTGTCTTCGCGTTTACTACGTAGTGTGCTTGCCGCCACTCTGTGCTTTGCCTCTTGGTACGAAACTCCCTTTCCAATGGACACTGTAATTATTTGCCATGTTTGCTGGTATTTGTGACACCCACGGTATCTTGCTCCGTTATTTCCGAGGCAGTTGTAACATTTTCTATTTTTGTTTGGCGCCTGGTAGATGTGGTACTTTTGTGCCTTATGGCAGTCTTTGTATTCGTGTCTGCCCGCACAGTATCTGTACACCGTTTCTTTTCTACACGTATTCTTTGTGTGTGAAAATCCCTGGCTCTTCGAACACTGCATCACTGGAGGTATGTAGGCATGCGTTCTTCGGGGTCTATTTTGAACAATAATACTTTCCGAAACTGTTGACCCTTGTGAAGTAACTAGTATCAAGCTGGTGTCTTCTTTTCTCCAGGATTTTAACCTTTCGGCGTTCGTGATCTTGGCTAGAGGATTTTCGGCCTGAATGCATCTAAGGACCTCTGCGTCTGACAAGCTGGTGTCGATCCCTTTGATGGCTATTTTCTTGTTGTCTATGTAGATTTCTGCTTGGATTTTGATTCGGTGTGGTAGCTGAAATTCTTTAGGCCCGGATACCATAGTAGCCATCAGCGATATAGTCTTTTCCATAGTATTCAGCGCCAGTATCACTCTTTGTTGGTGCCTCCTGAAACTTATTATGCCTCTTTTGCCTACTATACCCTCCAGGACATTGATTACTTAGTCGTCCGGGAGTGCCCTAAGGGTGGTCTCTCCTCCACACAACTGCATAATTTTAAGTCTGCGGTCCTGTTCCAGCTCCCATGGAGTGTTTTCTGTTGTCCGCCTGAGCGGCATCTTCCATCTGCCATCACTGGCCGTGCCTCTGTCTTTCGGCTCGGCATACTTTCCTCGTTTGTCTGCTCTCGATTCTGTGTGGCATTCTGGATCGTACATGTTGTGGTCTTCTTTCTTTTGAAATTGGCATTTATATCTTCGGCTTGTCACGATTTCCACATCCACTTTAGGCGGTGAGCTTAGTTTCTCAGGCTCATGTTCCTGAATTGTTTCTATATTCTCGATCGTCAACGGGGTTTGGTGCAGCTTCTCTGAAGTAGACACGATTTCGGCTGTCGATTCGGGTCCGTAAGGTGGTGGCGACATGGCCCTCGTCTTCTCTTTTGCTTCCCGAATCCGTTGGAGCGACCTCATAATGTTTTCTGCAATGTCTGTAATATCAGAGATTTCATCTATTAGGTCAGAGACGTTTGATTCTGTCCCTTCCTTTGCCTCGTCAGGGGTCGGGTTATTGGGGTTCTCTGGAAGGCTGTTCCCCGTCTCTGTTAACTCCGTCGTAGTGTGAAGAGTTTTACTGGTCGGCTTGTTTGGTTTCCAGTGTCCAGGATTATTATATGCTGGTCTGTTGTTATTCAGCGCTGGTGAGCTAGTGTACACTTTCCTCTTCTTGGCGTGTGGTTTAGATCGGACCATTTTGACTATATTGCAATGAATGAGCCGCCGGTGGAAGAACGCCACTGCGGCTTCTCGCAGGTGTTGAATATATAGTGTATAGGAGCAGGTCTGCCATCAAAGAATGAACCAGAGTTGGGGCACTGTACGAAGGATGGCCCCGACCGAGCAAAGTGAAATCAATTTGTTGCTGCCCTACAAGACGCCACCAGGCGTGATGGCCGCTGACTGCTTTGACGGTTGGTGGTTATGGATCAAAGAAGAAGAAGAAGAAAGGAGCAAGTAACCAGGAAAACTTAACATGACTTACAGTTAACGGTCATGCACCATTTTATAAAAAACCCAAAAGCAATCGCGCTGTTTTAATTGGTT
This sequence comes from Oreohelix idahoensis, assembly GCA_024509875.1. Taxonomy (NCBI): domain Eukaryota; kingdom Metazoa; phylum Mollusca; class Gastropoda; order Stylommatophora; family Oreohelicidae; genus Oreohelix; species Oreohelix idahoensis. The sequence goes on from JAMPIV010000129.1 coordinate 67,131, forward strand.
TTTAATCAAGCCCTCACAGAGCGACAAGTGCCGTTTCCGCATTTCCCCGAAAATGCACCATAAAATAGATTTTTAAATATGCGCGTTCTTTTAATGGGTGTTAATGTAGTTTTCAAATTGCAATACGGGATTTTTCCGCAGCTGGTGGAAGTACTTAATTGTTGGTTACAGACGTTTTCCAAAGACAACTAGTTTTTGAACATGCTCCCTAACATAACCAACGGACCCTGTGTTTAGGTTGAATGGTGCGCGCTTCGCCAAAACGAGGCAACATTTTATTTAAAAGAAAAAGTATATAGAGAATTCTGTAACAGAACACAACATGAGATCTCCGTTTGCGTAAATATGCCATGAATGTTTTAACGTCGGCTCTAGCTGACAGCAAGACATTATCCCAGACCAGGAAAATAAAATTACACATACGCACAAGCACACAAACCACTATTGCTACGCGTATCTTCTTTTGTATTCCTTTCTGAAAGTTACATTAACGTTAGAAAACTCCACAAGGCAACATTGGGCGCAGTCTTCAATGAGATCCATGCTGCTGCTTCTGTACAGGCAAAGTTTCATAAACTGATTTACTTCTCAATATCTTACTTGTTGACTTTTAGGCTTTACAATTTGCGGTGGACGGGGATGTAAACTTGTTGTTGTTGCTAAAATAACTCTAATTTTGTTGATAGTTCCCCACTTTTAGCTGACATGCGTATATCCAATTCTTTAATCGAGGGTGTGACTCACATTCAATACGTTGACGCTTAAAAGTCTCAGGTGTCTTGTGATTTCGTTTGAGCATTAACTGAAAAAAAGAAGAGAAACGAAGCTTTGTTAACGTGTTCATGTCTATCTACCTGCCTATCTATCTATCTATCTATCTATCTATCTATCTATCTATCTATCTATCTATCTATCTATCTATCTATCTATCTATATATATATATATATATATATATATATATATATATATATATATATATATATATATATATATATATATATATATATATATATATATATGTATCTATCTATCTATCTATCTATCTATCTATCTATCTATCTATCTATCTATCTATCTATCTATCTATCTATCTATCTATCTATCTATCTATCTATCTATCTATCTATCTATATATCTATCTATATATCTATCTATTTATATATGGGAGCCGCGCTGGTGTAATGGCTTCGGCGTTGTACTGGCGACCAGGTGTTCATGGTTCAAACCCGGGCGTCGGCGTTTGAAGAAATGTTTACGGCCGGAAATTTGACTGAACAGCCTGAACGGCTCCTGTGATAAACCCTCTGTGGATGGGAAGGAGCGAAGCTCCTGACCGGGTTGGAAGGAAAGTCCTCAGGTTCCCCAGCCTCGCAATGACATGTCATTGGGCCGAAGGGCTGAAAGCCTAAGTGCCGCTGGTTAAGAAAAAAAAAAAAAAAAAAAAAAAAAAAATCTATCTATCTATCTATCTATATATCTATATATCTATATATATATATATATATATATATATATATATATATATATATATATATATATATATATATATATATATGTATATATATATATATATATATATATATATGTATCTTATCTATCTATCTATCTACCTATCTATTTATCTATCTGTCTGCCTGTCTGTCTGTTTACTCGTCTGCCTATCTGTCCGTCTATCCGTCTTTGCAGCCATTCCATTCATCCCTTGATGCTAATTGCCTCCCTTGCTTTGCAGTAGTGGTCCAACAGTGACCAAAACTCAAGAGTGCCTATTATAGGCTTCAACGGAGTCTATCTTTACACAAGATTACTCTTGGTAGAAATGTCGATAGAAGAGTAGTAAAGCTTCTATCACATGGGAGTCTTCATAAGATATTCAGATAAGCGAAAACAATGGTTTATTCTAGCTGGCCCCCCACCCCTGTTCGGTCAGTTGGAAAATAAATTGAAAAGTTATGGAAAAAGTTTCATCACTTGATTGGGATTTAACTGAATAAAGAAGGTCACTTTTGGCAGCCGATATTTTCACTTAGCTGCCAATGGTAGTTTCTTCTCCAGCTGGGTTAGTTCCTTTTCTCTCTGCTCGAGCTCGTCTCTGGTTAAAGTTCAGGCGCCGCACGTTCCCAGAACGTCAAGGAGTAACGGCCAAGTTGGTTCTGCGTCTGCCTATAAGACCCTCTTATGATGGAATCTCGAACAACGTCAGTCCACTTCTACCTAGACTTTGTTCCAGAGATAGTACTTTCTGCTGGTACCACCAATAACTGGTAATAGAAATAGAAACGAAACGCTCTTCTGAGTATGGCGTTTTCCGACACAGTTATGTGCCCTCTCCTCCCCCCCCCCCTTCTTTTTCTATTCTACCATCCCATGTCAGAATTTACCCTCGATGAGAAATAAATTTAATCCCTCGGGATAAACTTTCATTTACATTTAAATTGAATAGCTTTAGCTTTACATTACATTTAAATGAAAAGATTAAACGCACAGATATAATATGTTTTACATTTACATCTCCACTGTTTGAAAAGTGTTCACAATATAAATTCATGTATGTTCTTTTATATCTACACTTGTTTAAAAGTTTGAAACTTCTATTAATTTAAAATGAATATTTTCACATAGATATTTACACTAGTTTAAAGCTTGAAAACTTACATTAATTTTATTGTGAATATGTTTATAGGGACATTTACTCTGCTTTGAAAATGTAAGTATTATTCTTAGAATGTACATCATTTCTTTCATTTTTCCCTCCCTGCTCCATAGGGAACCTGGAACTACTTTATGCTTTTAGTTCTCTTTACGAAACTTATCAATAAAGCAATCACCAGCCCTTGCAATGGTGGTTCACGAATCATCATTCTAAATACTGAGGTTGCCAGCCCCAAATGGCTTTGACATCCAATAGCGAGTTTCACACATTAAACTTCACACGGTAATATATTCATAAATATGTTAGTTCACATGTTAGTAATAAAATATGAAATGTAAATCACAACTTACGCCAAGCCTGGCTACAGACTTGTTTGCTCAGATGAATAAAAGAGGCGAATCGTTCTCTTACACGCGTCTGGAATGCTGTAAGTCTACAATAGATTCCCTAACTCTCGTACAGATAGGTTATGAGTTATTTTTGTCCCGTCTGAGTAGAGTGGATGGTGATAAGTACGTGAGAAAGGTGTGAGAAATATATTTCACGGGTAATAGCTTAAGGAGAAGATATGTCTATGGAATAAGTAAGTTTCTCTATTCCAGCCTATCTATACGACAATAATTTAGTACAAGACAACCTTGCCCTCCTCATTCATATAAATACGAGTATAAGTTGCACTACACCACACAGATATGTGACAACAAGACACACAAACGTGAAAAACTACGGTTACTCGGGTATGGGTCTGACCAACACACAAAGTTAAGTTTCTTTTGTTGTTTATTATCATTTAAACTTGACAACATCAAATATCTAAAGAAAAGATCAAATAAAATCAGATTTACATACATATGAAATAGCAGAATAAATGTGCCCTCCCCCTATGGAGAAAAGAACCAAAAAAGTTAATAACCCAAAGGTCGAAGGGTTGCACTATGTTACAGAGTAGACAGTAAAGTAAACAAGTTCCTACTATATGCTAACCAGTAAAGTTAACACATTTTGGTAAAGTCCCTGGAACAAAGAAAAATATTCACCCTTTCTTTCATACAGTGGCCACTCAATCACTCTTACCTACTCTTGGTGATATCCCTTGGAAATACAATTATCCCTGAATATGTCATATGAGGTTCACTACCCAAATTGGCCCCAGTCAATCCTCTAACAATTAAAGACTAGTGAGGTGAACGCCGAATCTGGTGTGGGTTTTTCGTGGATGAACACAATGTCACCGCCAATAGTTGATGTAAGAGCGTGATCTTCTATGTTAGAGCTCCAATTTGAAACAACGTAAATTATGGATGCCACTCTTGAATACGACTGTCTGAAGTCGGGAACAAAGGTTATTTTTGTACACCCTTGTGGGCTGATAAAAGTGAAAATTATTGCTGGGTTTGGTAAGTCCAGTTAATTTTACAAGTTAAAATGTTTCTCATGTATCGTTGGCAAATACTTGTTCACAAATGAAATATGTGACGCACAAGCCAAGAAAAGACAACATTAATCAATCAGTAAAAAAGAAAGACTGCTGGACGCACTTGCGATCAGGTTTGCAGAAAATTAGAATGAAAATCCCCACGAATGCTTTTAACACATTTTCCACAATGGTTCTAGAACTACGGGCTTAGACTATCCAAAAATTATGAGTGACAACTGATAGCAGGTTTAATAAAACACAGTTTATACATCATTATATTTCTCTGATCTATCGAAGATGTTACTTTTCACATTACCATGTGTAACGAGAATCAGAAACCGCGATTCAAGATAAAAGCTTTACGGCCAGTCTTTCGTCAAGGCTTCAACCAACATCAAAAGATGTACAGTTCCCTAACGGTTTTCTCTGTACGAATGCCCGCTTCTTAAGATCAAAAGAGCCCAGGGGTTTCTGACGTCCCCTGAGTTGGAACTTTAAAAGATTCTGTGATATTCACGTGCGGTCTGTCAGGTACCATAGGATTGACAGATAAGCTCGCATGATAAGACGAGGTAAACAAACCCGATTCACTACCTGTTATGATGTGCAGGTCACGAAAGTTTGTAAATCCTTCGTTTGCTTATGTTCAAAGAAAAGAGGCGTGGATGAAAAATAACTTGTGTGAGTAAGGCAGGCAGTAAATGCATGGTTTTGCTAGCAAATCATAGAGCGCTAACGGGATTACAAAGACTGTCAGATTACTGCAGGCTCTATTTCCATTATACGTCACACTTTCTGACTCCGTGTTTCTTCAGTTTCCTAGTCCCGGTGTTCATTATTAAAATTTGAAAGAGATTTTCTGTGCTGTATACGTCTTTTCTGGTTCTCCAATAAAATGTCCGGATAACAATTAGGATTTATGAATCTAGTTCTTCACTCTGGCGAAGGTCTGATGTGGTCTTGGCGAGCTTGCAAATCACAGTGTGATAAAACTGCGAAATGGTCTGGCTATATTCCTATTTTCCCAAGCCTTGTTGTTATGAATCTAATCAGAAAGATCCAGTCATTTCAAACAGGTCGGGTGTGGCACTTTAAAAATATTTCCTACACGGAAAAATTTTGCCAAATGTCACGTCTCCCATATATGGTAATATGATGTCTTGAAGTGACCGGACGCGATTATATCACACTTGTTTGCACACAGGTGTCACGCAGACAGTAATCTCGTCTTATCAGCGGTTCAATCTAAACGCGCCGGCGTCTACCTTATCTCAGTTGCTCCTCGCAGGCTGGGATGACCGGGTAACAAACCGGTGACATAATCTGCAAGGTGTGTCACAAATGTTTGAACATACAAACTACTTGCTCCATAAGCAGAAAATTAACGAAGTAAGAAAGAAAAGTGCGATAATTGACAGCACATAATAAAAATTAGTACCACAAATGTACCGATACTGCCGGAGAAAACCAAAGATCGATAGAGGTCGTCCATTTAGTCACAGCTATTCAGTTTTCGCATCTTTCTGCCGGTCCGTTCCGTGTTCTGTTAAATTACAGTGGTTTCCAAACCTTTTCGAGCCACAACTTGGTTCCATAAACTCATCCCCTGTGTCCGCTTCTTTATCTTTTAAGAAGCATTCTTTAGAATAGTGGTTAGCCCTGTAGTGTTGTTACGCACAAATAATTACTTTTTTCCAAAGTCTTTGTATGATCGTTTTTCGTATGTATGATCATTATTTGACTGAAATGCATGTTATATATATTTTATGGTCAAAGGGACAGAACCCGATATATCGATACTGCTATTTTTTATGAGTTTACCTCCTCTTGTATAGAGACACGTTCGGTCTATAATGTCTTGAACGAAGCGTGACCATATCTCCTTATTTGGTAGTATCAGTCAACTGTTGTAGATGTTTGAAACCTTTCTTAACGCTTCTGTTCATGTCCATAAAAGGCGCGACTGTGTAAGACTTTTATCTCGAATGTTCTTAGAATCGTCTTATTGTGAACAGCGACTCAGAGATTGTCACTCTGCGCATGTCTCGACTTGGTTGTCGTTTGTTGTTCCGCCCAGGTCGGGGAGTTGAGAAATGGACTGATTAGCGAGCGGACGCGACTGCGTCTTGTGATTCTCTGAGGGAAATACATTGTCTTTGTGAGTTAGTTAGCTAACTAGACTATTTCCCCGTATTATTCAAGCCTGCCTGGAGGCATATGTTCATGGTTGATTTTCCGAAATAAGGTAATTCCTCTTGTATCGAACTTTAGGCTATCATCTAGAGGTTCGTCATTTTGTCGCCTTTTTGCTCGCCTGTGTGATTCAAAATGGAGAGGTACTTTGACTAGGATTAAGTCATCGGTATCTTTATACCTGAACTAGTTATATATCTATGGGTCGCTCTAGACCAACAAGACTATTGTCTGTGTTCCAGGATTCGTTATATCAGAGATCACGTCCAAGTCAGATGGTTAGACTTAGGAAGGTTATAAAGGTCGAGCTGACCTGTAATCCATGTATGCTACTCACGTGCAGACAGTAAACGGACGTATTGTATACATCTGATCTGCTAGCATCAGGAAGGAATAATTATTATTGTCTATGAACATTAAGGATCTGCAGCGGACCACGGTTGCAGAAGTTATATGTATTATTTATCAAGCTTCGCTATGATATTTGTTTTCCATACAACTATTGAGTATTGACTCCTACATGACTGTCAGTTAACATGAGTTTGAATGCTGCATTCGTTATACTATGCTGATGATAACATAGTATCATGACTGTTTTGTGGCGTGCAATAAATGGTATAAACCTAAAGCGAAGTTACCATTTTTATGACTCTACACGTCATGTTGCCTGTGGTGTACCCTGAACTGTTCTACTGCAACACACACACCGCAACAATCTAAACCAGATAAGACACCCACATCTTGCATTGTAATACCTGGTGTCGATAGAGGTGGTAATTTGACGGCATCCTAATTCCACCCTTATCAATTCATGGTGGCCAATAGTTGGTTTATTCTGGTACCAACTCTCAAGGGGGTCAACAAACCCAGACATCATCAGCAGACTACAAGACAACATTGCAGTTGCTATTCATCACCTTTGATGAAATTTTTTGAAAGACGCAGCAGTACTGACAGTTGTTGATATTTTGAAACTACCCGGCGCTGCTCGGCGGTATTGAAGTTTGTCTACAAATAGAAGGACAAGTACCGAGCGAATGGATTTCCTGATCTGTTGAGAAGAAGGACAAGTGCCGTAACAACTGTTCCGGTCTCAGAATTACTGTTGCAGATTCAGAAGGTCAAGTTCAGAAGCTGTTTCCTGTCAGAAGCTGTTTCCTGTTAGAAGCTCATTTCCTTCGTCATGGCAGTTTACGAGAGCAGATATGGATCAACGTTGGATCATTGTCCTAAGAATGCTGATCACATCCTGTTCTGAACTGTGCTGACGTTGTGGATACATAGAAGTTAAGTGGCCTGTTTTGTTTGTGAACTGTGCCCTTATGTTCTAACTGAGCCTTCTGTCTATCACATTTTTCGCACTCTTTATATGTTTACATGTTATATGTTATTTGGATTTGTATTTATATGTTTATATTTCTGCGGGTTTTCTCGGTTGGGCGGTGTCTTTCAGTAGATGATACCACGTCACAGAGGTTCTACTGTTAGCGTTTTCGTTAGGGACTGTGCGAATTTCCTACTGTGAAATTTGCTAGCGACAATCGTTGCTATATCTGTTTAGTTGTGACGAGTTGTGCTTTATTTTCGTTTTTTGTATTTTTTTTTTGTTTCTCTCTTTCTTTCTGTTTTTTAGTTTCGATTTCAATTGTTTGTATTTGTAGGTCTCCTCTTTTCTATTATTCAGTTCTTCACGTAAATTGTTGTGTATATACTGTAGCGTCATTTGTTTGTCATATCTTCGCATTCTGTCATCATATTCTTTTTAGTTTCGCTGTTTATTTATTTGACTTATGCGAATGTTTTCGTATTGTTTGATCTTTGTTATTGTTTACATTGACTCTGATCTTTGTTATTGTTTACATTGACGTTGATCTTTGTTATTGTTTACATTGACTCTGATCTTTGTTATTGTTTACATTGACTTTGATCTTTGTTTTGTTTACATTGTTGGTACTTTGTTATTGTTTACATTGTCTTGTTATTGTTTGCATAGTTCTTGCATAGTTAGCTTTCACTATTGTTACATATATGCTCATGCACTATTGATCTATAGTGCACTTATCATAACTAGCTGGTGGTTTTTCCTTATGCACTATTGTAGTGCAGTTATGATAAATAACTGATGGTTATGCACTGATTTGGGTAGTGCACTGATAATTAAGAGGTGACTTGTGATATTATTGTACAACTGATAATACAAATTGGTGTCAAGTCTTGTTTCCCACAGAGATTGGAGTAAACATAGTAATTATACAAGCACTTTATTAAGTCTTGTTGCTATTAAGATTGAAATAAGATAATTAATTATTTCAGGTTCTGTACTCACATTTTAGACATCATGTCTACATTTGAGTACTTTATTGAGCAGGGTAAAGCCCTTGGGAAGACAGGTGATAAATTAGAAGAATTTGCGACTGTTCAATATGCCAAGGCATTGAAGTCGGAGGAAAAGAAAAATGAAAGAACTAACTGAACAAAAGAGAATAGATGCTGAAAATTTAAAACTGCAGATGCAGGTAGATGAAAAGAGATTACAAATGGAAATGGAAAAACAAAAAAGAGAAGCAGAATCTCAGGAGAAGAGACTTCAGGCTGAGGTTGAAAATAAGAGACTTGAAAAAGAAGCTGAAAATAAGAGACTTGAAATAGAGGCTGAAAATAAAAGATTAGAAAAACAGGCTGAGGCTGAAGAAAGAAGGTTACAAAGAGAAGCTGATGAGAGAAAAGCAAAAATGGAACATGAAGAAAAACTCTTAGCTTTGGAGTTAGAAAAGTTGAAGTTATCTAGTAATGCTAATGATGCTAATAAGGTATCATCTGCTAATAAGTCTAATGCTGTTGATTTCAAGCTTAATTTACCAGCATTCAATGCTTCAATTGATGATATAACATTTTATCTAGATAGATTTGAAAGTGCATGTAAGGTGCATAATATAGATAAAACATTATATGTTTATCATCTGTCCAAGATACTTAGAGGTGATGCTTTGACTTTGTTGGGTATGGTAAATGTGCCTGACAAGAACAACTATGAGGTTGTCAGGGCGGCATTGTTAAAGAAGTACCAACTTAACGAAGACGGATATCGTCTTAAATTTAAAAACATGTTACCAGAAACTGGAGTTGAATTCTCAGAATTCATCTCAGGCATACGTCTTACTTTTTTACGATGGGTTGAGCTTTCTAAGACAGAAAGTACATTTGAAGCCCTCATGGACTTACTTCTTAGAGACAAGGTTATGTCTTCTGTTAATGAAGCTTTTCTTTCTTTTCTTCATGAGCGTAAGCCTAAAAATATAAAAGAAATGGAAGAATACTGTAGCCAGTATGTTACTGCACATCCTCACATAACCATTAGCAACTCTAAGGTAAAAGAAGGTCTGCCAGTTGCTTCGGCAGCACCTTATGGCCCGAATTTTATGCGTAAATTTCAGGGTAGCCAGCAAAATTTCAATAAAAAGAGTAACCGTAATTATGCCCAGAACCATGGTAATCAATTTCAGGGAGATTCTTCTTCCCAGAACTGGAGACAACCTAATATTACACGGTATTCTATTCCCGGTAACTTTAGAAATTTTCATAAAGGTAATCGGTATAGAGGGAAATATTTTTTGCAGAGACCTCAATACCAAGATAATAGAGGTTCTTAACAGCATAGAGATGGTAATGACAGTTATGGAAACTGGAACGCAAACCAGGATAAAAATTACAGTAGGGACTTTAATGATAATTGCAGAGGCAATAATGGTCGCGGTAGATCGCAACAGAAGAGAAAAAGATATCAACAGACAAACTCTGTTCAACAAGAATCTCAGGGAGCAGATAAACAGGTTAATAATGATAAAGACCATAATGCTATCGGATGCTCATCTTTTGACTTTGGTAGGGCAAATAAATGTATCCAATGCAGTACTTTATTTGATCCGAAAACCATTAGTACTCTAAGCTGTGGTCATCCTTTGCCCGCTCTTCCTGCTAATGTTGCTCATGATGGGAGAGGTTCTTTTATATTACATAAGGGGCTTGTAAATAGTAATCCAGTCTCGGTGTTGTTTGATTCTGGATGTACTACTGTCGGGGTTAGGCAATCTCTTGTAGATCCATTCTGTGCTACAGGAAAGGTCATCAAATGTGTCACATTTGGTGGCACGTTGGAAAAATATCCTACTGCCATAATACATATTGCTACTCCTTTCTTCACGGGAGAGGTCCACGCGTGTCTACTTCCAAACCCTATTGCGGACCTTATTATTGGTCGTATTCACGGAGTTAGGGAATGTACCCCACAGCAGATTGCTGTTTGGGAAGAGCAAAACATTGAAGCTACCAATACGGTGGTCACAAGAGCACATGCTCTGGATCCACCTCAAACTTCATTAACTAATAATGATGAAGTAAATGAACAAAATAGTCACTTGACTATTACACGTGACTCATTTATCAAATTGCAAGAAGAAGATCCGTCGTTACAAAAATTCTTCATTCTAGCAAAAAAAGGTGATCCTAATCAAAATACTAATAGAAAATCTTGGATTTCTATGAAGAACGGCGTACTTGTACGTATGGTACAAGACTCGACTACATCCACTCATTCACAAATTCTTGTGCCTAAGAGCATGAGGGTGCAAATATTGCAACATGCTCATGACTCGCAATGTGCTGGACATATGGGTTTTTCCCGTACAAAGTCGAGAGTTCTTGCGGCTTTCTTTTGGCCATTTGTAAGCAAGGACATACGAATGTACTGTCGCTCTTGCAAAGTATGTCAGGAGGTCAAATCTAAAGGACCACGACATGCTGCGCCTATTCAGGCTGCTGACATTCCAATTCGCCCTTTTCAAAAAATGGCAATAGATATTATCGGTCCTTTTAGAATTAAGTCGGCTAGAGGGCATCAATTTATTCTTACATGTGTCGATATGTGCACACGTTGGCCAGAGGCAATACCTCTCAAGAGCATCTCAACTGCTGATATCGCAGACGCTCTTTGGCTGATATTTTCTCGCTTGGGTTTTCCCGGAGAAATATTGTCAGACCATGGCACTCAACTGATATCAGACACTATGTCACAGGTAATGTCTATGCTACATATAAAAAGGTCTCTCAGCAGTATCTATCACCCAATGTCTAATGGGTTGGTCGAACGTTTAAATAGGACTCTAAAAACTTTACTGGGTAAAATAACTGAGGATCATCCTCAGGATTGGGACAGGGTCTTACCCGCGGCTCTCTTTGCGTATAGAGAGGTCCCCAATGAACATACGGGGTTTTCCCCTTTTGAACTTGTCTTTGGCGCGCAACCGCGCGGCCCTATGTCTTTACTTCACGATCTAATCACTGCCGATAATATTAGCGATGAGACTCAGTCTTCTTATGAGTACGTCATTGCTCTTAGGAAAAAAATCATTGAGGCATGCAGACTAGCAACTTCGTCTTCCGAATTTGCTAAAGAAAAGGCAAGGCAGTTTGCGAATAAGAATAGATGTCTACGACAACTTTGTCCAGGTGACAAAGCTCTCGTCCTACTTCCTTCAAGGGAGAACAGACTTCTAATTGCATGGAAAGGTCCATATGCAATAGTCTCCAAAATTTCTGATGTCGACTATGTTGTCGATATTGATGGAAAGCATAAAACTTTCCACATAAATATGCTCACGGAATTTCATGAAAGACCAGACTATTTGCAGCCTATTTTCCAGGCAACGGACAATTCTCAAGTACCTCATGGTCAATACTCATCGCTGTCAGTTATACAGGATGAGGAAACTACTTTTTCTGATGTCAATCTTCCTCTTTCTATGGTCCCACTTTATTCTACGGAATCTTGGAAAAACGTGACCGTTTCTCCAAATCTTTCCGCTGAGGAACATCGACAAGTTTCTTCGATGTTGCAAACATTTCAGGATGTTCTTACAGACATCCCGGGACACACACATGTCATTGAACATGACATTGTGCTGACTGATCATAATCCTATCAGAGTCAGACCCTATCCAATACCTATCCATTTCCAGTCTCAAGTCGAAAAAGAATTGGATGAAATGATACGTTTGGAAATCATTGAACCATCCACTTCAGCATACTCTTCGTCTATGGTTATTGTTCGAAAGAAGGATAATAACATTCGCATTTGCGTAGATTATCGCAAATTGAACCAAGTTACGAAGTTCGACGCTGAACCTATGCCTTCATTAGAAGAGCTACTCAATAAACTTTCTAATTCTAGATTCTTTACCAAACTAGATTTGTCTAAAGGTTATTGGCAAGTCCCGCTAACTGAACGTGCCAAACCTTTTACAGCTTTTTCTACACCTAGGGGTTTATTCCAATGGAATTTCATGCCTTTTGGTCTTATGAACGCCCCTGCTACATTCGTACGCATGATGCGCCGAATTCTCGCATATCGTACAGATGTCATAGCATATCTAGATGATATCTGTCTATTCAGTGATTCCTGGGAAGATCACTATTTGGGTTTATACGAATTACTGTCTACTCTTCGCGAGTATAACTTGACTGCAAAACCCTCTAAAGCCTTTATAGGATTTAGTGAGATTTCTTTCCTAGGTCATCGTGTTGGTCATGGTCTTTTAAAGACAGAGGACCACAATGTTTCAAAAATACTTAACATTTCGGTCCCTAAGACAAAGAAACAAGTAAGGAGTCTATTAGGTTTGATCCAATTCTACGGACGATTCATTCCGAATCTGTCCTCCATTATGGCACCGCTTTCTACTTTATTGAAGAAAGGGTCGCCTAATTTGATCCGCTGGTCAAAAGAATGTCAATCCTCATTGGACCAGGTTAAAGACCTATTTTCATCTCCACCTATTCTTAGGTTACCTACTATTGAGAAGACTTTTGTTCTTCGAAGTGACGCCTCGTCAACTGGGATTGGGGCAGCACTAATGCAGGAGTATTCTGATACTCTGCATCCGGTGATGTATATCTCTAGGAAATTAAATGCTGCAGAAAAGAATTACTCGGTTTTAGACCGTGAGTTATTGGCTATGGTATGGTCTATTCTGAAGTTACAAAGATTTCTTCTAGGCGCACATTTCATTGTGGAAACCGACCAGAAAGCGCTTACTGCTATTCAGAGCAAAAACTTGAAGAGCTCGAGGTCCACTCGTTATGCCATAGCTCTTCAACCATTTCATTTCTCGGTTCGAGCTATCCGTGGTTCGGATAATGTAATGGCGGACATTCTGTCCAGATGCCCACACGATTCCACATGATTCTTCTGTCATATATATATTTCCTGATATACAGTCCAATGTTATAATGACATGTTAGTAGATTTTTTTTTTCTCACTTTTTTGAGGGGGAATTTATAACATTGTTCCATGTAATTATCTAAGAAGGCTTAGTTAGTGATATACGGGCCAAAAGATCACTCGGCCACATTTAAATAAATTATTTTCAGGATTGTATTGAGAGATTTACCAGTTGTCTTTAAGATTTGTGTTATTGATATTTTCGCAGCACATCATTGAAGATGCGAGATTGTGTCCATTGTGGAACTTTGAGTATATCAAGTCCTGTCCTAGATTGGGAGCGGATGATGTCCACATCTTCTTCTATTGAATGTTTTATGTCAACGAAGATCAACACATGTATTACTTATTAGTTACTGATGCATTACATAATGTAATAAAATAGTGCGGTATATTAATATATTACACCGCTATTTGCAACACATTGTATGATATCATAATAATATATTTGATTTCATATATTGGTATGAGAATAATTTGACTTTTATTATGATGTTGCCAGCATTGTGGTTTGTGTTGGTGGCACCTTCCTGGGATATATACGCGTATACTTAGATAAATTTTTCTCTAAGGACCTGGGATATGATCTCAGTTTCGCTCCAAGTGTTGAGCTATTTTGTTAGGTATATCCGCGCATCATACGTGCGTTAGGAGCCTAGATTTTTCCGGCTCCAGGATTTAAAAAAAAAAAATGTTTCATTTTTTTTTCCCGGGAGGGTGCGGTAATGTTACGCACAAATAATTACTTTTTTCCAAAGTCTTTGTATGATCGTTTTTCGTATGTATGATCATTATTTGACTGAAATGCATGTTATATATATTTTATGGTCAAAGGGACAGAACCCGATATATCGATACTGCTATTTTTTATGAGTTTACCTCCTCTTGTATAGAGACACGTTCGGTCTATAATGTCTTGAACGAAGCGTGACCATATCTCCTTATTTGGTAGTATCAGTCAACTGTTGTAGATGTTTGAAACCTTTCTTAACGCTTCTGTTCATGTCCATAAAAGGCGCGACTGTGTAAGACTTTTATCTCGAATGTTCTTAGAATCGTCTTATTGTGAACAGCGACTCAGAGATTGTCACTCTGCGCATGTCTCGACTTGGTTGTCGTTTGTTGTTCCGCCCAGGTCGGGGAGTTGAGAAATGGACTGATTAGCGAGCGGACGCGACTGCGTCTTGTGATTCTCTGAGGGAAATACATTGTCTTTGTGAGTTAGTTAGCTAACTAGACTATTTCCCCGTATTATTCAAGCCTGCCTGGAGGCATATGTTCATGGTTGATTTTCCGAAATAAGGTAATTCCTCTTGTATCGAACTTTAGGCTATCATCTAGAGGTTCGTCATTTTGTCGCCTTTTTGCTCGCCTGTGTGATTCAAAATGGAGAGGTACTTTGACTAGGATTAAGTCATCGGTATCTTTATACCTGAACTAGTTATATATCTATGGGTCGCTCTAGACCAACAAGACTATTGTCTGTGTTCCAGGATTCGTTATATCAGAGATCACGTCCAAGTCAGATGGTTAGACTTAGGAAGGTTATAAAGGTCGAGCTGACCTGTAATCCATGTATGCTACTCACGTGCAGACAGTAAACGGACGTATTGTATACATCTGATCTGCTAGCATCAGGAAGGAATAATTATTATTGTCTATGAACATTAAGGATCTGCAGCGGACCACGGTTGCAGAAGTTATATGTATTATTTATCAAGCTTCGCTATGATATTTGTTTTCCATACAACTATTGAGTATTGACTCCTACATGACTGTCAGTTAACATGAGTTTGAATGCTGCATTCGTTATACTATGCTGATGATAACATAAGTATCATGACTGTTTTGTGGCGTGCAATAAATGGTATAAACCTAAAGCGAAGTTACCATTTTTATGACTCTACACGTCATGTTGCCTGTGGTGTACCCTGAACTGTTCTACTGCAACACACACACCGCAACAATCTAAACCAGATAAGACACCCACATCTTGCATTGTAATACCTGGTGTCGATAGAGGTGGTAATTTGACGGCATCCTAATTCCACCCTTATTTCTTAAACTTTGGTCCAGGGACTCCCTGTCGTTTTCTAGAGGGTCATTGTACATAACTTAACATTTAAAATGTAGAATTATAAATTATGCTTTAATGTATATTTTTCCATGAGGGGTCCATTGCCTTCATCTTGCATTCAAAACGGTCTAGTCCATAGCCCTGATCTTACATTGAAATGGTCTAGTGCATAACCTTCATCTTACATTGAAAAGGGTCTAGTCCATAGCCTTCATCATACATTGAAAGGGGTCTAGTCCATAACCTTGATCTTAAATTGAAATGGTCTAGTGCATAACCTTCATTTTACATTGACAGGGGTCTAGTCCATAGCCTTGATCTTAAATTGAAAAGGGTCTAGTCCATAGCCTTCATCTTACATTGAAATGGTCTAGTCCATAGCCTTCACCGAACAATCAAAGGGTCCCATGGCAAAAAGAAAAAAATTTTAAGAAACATTGGTATAGAAGCTGAAATTAGAACTAATTTATATGCATAAAAACCCCAACAGCCCAGGCTAACTGTCATAGAAGATAGCAATGGGACTCTGCTCAATGAAAAAATAGCTGTAATGAGAAAGTGGACAGAATATTGTTAAGAATTATATAACTGTAAACTCGACACTGACTATAACATTTTAAACAATATTTAGTGTGAAAACAGGGAACTCGGAAATGGAGCAATATTACGGGAAGAAGTGGAAGAGGCTATGTGTTCGATGAAAGGAGGGAAGTCACCGGGTGTGGATAATATCCCAGCAGAGCTCTTGAATTATGGAGGACCAGATATAGTAAAAATCATGACAACAATTTGCCAGAAGATATTGAGTACAAAAAAAAATGGCCAAAAGAGTGGACGCAGTCATTAGTAATACCGCTTCCAAAGAAAAGAAATCTAAAAATGTGCAAGAATTACAGAACCATTAGCCTTATTAGTCATCCAAGTAAAGTGATGTTAAGGATGCTTTTGAACAGAATAAAACAGAAATCAGAAGAAATCTTGTCCGAGGAACAGGCTGGCTTTAGACCAAAAAGAAAAACCTCAGAACAAATCTTCAATATTAGATTACTGATCGAAAAACCAGCATCAACGCGATTTATACCATAACTTCATCGATTTCCCAAAAGCCTTCGATCGAGTCTGGCATGAAGGCTTATGGCAAACAATGAGAAAATTCAATTTTGATACTAACATCATAGATATCATTGAAGCACTATACAAGGACGCAAGCAGTGCTGTTTTTGCAAGCAATGACATTGGAGAATGTTTCAAAACAACTGTAGGGGTTCGTCAGGTATGTATCCTGTCCCCAGTGCTCTTTAATATATATCTAGAACATATTATGCAGGAGGCTCTCTACGATTATAAAACAACCATATCGATTGGAGGCCGAACCTCTCTGCAATCTACGTTTCGCTGATGATATCGATCTTATAGCTGGAAAAGAGTCAGAACTTCAAGACCTTACCTCTAGACTGGAGAAAGTAACAAGAGCGAATGGGATGGAAATTAATACAGAAAAAAGCAAGATATTGGTGAATAGCTATAAGAAACATGTTCCGACCAACATTACGTTAAATGGGCAAACGTTAGAAGAAGTGAACACCTTTAAATATCTGGGGTCCACTATATGTAGTGATGGAAGATCAAGTAACGAAATCAAGACAAGACTTGAGATGGCCTCAGCTGCCATGACAAGGCTGAATGTGATCTGGAAAAGTAACATCAGTTTTCCTGTGAAGATCAAATTATACAAATCACTTGTATTATCTATTCTCTTGTATGGGTGTGAAGGCTGGACACTCACTGCAGATACGGAGCGAAGGATTCAGGCTTTCGAATATAAATGTTATAGAAGAATTTTGCGCATTTGCTCTTTGAACAAAACAAATGTCTAAGTTAGAGAGAATATAAACACGTATGCAGGCCACCAAGAACCACTTTTGTCAGTAGTGAAACATCGAAAGCTTGCCTGGTTTTGGCATGTAACTTGTCATGACTCCCTTTCGAAAACGATCCTCCAGGGAATAGTCGAATGTAAACGGAGAAGAGGAAGGCAAAGAAAATCCTTGGCTGATAACATCAAAGAATGGGCAGGGCACGGTATTTCCACACTTGTACGCATTGCTGAGGATAGAGAGCAGTGGAGGACCCTGTCTGCTGATGCTTCCACCATGGCACCCCTACGACCCATGACGGGTTACGGGTTGGGATGAGATGATGATATGCATAAAGATAACTCTAATTGCATTTTTAAAAAGTATGTGAAACATAGTAACCAAGCAGTATAACTAGTCATGCTGTTGTCTGGAACCAGCAGTAGGAAAGAATTGTGACGACACGTAGTCAAACCTGAATCAGAAAGGTGGGAAAGGAATTCAAGGTAGCGGGGGATCTTGCTTTCAGAGGTGAACAATACGGCTTACAGCAACAAAATGTGGCGTGTAACAGTTACAGCCCTATTTTCGTTTTCTTTTTGTTTTGAAACAACAATGAATGATAATGAGGAGGGTGATGATTGTCGTACAGATAGGTTGGGAGTTATTTTTGCACACCCAAGTGGACTGATAAAATTGAAAAAATATTGCTGGGTTTGGTAAGTCCAGCTAAATTACTTTTATTGTCAGAACTGTTCTCATGTATCTTTTTACGAGTACACGCTTATAATAAAGATCGGTACCGCTCAAACCAATTTGAGGCACAGGTAACTAACACAGTAAAATTGCACAGACCAAAAAACCAAGCAAAAGAAAAAAAAGACCGCTGGACGGTCTTGATCTGGTCTGCTAGGAATATAAGAAAAACATTTATGGAAAAACTGCTACTATTCTATATAGCTATCTATAAGCACACAGACGGGGACAAGACGATCTCTTATCCACTCCGTCAGTCCTGATTAAAGTTAAATGGCACAGGTGTTTTCTTTAGCCTACTTTATTGCGCTTTACTTAGTGAGTGTAGGTTGGATTGAGTTATGCGACTCTCCCCCTCCCCCCCCCCCAGCTCGCACCGGCAGTCAGCATACAATATTAATTATTATTTAATTATCCATATGCGCACTTACACAAAGTGTTGGCTGTCTTTACTAGCTATTAAATTGTCTGGGTCTTTCAGTCATTGTATGGTATTAAATTAATAGGCACTTATAATAAATACGCACAATGAAATAAAGCGTGTATTCTTTTCTGTCACTATCAGTCGCGCCTAGCATATAAACCAGTCAGCTAAAACCGTCTCTTTTTGTGTGAGAAAGCGTGTAGTGAAAATTAACATTATAACTGAACATCTGGTATGAAATAGCTACGCGTTATTTTATTTCACTTGTTTTAACAGCTAGAAAATCTAAGTGAATTATAATGGTAAAAGCTAACACTTTTAATTGGTAAAAGCTAACACCTTTAAACACATAAGCACTAATGTCTATTACCGGAAAATCAGAATGAAAAATCCCCACGGATTGCTAATAACACGTTTAGCAAAATGGTTCTAGAACTGCGTGCTTAGACTATCCAAAAAATCTGAGTGACAACTGATAGCAGGTTTAAGAAAGCACAGTTTATATATTATTATATTTCTCTGATGTAAAGATGTTGTTAATTTTCGCGCTACTGTGTGTAACGAAGAATCAGAAACAGAGTTACAAGATAAAGGCTTACGGCAGTCTTCATCGAGCGTTTTCGACCGTCATCAAAAGACTTATTACGTGTAACGGGGTTCTGCCCGCGACTCGCTATCAAAGCGTACTCGGGGAAATTTTGGATTTCTCTTCATAGACTTCAAAAGATTCTGTGTTTTTTCACGTGCGGTCTGTCGGGTATCGTAGGATTGACGGATAAGCTCGCGTGAGAAGACGAGGTAAACAAACCTGATTCGCTACCTGTTATGACGGGCAGGTCACGAAAGTTTGTAAACACTTCGCTTGCTTATGTTCCAAGGAAAGAGGCGGGACGAAAAAGTACGCATATGTAAGTAAACACATGCAGTAATGCATGGTTTTGCTAGCAAATCATAGAGCGCTACGAGCCTACAAAGACTGTCAGATTACTGTAAGTTCTTTTTCCATTATACGTCACAATGATAATGAAATTATGATGATGAGGATGAATTTATAATAACAATGAACATGATGAAGCGATGATGATAATGGTGATGATGGTAGAGATGACGATGGTGATGATGATAAATAATAATCATGATGGAAATGATGACGATGATATGCAATGCAGTATAGAATTGGTGATGTAAATTCTAGTCCGAGTCAAAAACAACGTGGAGACTAGTTCTATCTTGTTTGTTAATATTCTTTTTCGTACGTCTAGTTTATGACGAAGAAGTATTAGTCGTAACATTAGCCGGGGTTTGTCTCTTTATTTTAGTATCCATGCTATTTATTTCAATTATCTCAACATTTGTATACTATCTTACTGCATTCATCTTCACTTTGATATTCTTTTAGTGCTGTATTACTCATTTGTATTTTGTCTAAATGAAGTCCTACTCTGCCATCAATGGTACCTATACCTTGTAGCGGTATGGCAGTTTGCGTACCCTGACAACCCCCAAAGCTTTGCCAGCGGGAGTTTTACTCCTGGTAGGTTCAACCAAGCTGGACAGGTCTGTGTGGGTAGGGGTCAGACAAAAGCTGGAACTCTGGTCCTCCAGGTTGGGGTTTGTTAGTGCAGGGCCGACACCCCTGCCTATGTAAAAATTTCTGAACAGTTACGGAAACAGCAACAAGTGGACAAACTTTGATGCGGGACGGACATCCGGAGTCTCAGGCTCGTTTGACTGTCAGTAGCGAAAGCCGAAAGGAAGCTACTGGCATGAAAACGGATGCCCCGACCGCAAAACACGAAACTAGAATTGGATTCTGGAACGTCAGAACCATGAATGTGGCAGGAAAGCTGAGGCAGATAGCAGCAGAGATGTGGAACTACAGATTACATATCCTGGGAATAAGTGAGAGCAGATGGACCGGGACGGGGAGAATAAAAACAGCTGCAGGAGAAACAGAACTTTACTCTGGTAGAGAGGATGTTCAGCACAATGAAGGCGTAGCCATTATCCTGAAGAAAGGAATAGAAAGCTCATTACTGGAATGGAAACCCATCAACAACAGACTGATAAGAGCAAGACTGAGAGGGAGATTCACCAACACCACAATTATACAATGCTATGCACCAACAAATGACAGCGATAAAAAGGTCAAGGACAACTTCTATCAACAGCTACAAAAGGAAACCGAAACTGCACGTAGGTACGATCTTATTATAGTAATGGGAGGCCTCAATGCGAAAGTTGGCACACACAATACTTATAATGAAAGAGTAATGGGAAAATGCGGCAGTGTAAACGAAAATGGGGACAAACGTATAAGCTTCTGCAGCATTAACAGCCTGATCATTGGAGGAACATTTTTTCCACACAAAGAAGTGCACAAGTTAAGGTGGGAATCACCAAACGGACGGGACAGAAACCAGATAGACCACATTATGATCAATGGTAGATGGAGGCATGCATTACAAGACGTGAAAGTAAGAAGAGGTGCAGATGTGGGAAGTGATCATCGCCTTGTCATAGCAAGATTGAAAGTGAAACTCGGAGCTGCTTAACCAATTGCAATCAAACAGAAAATATCATGAAACTCAAGGCCGCCCTCACCAGAAAAGCTTTTGTGGTTGATAAAAAGAGACGATATCAAATTGCCAAAAGCCAGGAAAGTACAGCGACTGATGATATTGACCAGAAATTCAACATCATTTCAACAATATACAAGGAAAGCAGCGAATCACGCTTGGGATTCCAGGAAAGAAAGAGACAAAGATTGGATAATACCAGAAACGTTAATCACCCATAGTGATGAGAAAATAAATGAAACAAAAGAAAACAGACGACAAGTCTCCTAGGTTAAATGAAATATATAGCGAATAGTACAGTCAGCTGGACTAAGAAGTAAAACGTCAAACATGTGCCAACAAAAGGAAATTTTTGGATGACCTTGCGAGACTAGCAGAAGAGGCAGCACTGAGAAATGAACAAAGCACAGTTTATTAAATAACTAAATCTATCAGCGGAAAAAGAGGAGCAAACAATATAACGTTAGTAAGAGACAAGCACTGCCATCACTGGTGTCAATACCTTGTCGAGGTGTGGCAGCTTGCGTACCCTGATTACCCCCAGAGCTAAGCCAGACTAAAGCAGACACCCTGGTCCTCCAGGTTGGGGGTTTTAGCATAGGGCTGACACCCCTGTCTATGTAAAAAGAAATGAAGTTACCGAAACGGCAACAACTGAACACATTTTACTGTGGAACGGACATCCGGAGTCTGAGGCTCGTATGACTGTCAGTGGTGAAAGCCGAAAGGAAGACACTGACACGAAAACGGACGTCCTGACCACAAAACGTGAAACAAGAATAGAATTTCGGAATGTCAGGACAATGAACGAGACGGGTAAACTAAAACAGGTCACAGCAGAAATGAGAAACTATAGATTAAACATTCTAGGGATGAGCGAGAACAGATGGACAGGGGCAGGAAAAGTTAAAACGGCAACAGGAGAAACAATAATTTACTCTGGATGAGAGGATGGACAGCTCAATGAAGGTGTAGCCATTATTCTACAGAAAGGAATAGAAAGGACATTACTGGAATGGAAACCCATCAACAACAGACTGATAAGAATAAGAGGGAGATTCACCAACACTACAATAATACAATGCTACGCACCAACGAATGACAGCGATGAAGAGGTCAAGGATGGCTTCTATCAACAACTGCAGAAAGAAATGAAAGACAAACCTAGATATGATCTTACCATAGTAATGGGAGACCTCAATGCGAAAGTTGGAACACACAATACATATAATGAAAGAGTAATGGGGAAATGCGGCAGCGGAACAGCAAACGAAAATGGAGATATATTAATAAGTTTCTGTAGCATTAACAACCTGGTCATTGGAGGAACACTTTTCCCACACAAGGTAATTAACATGGGAATCACCAAATGGTCGGGACAGAAACCAGATCGACCACATGATTAATGGTAGATGGAGACATGCATTGCAAGATGTGATGGTAAGAAGAGGTGCAGATGTGGGAAGTGATCACCATTTAGTAGTAGCAAAACTGAAAGTGAAACTACGAACGGCTGAACCAACTGTAACTACACAGAAAAGGTTTGACATCGGCAAATTGAACGACCCCCTTACCAGAAAAGCTTTTGCGGCTGATATAAAGAAACGATATCAATTTGCCAAAAGTCAGGAAAAGACATTGACTGATGATATAGACCAGAATTTCCATAATATATAAGGAAAGCAACAAATAATGCTTGGGATTCCAGGAAAGGAAGAAGCAAGACTGGATAACACCAGAAACATTAAACATCATAACAATGAGAAAGGAAACGAACAGAAAGAAAACAGAAGCGAAGTCCCCCAGGTTAAAGCAGTACAGTACAGTCAGCTGGACAAGGAAGTTAAACGTCAAACCCGAGCCAACAAAAGGAATTTCCTAGACGATCTTGCAAGGCAGGCAGAAGAGGCAGCACTGAGAAATGAACAAAGCACAGTATACAAAAGAACTAAATTCATCAGCGGAAAACGAGGTGCAAACAATATTACATAATTAAGAGATAAGCAAGGAAATCGCATCACGACAGCAGAGGGACAAGAAACACGATGGGCAGAGCATTTCAGAGAAACTCTGAACAAGAAACCATCAGAGACACAATTGAATGTTCCTGAGGCTGAAAACGATCTAGATGTTAATACAGACATTCCACGAAAAGAAGAAATCATCACAGCAATCAAAGGGTTAAAGAATGGTAAAGTTCTTGGGCATGATAACTTAAATGCAGAGCTATTTAAGACAGATCCTGAGCTAGCAGCAGAACTATTAGAACCACTATTTGCACAAGTCTGGAAAACAGGGACAACACCAACAGAGTGGAACAAAGGAATAATTGTCAAATTGCTGACTGCAATAATTGGAGAGGAATCACTCTTCTCTCAGTTCCCAGCAAAATACTAGGCAGGATAATTATACA
Organism: Oreohelix idahoensis; assembly: GCA_024509875.1. Classification (NCBI taxonomy): domain Eukaryota; kingdom Metazoa; phylum Mollusca; class Gastropoda; order Stylommatophora; family Oreohelicidae; genus Oreohelix; species Oreohelix idahoensis. The sequence continues at coordinate 90,777 of JAMPIV010000129.1, forward strand.
GAGAATTTCAAAAGCAGTTGACCACAAACTGAGGAAAGAACAATCAAGATTTAGAAAGAACAGAAGATGTGTAGATCATATATTTACCCTCAGGAACGTTATAGAGCAGTGCTCAGAATGGCAAAGACAGCTGTAAATTAATTTCGTTGATTTTGAAAAGGCTTTTGACAGTACACATAGGGACAGTTTATGGAAAATACTGACGGCTTATGGAATTCCAAGCTGCATAGTGTCAATCATAAAAAGCCTCTATGCCAACTTTACATGTAGCGTTGGGCAGAGCAACCTAACCTTTGAGGTGAAGACAGGAGTACGACAGGGATGCCCCTTGTCAACCACTCTATTTTTAACAGTCATAGACTGGGTGATGCGCCAGACAACAGACGGCAGTCCAAGAGGAATAAGATGGGCTACATTTTCTACATTGGAAGATCTGGAATATGCAGATGACATTGCACTACTAGCACATTCACATCAACACATCCAGGAAAAAACGGATAGACTTAATAAGTATAGCCAGCAGGTGGGCTTGAACATCAATCTAAAGAAGTCTGAGGTCATGACGCTCAATGTGAGCTGCCCTGAGCCCATATCAGTAAGGAATCAGCAACTGGAACAGAGAGACACCTTCACATACCTAGGATGCATAGTAACACCAGACGGCGCAGCAAGCAAAAACATCAACATCAGAATGAACAAAGCAAGAACAACTTTTTTTAGTCTAAACAACATCTGGAAGTCCTCTCAGTATAGCACAAGCACAACATTAAGATTATATCAGAGCTGTGTGCTTTCTGTGCTTCTCTATGGTGCAGAATGCTGGAGAGAAGGAAATGTTGAAATTGTCCTCTTTTCACACAACATGCCTAAGAAAAATTCACCGAATCTTTTGGCCGAATATCATCACCAACCAAGATCTGCTTACTCGGAGCAAGCAAGAGGACATGCACACCATCATAGCTCGTAGACGCTGGAGCTGGGTTGGACATGTCCTCAGAAGAGACCCCGATGCTATCACAAGAACAGCAATGCTATGGACCCCTGAAGAAAAATGAAAGAGAGGCCGACCAAAAACAACTTGGTGGAGGACTGTGGAGGCTGAGATGCAAATAATGAACAAGAGTTGGGGCACTGTACGAAGGATGGCCACAGACCGAGCAAAGTGGAATCACTTTGTTGTTGCCCTAAAGACGCCACCGGGCGTAATGGCCACTGACTGCTTTGACGGTTGTCGGCTAAGGATCAAAGAAGAAGAAGAAGAGGAAAACAAAGAAATCTCATCGCCACAGCACAGGAGCAGGAAACAAGATGGGCAGAGCACTTCAGAGAAACACTGAATAACGAACCACTAGAGATGCAACTGAATGTTCCTGAGGCTGAAAGTGACCTAGACGTAAATGCAGACATTTCACGAAGAAGAAATCATCACAGCTATCAAAGGGTTAAAGAATGGAAAAGCGCCTGGTCATGACAATTTAAATGCTGAGTTATTCAAGACAGACCCTGAACTAGCAACAGAACTATTAGAACCACTATTTACACAAGTCTGGAAAACACAGACAACACCATTGGAGTGGAGTAAAGGAATAATTGTCAGTTCCCAGCAAAATACTAGGCAGGATAATTATCCAGAGAATTACAAAAGCAGTAATCCATAAACTGAGGAAAGAACAAGCAGGATTCAGAAAGAACAGAAGATGTGCAGATCATATATTCACCCTCATGAACATTATAGAACATTGCTCAGAATGGCAGAGACGGCCACACATTAACTTTGTTGATTTTGAAAAGGTGTTTCACAGCATACACAGGGACAGCCTATGGAAAATACTGAGGGCTTATCGAATTCCTAGCTGCATTGTTTCCATTATAAAAAGCCTCTATTCTAACGTTACATGCAATGTTGGGTTGAGCAACCTATCTTTCGAGGTGAAGCCAGGAGTAAGAAAGGGATACCCTTTATCAACAACTTTACTTTTGACATTCATAGACTGGGTGATGCGCCAGACAACAGAGGGCAGTCCAAGAGGAATTAGATGGACAACGTTTTCTACACTGGAAGACCTGGAATACGCAGATGACATTGCAGTACTCGCACATTCATATCATCACATCTCAAAAAAAAACCCGATAGACTGAATACGTATAGCCAGCAGGTGGGTCTGAACATCAATCTGAAGAAGACAGAGGTCATAACACTCAGTGTGGGCAATCCTGAGCCAATAACAAAAAGGAACCAGAAGCTAGAACAGACATGCACATTTACATACTTAGGATGCATTGTAACACCAGACGGTGGAACAAGCAAGGACATCAACAACAGAATGAATAAGGCGAGAACAGCCTTTGCTAGTCTCAACAACATCTGGAAGTCTTCCCAGTTTAGCACAAACATCACATTAAGATTATATGAGAGTTGTGTACTTTCCATGCTTCTCTATGGTGCGGAATGCTGGAGAGTAACAGAGAGGGAAATGTCGAAACTGTCATCTTTCCACACAATGTGCCTAAAGAAAATTCACCGAATCTTTTGGCCGAATACCACCACCAACCAAGAACTACTTATTCGGAGTAACCAAGAGGACATGCCCACCATCATAGCTGGCAGACGCTGGAGTTGGGTTGGCCACGTCCTCAGAAGGGACACTTAGCCAGTGACGAGCATCTTTTGCACACCACATGTGAGTTTTATATTTGAAGTGAATGTAGTGCTCGCGTATATTTGCACATCTTTTGTCGCTATGCGTAAGTCGCATATGACGTGCTTTTGTTTTGACCTAGCGACAAGTGCAATTCCGCTGTGTTTATTCGAAGTGTATGCACGTATGTTTTTGAGTATGGAATATGTTCCTATTGGAACTTATAGATAAATAAGTGAAATATACAGTTTGAGTCCAGATATGGACTAAAACTGTAGAATATTGGATCATTAATACCAATTGTTATAAGGAATCATTCAATGTGTAGAATACTGATGTTCGTGATGAATCATAATAAATGTTCTATGTGGACAGAGGAACTTATGTACTTGATGCCGTTGCCACAGTTGGTCATTTATATTGTTTGATATTGTTTTTAGAAAATTCATCAATGACTCGGGCCATCTGCTATGAATCATACCTCACCTCAAAGTTCCGTCACAATACCATTACAAGAACAGCTATGCTATGGACCCCGAAAGCGAAAAAGAGGCCGACCAAACACAACTTGGCAGAGAACTGTGGAGGCTGAGATGCAAAGAATGAACCAGAGTTGGGGCACTGTACGAAGGATGGCCGCCTACCGAACAAATTTGTTGCTGCCCTAACAGACGCCACGCGTGATGGCCACTGACTGCTTTGACAGTCTGCGGCTAAGGATCAAAGAAGAAGAAGTGCTACTCGTTTATATTTGGCCTTACTGAAGTCCTTCTCGTTTATGTTTTGTCTTACTGAAGTCCTACTCGTTTATATTTTGTCTTACTGAAGTCCTACTCGTTTATATATTGTCTTACTGAAGTCCTACTCGTTTATATTTTGTCTTACTGAAGTCCTACTCGTTTATATATTGTCTTACTGAAGTCCTACTCGTTTATATTTTGTCTTACTGAAGTCCTACTCGTTTATATTTTGTCTTACTGAAGTCCTACTCGTTTATATTTTGTCTTACTGAAGTCCTACTCGTTTATATTTTGTCTTACTTGAAGTCCTACTCGTTTATATTTTGTATTACTGCAGTCATCCATGTTTTGATACTGTTTCACTGCAGTGGTCCTCGTGTTTTCATTGTGTTATTGCAGTCAGTCCTCCTCGTTTTAGCAGGAAAAAACAAACAAAAAACACAAATAGTAATACGTCTTACTAAGAGAAAGTACAAGGAAAACCCTACGTTGCTGCCACAAGGCCTTCATCAGGGTCAGACACACAAAAGACAGAAGGGAAAGAAAGTGGGAATTGAGTGGAGAACATGAAACTATAGAAATAAGAGAAAAATACTCCGTGGTGTGTGTCACATGTTGGATCAAAAATATCCGCTACTAAACCGGAAACCGGAAGTAATAGTACATTAAAAGCATAAATAAAAAATAATGAAAACAAGGAGTGGAAAACCGAGTGACGGAAAAGTAATATATATAATTTTTTTTAAATATATATAGAGAGATGGAGAAAGAAGAGGTAGAAAGAGTAAAATAAAATAAAATAAATAAATAAATAAATTTAAACATTAAATTTAAAAAAGAAACTTTTTTTTAAAAAATAAAATTCATTTTAAAAAAGTAAAAAATAAAAATTTAAACATATACCTTGTAAATCAAACTCCATAATTCTAGCCGTTTGTACGTCGGTCACATCTAAGGGATGCAATTGTGGTTGAAGGTTAGACATTAATTGTATTGTTTCCCTTATATGCACTCTCCCGAAAATAGTAACACTCGACGAAGAGAAATCGGGTTAGAACCCAGTTTCATTCCGGAAACGGATTTAACTCATCATTTTGTTAAAAATAACCTTAAAATGTAAGTTTTTGATTGTTTCTTCAAGACAAAAATGTAATTTAAAGTATTGCAGACTTGTTTGCTTCTGTGTACACTTCTTGAGCCTTGGCTTTGGAACTTCTGGTTTTGCTTGTATTTAAATCTGCTTTCTTGTTTTTTCTGTCTTTTATCTTATTGATGGTTTCTGTTGTTATCCATGCTTTTTGTGTACACAGAAGCAAACAAAGAAGTTAAAAGAAGTATCAAAAGAGACAAGAGGAAGTATATTGAGCAGTTGGCAAGAGAGGCAGAAGATGCTGCAGCCAAAGCAAATATGAGAGAACTGTATAGCAGCACAGAGAAGTTAACAGGGAAATACAAGCAAACAAGTTGCCTCATAAAAGACAAGAATGGGAAACTGCACAGCAATATACAAGAGCAAATGAAGAGGTGGACAGAATATTTTGAGGACCGTTTGGGATAAGAACAATAGTGCGACAGGGATGCCTCTTGTCTCCATTTCCTTGCTTACTAGCAATAGGCTGGGTTATGAGATCATCGACAACACACAACAGAAATGGAATCCAGTGGACTCTGACTAAGCAGTTGGATGATCTGGATTTTGCTGATGACTTGGCTCTTCTGTCCCATAACCGTAATCAGATGCAGGACAAATTGAAAACACTCGATGAGAGGTCACAGCAATTGGGTCTGAAAATACACAGGGAAAAGACAAAAATAATGAGAATAAATGCAGGTAATGATAACAGGGTTGAACTTGAAGAAACACCAATACATGATGTAGAATCATACACATATCTTGGCAGTAATATAAACAAAGTTGGAGGGACAGATAGCGATATCAAAATAAGAATACAAAAGGCAAGAGGAGCTTTCATTGCATTGGGAAATATATGGAGATCAAGAGAAATCGGATCCAACACGAAAATAAGAATCTTCAACTCAAATGTGAAGTCAGTCCTATTGTTAAACATGGAGAACAACAAAGACAACAACAAAAAAGCTACAGACTTTCATAAATGGGTGCTTGCGTAGAATAGAGGGATTAAAATGGTATGACAAGGTTACCAATGTGGAACTGAGGACAAGAACTAGACAAGTGCCAGTGGAACAAGAGATGAGAAGAAGACGATGGCGATGGATTGGACACACACTGAGGAGACCTGTTGATAGCATTACAAGGCAGTCCTTGTTCTGGAACCCCCAGGGCAAGAGAGGCAGAGGAAGACCAAGAAGTACATGGAGAAGAGAGTTGGAAACAGAGGTGAAAATGATAAGGATAACGTGGAAAGAACTTGAGATGATGGCACGTGACAGGAGGACTTGGCATGTGTTTGTTGAAAGCCTATGCTCCTTTGGGAGTGGAGGGTTATGAATGAATTGCAGACTTATTATTATGGATCAAAATGATAAGATGACTGCAAAACGAGCTGCAGATGCTAAGATGAAGAGACGATCGCGTCAATCACAACGAGCAAGCGAGACTCTGGAAGCAGCAGCAATACGACGACAACATGAAGCGGCACAAAGACAAGCTCAGCGTCAGTCACAACGAGCAAATCAGTCTGCAGAAGAGCATGAACATTCGTTGAAACAGATCCACGCACTTTCACAAAAAAAATGTCATCAAAGAACTTTTATATTGAATTAAGAAGTATTTTGAAAATATATTACAGTTTTTTATTTACTTCCGTCATTATAAGAATCTTCAACTCAAATGTCAAGTCAGTCCTATTGTATGGCTCTGAGACATGGAGAGCAACAAAAACAACAACTAAAAAGCAACAGACTTTTATAAACGAGTGCTTGCGTAGAATAGAAGGACTGAATGGTATGACAAAGTCACAAATGTGGAATTGATGACAAGAACCAGACAAGTGCCAGTGGAACAGAGCTGAGACGAAGACGCTGACGATGGATAGGACACACATTGAGGAAACCTGTTGATAGCATTACAAAGCAATCCTTGTTCTGGAATCCACAGGGAAAGAGAGGCAGAGGTAGACCAAAAACACATGGATGTAAAAGTAGCTGGATCCAGGGGTGAAAATGATGAGGAAAACATGGAAAGAACTTGAGCGGATGGCACAGGACAGGAAGACTTGGCATGTGTTTGTTGAAGGCCTATGCTACTCAGGGAGCTAAAGGGTATTGAAAATTGATAGTATATATATATATATATATATATATATATATATATATATATATATATATATATATATATATATATATATATATATATATATATATATATATATATATATATATATATACTTCACATTTGAGTTGAAGATTTTTATTTTTGTTTTGGATCCGATTTCTCTTGATCACCATATATTTCCCAATGCAATGAAAGCTCCTGTTGCTTTTTGTATTCTTCTTTTGATATCACTGTATTTTCTGTCCCAACTCCGCATGTCATGTTTTCATAGGTCTTCTTTATTAAGTTAATGATCTTCATGGGGACTCCATAATGCCTCATCAATTTCCAGTCTACACTGTCAAATTTTGTTCATAATCCACGAATCCGATGTATAGCGATGAATTCCATTTCAGACTTTGTTCAACTATTATTCTCAATGTGGCTATCTGGTCTGTACAGGATCTGTTTTGTCGAAAACCTGCTTGTTGATCTCTCAGTTGCTTGTCCAGCTCTGAAAAGGGCTGATAGCTTAACTGCAAATTCTTTACCAGTCCTGATAAGGACTTTCGCTTCACCGAAGGCTGGAAAGGATTTTAGTTATATTTCAAGTATACCAATCTTTCAATAACCTATCAAGAATAGCGACAAAGAGTCATACACAAGATATACATCAACTAATATTATATACATCCTAATGCGACATATTAATGAGTAACTGTAAGTGCAAAATACATAGTACCAATATACCAGTGTAATCCTGCATCATACACAAATGTTAGAGTAATCTACATATCCTCCTGCTCAGAATACAATGCTGAACATATGATGTAGCTGTCACAATTACAGTTTCTCTTTGTTGCGGTTTGGACTGTGGATCAGCTTCTCATAGAGTATGTTCGCTTGTAGAGTGACATTTGTGCGTGAGATTGAATTTCAATTTGATTATATATATATATATATATATATATATATATATATATATATATATATATATATATATATATATATATATATATATATATATATATATATATATATATATATATATATCCGCCGAGTGCGGGCGGCCGAGAGGCCAACGACGTCACATTATCTTGACGTTCGATCAGTTCCAAGTGGGAAGGGAAAAAAATGGCAATTTGTGCATTTCATGTAGCGATTATCCATCTTATCTTCCTCCTGACATTACTTGGTACCTGCAACTGATGTTTCTTGGACTCAGCACTAATACTGCTTTTTTTTTGCACAGTTTTGGCTTTAGTCCAAATGTTTGTCATTTTGTTATAAGAATAAATAGTAGTCGTAGTAGTAGTCGTCGTAGTAATAGTAATAGTAGAAGAAGAATAAATAGTAGTCGTAATAGGAGTCGTAGTAGTAGTCGTCGTTGTAATAGTAGTCATCATAGTAGTTGTGACAGACAACTCAGCCGTCCCCGAATTTGTTAGATAATGGTAAGAACCCTCTCATAACATCGGTACCCCTGAAGTGTTGGATGATATGGTACGACCCTTCGTAACGACCCCTTCGCATGGCATCAGTGCCCCCGAATATTGTGGTAACTTTTCGTCAAACGGGATTTTTTTCACCTGGACTCATTAGCTATGCAACCTTTCCACGCAGATGGTCAACACGCTTGCTGAATATGTGGACAGTTTATCTACCGTTCATTCTGGTCATCGCATTGATTTAAGTAGAGGTTAAATCACGCCCACGGATATCTCTTGAGCAATCATATGCAGTTATTTTCATTAACTTGGCCAGCATCAAACGATAGTAGCGACCACGATCAAAGACATGGAGGGGATCTCAGGAAAGACTAGCGGCACGCTATCAAAAAGTCAGTAGTGGTCCCTGAAACGAGCGACGCAAGTTTCCTGCCGGTATTTCGCATCTCGGTGTTAACCACAGAACCGATCGCAGTGGTAGCGAACGGGAAAGCCGACGCGGACGCAACGAGCGGAGATACGGAAGACCATGGGCGGCATCTCTCTTTAGTCTGGCGGTCAGACCCCCAAAAGTCTCATGAGATCTAAAAAAGGTGTCAAATTTTAACATGTCCCACTCATCTTACATTCCATTTTAGATATATACAGACCATGAAGAAATGCATTTTATCACTCGTTGGCCAGACCTTTACAGAAGCACTAGCTATAATTGAAATCTTGTTAGATTTTCCCCTGGATTTTCATATGTATATGCAGTGAATTCTATTCTGTGCAAAACAGTAAAATATAATTGTGTAAAGTGATCAGTGGTCTAGTTCATTCATTCTATTTCACTGGATTTTGTGTTAATTTAAATCTATTAAATTAAACCATCTCAATAGTTCCAGTTGTAAATGTAATGATACGAGGGGCGTTCAGAAAGTAATGCACCACATCGTTTTTCTCAACTAATAATGAAGATAGAAGCATGACATTTTGCACACTTCAAATATTGCATGTGCCAATTGTGTGCACCAAATTGCACTGCAACCGGCCAAATAATACGGCTGCCCTAAACCGTTGAAATGGAGCGTGTTAGCAACTTGCGTTATAAGCAGCGAATTGTGATAGAATTTCTCGTTGCAGAGAAGGAAACTGTTGTGAACATTCACAAGCGTCTATGTGATGTGTATGGAAGTTTTGCAGTCGACAGGAGTACAGTCAGTCACTGAGTTCAGAGAATCAAAGAATCAGGAAGTGGAGATACGGAGCTGCTTGATAGGCCGCGCTGTGGACGTCCAGCCACAGCCACCAACGCAGAAATGTTGAAATGCGCTGAGGGCATTACTCTTACTGATAGGTAAATCACTACTCAACAATTGGCCTAACAGCTGTCAGTCAGCATTGGTAGTGCAAATGCAGTTATAAAAACTCTCGGATTTTCTAAGGTTTGCGTAAGATGGGTTCCTCGAAGTCTCACAAATGACCACCGATTGCAAAGGAAAGCAATTTCTTCTGAATTGTTGGAGCGTTTCAATGCTGATGGAGAGAACTTTTTGGCTAAGATCGTTACAGGTGACGAAACCTGGGCACATCATTTTGAACCTGAGACAAAAAGACAGTCAATGGAGTGGCATCATCCGCAATCACCACGAAGAAAGAAATTCAAGACAATTCCTTCAGCTGGAAAGGTCTTGATCACTGTCTTTTGGGACATTGAAGGTGTGATTCTTGTGGACGTTGTGCCAAGAGGAGAGACGATCAATTCGCAAGCTTACATTAAGACATTGAAAAAACTCAATCATCGTTTTCGCAGAGTTCGGCCACACAAGAATCCAGCAGACCTGCTTCTCCTTCACGACAATGCGCGACCTCACACAAGTCTGGCAACACGGAAAGCAATCACCAAATTGGGTTGGACTGTATTACCCCACCCACCCAATAGTCCCGATTTGGCACCCTCTGATTTTCATCTATTTGGTCCACTTAAAGATGCACTCCGTGGGACAAGGTCTGAAGATGATGAAGGAGTGATTCATCCAGCGAAGAAATGGCTACATGATCAAGACAAAATCTGGTACGGGCTAGGAATACATGCACTTGTTTCGCGCTGGCATAAAGCCGTACAATTTGATGGGGATTATGTTTAATAATACCGATGTTTACATGACATATCCATGTATATTGTGTATAAATTTCATGGTTTTTGGATAAACAGCTCCTGAGAAAAACGATGTGGTGCATTACTTTCTGAACGCCCCTCGTATATCTATTATATTATTTCAAAAGATAATAGATGCTTAAATTAACTTTTAAAAGTCGCGAAGGAATTTATAACTAATTGAGTTAAGTCATATATATATAGTTGTGTGTTTAAACCATTTAAACTCGCGAAATGTCTTCTTAAATGTATACTTAAATACGCGAGTGTATATTTATAGTCTTAACGGAAAATTCATCGCGCTTTAGAATGTTATTTGATTTTTCGGTGTATTACATGTTTTTTTCTTTCATACAGAGTGATCGTAACCTGCGACCATAGCAATAAAGAAATCATCTTAAAACTTCCAGACATATTGATGAAACATTTTAAATTTAATCTTGTGGTGGTCCGATGCGGCCTAGCTATCATAATTACATGAAAGAAAGCCTACCCAAGAATATTTAAAAAGAAACCATCAAATTAAATTACAATCTGTAAGATAAACTGGAAGATGAACAGTGCCAGTATGTGGTGAAGTGCAGTGATACAGCGATAAAATCATAAATTATATGTAATAAAGAAATAAAATTAGTAAAGTTGTAACGCGTCTTCTTCCCCGCGCCAGAAAACGCATTGATTTAAGCAGGACAGAACATAGTGAGAAATCTTATCGCCACGTTGGTAGTATTAGCCTTTAAAACGCGCCCGTCAAGGGTTAACGATAAAAATTTGAAAAATCTACTAGCGTAGTGGTTCCAGGAAAGATAGAAAGAATAAAACACACGAACGCATAAGATTGAGAGAGCGGACACCTGCTGCCGGCATGTCAAGTGTTAGAGGTTTGAATTAGCTACTCGGGCCAACAGTGCGAGAAGATGCCGTTAGCTTGTGTCGAAAACGATGTCACAAGTTTGAAAATTTAAAAATACCCCGCTAGTCCAATACATTTCTAACCACAGACACTGTGGGGAAAAAAAAAATATATATATATAGATAGATATAGATATATATATATATATATATATATATATATATATATATATATATATATATATATATATATATATATATATATATATATATATATATATATATATATATATATATATATATATATACACTCACACGAATAATTACTTCCTATCGGGAAAAAGTAAGATCTGAGGCGATTTTTATTACATTCAAGTAGTTGAAACTTAGAAAAACAACGAACACCAAAATGGAAAATATATTGAATTCTTTATTACTAGGTTTATGATCATAAAAGTTAGCTAATCTAAGAGCTGGTCTTGTCCTGATGGGTAATATGCTTTTGAATCAAAAATCCGACATATAGAAATAAAGTTATGGACAAAAGACTGTATTTGTTCGTACAGACAGACCAACACATGCTCGTTTGGACTTGCACTAACGGGGACTTTTTTGACGCGTCCTTAAAAAAGGCAATAAAGGGTACAAGTAGTCTGTTGTATGAAGGGGGAGACAAGGAGGGGAAAAAATTATGGGATGGCTCAAACTGAATAATTTTTTAAAGTTTTAGTCCAAAACCAAGTGTATTTTTGGTGAATGCCAATTTCGGACGGACAGACCGACAGAAGTACACTAACATTGGACCGAAATTGGACCTTAGATTTAAAAATTTGAATGGGAAATCTTAGCAGTAGATCCTATTGGTCAAAATTTTTCAGAATATTGAGAAAATTCAAAGGCTTGACGCCATTTGTAGAAGATAGTCCGGAGAGCAGGACGTTGTGTATTTCTGGAAAAAAGTGATTAGCCTTATTAAAGCAAATATTGATGAAAGTAATAGGCATCACAGTTCAGCCAGCAGTATATCTGGAATCTGCTATTCAACGTACTTGTGTTTTTCATAGAATTTCTGGTCAGATCGACATTATTCATATATAATTTGTTTTAAAATGTGAGTGAGAGATGCTGCCATCACGACTGTAAGTAATCAGGTCCCAAGCTGATTTGTGCAGGGCCTGAAGGAGAATTAAGATAAAACACATTGCCAGTTTTGTAAATGCACATGTTTTGTGAAATAAAATTTTTTTTTAGGTGACCAGAGGGACACAGCTCACCTATCCCATTGTATGGTAGAAAAGAAGATTAATCATATTATTGCAGATGCAGTGCCGCCTTTGTAGGAGAGACATGTGAACAACACTGGTACACTGTGGAATGGATGTGCTGGATTGGTCCATTGGATATGACCCAGCTCTTTATTTCTTATGTATGCTCTTTTGTATATAAAACACAGCAAAGTAAGATATCAACCAGGAGACATTGTTTCATTATTACAGGGTCTTATCTGGCACTAGTCCGGTGCCAGAGTTCTATGTGAAAGCCGCTGAGAAGTTTTGGAGTCCAGTAGTGATAGGGGCCGCCAGTATCCACCCTATTACTTTTGGAGCAGTGGTCATTCGGCAGAAAGAATTCAGACAGTTCCAGTGGGCCAGATAAGTGAAATATCTGGTACCCTAACAGTACATCAGCTATAAGAGCAGCATACCCCTGTATCCAAGAAATAAAATATTTCCCTAGTGGAATTAACAGTGACATTATATTGTAAAGAGACTGGGAGTGATTAAAGAATCCCAAACAGCCATCCAGTGTTAGAAACCAGTAATAGACAGATTTTAGTAACACTAGTAGTATAATTTAACAGTATTTGTTTGGACACTTGTCCCTGTGGGTATAAAATTTACATTTTGTATATATCTTGAATTCTTTTCATTTTTAAAGTCCTGACCAGAAGAATACTAGGTTCAGGACCAATAAATCATACAGAAAATTATTAATTGTACAAATTTATCCGAGGTGTTATTTCCTTTAATCTTAGACCTTAATACTTGTTTGTATAGATGTGTATTATTGTTAAAATACCATCACACCACACTTGCATATCCCTAGACATTAGACGTAGCTATCATTCATACTAGTCAAGAATAAGTCTGCTTGAGGCCATAAGGTGGTAGCAGCAAGGTACCCTGATAACTCAACCCTAATTTTGTTAGAATCAGGGACCTTCACAGTTGGCCTCATTCAGTACATTAAGGAAAAATATCAACATCATTTCATAACATCAAAACCCACCACACAGTAGCGGCATTTTATTTACTGCCCTACTGTGAGAGAGTACATATTTACCTAAACTGTGACTGGGCCTAGTTTTTCCTCACTGGATTTAAAACCTACCGGTCAGTTGCTATCATCACGCCTTGAAGGAATTTTTCCTCCAGCAGCGAAATTAAAGAGTCCACTCCATCCTCACTCATGTATTGAATTGTGTCAGTGCCATCCCATAGACTCCTTTTTATATAATAAAACACAAAAACTCTTAGGCTTCAAGTCCGGCGATAAGTGGGAATATTTGCTATCAGCAAACCTCGCTACATCTGGGGCGGGACATCGAAGTACCAGACATTTTCATATGTCAAGAGTGTAATTGCTGTTTATATAATTCTATGTATTGTCTGATGCTGCAATCGGTAAGTGTGTGTGAGTATATGAGTGTGGGCCCTCACGCGCGTGCATGAATGACAGGAGATTTAATTTTTGCAAACCATTTGTTAACTTGCCTACCGGGTAATACATTTTCTGTATACCCTGCATTGTTCTTTTAAGTGGGATATTTTGTTAACTCTGTTTACCCCCCCCCCCCCCCCTTTCATTTGCGTAGTAAATGGAAGAACAATTGGGAATAACAGGATTTTTTTCTACCACCATACCTAATATTGTAACACCTCTTTCAGAGTAATTAAATTCACTGTTGGGTTACACTACCTATGTTCCAGATAACTATCTATCTTTGGACTGGGTTTATCTTTGTCTAATAAGCGGGAAGGGCTTAGTCGATACAAATCTTCTTCACCCCTCCCCACCTTGTTATTTGTATTTTCTGTACTTATGATATTTTTTTCTGTAACACCTGATAGTTGTTGTGATTTGATTTTTAAGGTTAATAAACATCATAAACTTATTTAGTACTGTGTTGGAATACCCAAAGCCCAAAATTTCCCCTATTTGTTTAATATAGTTTGTATTCACGTGCGTCTGTGTGTTTGAAGTACCAAATCGGTGTGAGCGCAGGTGTGTGTCTGGAAACTGGCAAATAAGTGTGTGACCAGGAGAGTGAAGAGAAGATTGAGAGGAACGATTTGTCGTAAATAAGTCTGTCGTTACTCTCCCCAGCACTCTGTGAAGCAACTATTTACTCTCTACATTTTCTATCACTGAGCTTTCACCACCAATCTCCACTCTAAACAGGACCACTATTTCTAAGACTCTTTCTCTCAAAATAAATTTACGACAGTAGTCGTCATAGTAATAGTAGAAGAATAAATAGTAGTCGTAGTAGTAGTCGTCGTTGTAATAGTAGTCGTAGTAGTAGTCGTCGTAGTAATTGTTATAGTAGAAGAAGAATAAACAGTAGTCGTAGTAGTAGTCGTCGTAGTAATAGTAGAGGAAGATTAGATAGTAGTCGTAGTAGTAATAGTCGAAGTAATAGTAATAGTAGAAGAAGAATCAATAGTAGTCGTAGTAGTAGTCGTAGTAATAGTAATAGTAGAAGAAGAATTCATAGGTCTTCTTTATTAAGTTAATGATCTTCATGGGGACTCCATAATGCCTCATCAATTTCCAGTCTACACTGTCAAATTTTGTTCATACAAGAACGTATGGGATGGAAATTAATATAGAAAAAAGCAAGATATTGGTGAATAGCCATAAGAAACATGTTCCGACCAACATTACGTTAAATGGGCAAACGTTAGAAGAAGTTAACACCTTTAAATATCTCGGGTCCACTATATGTAGTGATGGAAGATCAAGTAAAGAAATCAAGACAAGACTTGAGATGGCCTCAGCTGCCATGACAAAGTTGAATGTGATCTGGAAAAGCAACATCAGTTTTCCTGTGAAGATCAAATTATACAAATCACTTGTATTATCTATTCTCTTGTATGGGTGTGAGAGCTGGACACTCACTGCAGATACGGAGCGAAGGATTCAGGCTTTCGAGCATAAATGTTATAGAAGAATTTTGCGCATTTGCTATAAAGAGCACAAAACAAATGTCTATGTTAGAGAGAAGATAAACACCTATGCAGGCCACCAAGAACCACTTTTGTCAATAGTGAAACATCGAAAGCTTGCCTGGTTTGGGCATGTAACTCGTCATGACTCCCTTTCGAAAACGATCCTTCAGGGGACAGTCGAAGGTAAACGGAGAAGAGGAAGGCAAAGAAAATCCTGGGCTGATAACATCAAAGAATGGGCAGGACACGGTTTTTCCACACTTGTACGCATTGCTGAGGATAGAGAGCAGTGGAGGACCCTGTCTGCTGATGCTTCCACCATGGCACCCCTACGACCCATGACGGGTTACGGGCTGAGATGATGATGATGAGAAGAAGAATAAATAGTAGTCGTAGTAGTAGTCGTCGTAGTAATAGTAATAGTAGAAGAAGAATAAACAGTAGTCGTAGTAGCAGTCGTAGTAATAGTAATGGTAGAAGAAGAATAAGTAGTAGTAGTAGTAGTAGTAGTAGTAGTAGTAGTAGTAGTAGTAGTAGTAGTAGTAGTAGTAGTAGTAGTAGTAGTAGTAGTAGTAGTAGTAGTCGTAGTAGTCGTAGTAGTCGTAGTAATAGTAAAAGTAGAAGAAGAATAATTTGTAGTCATGGTAATGGTCGTCGTAGTAATAGTAATAGTAGAAGAAGAATAAATAGTAGTCGTACTAGTAGTCGTAGTATTAGTCGTCGTAGTAATGGTAGAAGAAGAATAAATAGTAGTCGTAGCAGTAGTCGTCGTAGCAATAGTAGAAGAACAATAAATAGCAGTCGTAGTAGTAGTCGTCGTAGTAATAGTAGAAGAAGAATAAATAGTAGTCGTAGCAGTAGTCGTCGTAGTAATAGTAGAAGAAGAATAAATAGTAGTCGTAGTAGTAGTCGTCGTAGTAGTCGTCGTAGTAATAGTAGTAGTCGTCGTTGTTATAGTAGAAGAAGAATAAATAGTAGTCGTAGTAGTAGTCGTAGTAATAGTAATAGTAGAAGAAGAATAAATAGTAGTCGTAGTTGTAGTCGTCATAGTAATATTAGAAGAAGAATAAATAGTAGTCGTAATAGTAGTCGTCGTAGTAATAGTAATAGTAGTAGAAGAAGAATAAATAGTAGTCGTTGTAGTAGTCGTCGTAGTAATAGTAGAAGAATAAATAGTAGTCGTAGTAGTAGTCGTAGTAGCAGTCGTAGTAGTAGTCGTCGTAGTAATAGTAGTCGTAGTCTTCGTAGTAATAGTAGAAGAGAAATAAATAGTAGTCGAAGTAGTAGTAGTCGTAGTAATAGTAATAGCAGAAGAAGAATAAATATTAGTCATAGTAGTAGTCGTCGTAGTAATAGTAGTAGTAGAAGAAAAATAAATAGTAGTCGTAGTAGTAGTCGTCGTAGTAATTTTTATAGTAGAAGAAGAATAAATAGTAGTCGTAGTAGTAGTCGTCATAGTAATACATAGTAATAGTAGTCGTAGTAGTAGTCGTCGTAGTAATAGTAGAAGAAGAATAAATAGTAGTCGTAGTAGTAGTCGTAGTAGTAGTCGTCGCAGTAATAGTAATAGTAGAAGAATAAATAGTAGTCGTAGTAGTAACCGCAGTAAAAGTAACTGTGGTAGTTATAGTAGTTGTAGTGGCGGTAATGGTGGTACTCGTAGTGGGGGTAGAAGTGGTTGTAATTGTTTTTGTTGTTATTTTTGCTAACTGAGCCAATATTTTTTGTTTGACAGAACCAGCAACCCAATAATGGAGGCATATATCTCAGTAGACTTTCGCAAGAGTACATTATTAGCTGCAATAATGTTCTTCCTGGTTGAAGCTACAGGTGCAACTACTGGCGCAGAGACAACTTGCTCAACCGGATCGTATCATGTTGATGAAAATGGTGTCCCTGTAAGCACGATCGTACGCTGTGGGCCAGGACATTACTTAAATGTGACTGCTAACAGTTGCTTGCCGTGCCCTAATAAAACGTTCATGTCAGACAAAGATCATCAGAATTGTGAATGTTACAAATGTAAGACGGAGACTTACCCAGAGTCTCATTTCGTTATTATTAAGCCGTGCAACAGCACCAGTCCGACGTTATTTGACTGCGAGTCAGGGTACTTCGGAAGTGATGTCCATCCCGATGACTCTATCCATATGAAATATTGCGAAAAATGCACAAACTGCAGTTGTGAAATAAGAAAGTGCACAGCTAAAGCTGACGCGGCATGTTGTGAAGATACCACCCTGACACCATATAATAAAACTTGGGAACTAACCTCGTCAGCAGGTATGTACTTCTGTGTGCTGTAAACGGAAAGGTAAAGGTAGTTTTATAGAAGATACTGCCGTAGGAGAGTGAAATGTTGGAGCAGTGTTTCTTAACCTTTTGTTTTTGTTTTTTGTATCTGGAACACCTTTGATTTTCCGATGGAGGCTATGGGTCCATTCTTGGAAATAAATGTACATAGAAGCATAATACAAAACTTTACATTTAAAATTGTTAGGTTATGTTCATTGATCCACTGGAATCCATTACTGGATCCCAGGGGGTCCACTGGCCACAGTTTAAGAAACCATATGTTAGAGTCTTCAGTATGGTAGATCCAGCTTTATGAGGTCGGGATGAACTGTTCCCTTGATCACTGCTTTTGCCTTCCCTAAATAAAAGATAAAAGTAAGGAACCCATTTACAGCTGGATAGACTGGAGCGCGTTGATACCAGGCATTGAACTCGATAAATTGCTAGCGCTCTTACCGCTCTGCCCATCCAACGCTCAGCTTTGTGAGAAGTAATTACTACTGTAAATATTGATCTTTCTGCCTTGTCCTATTTGTGTTCTTGTTTCCATTAAATATTAAATAAGAAAATGTGTTAAAATTGGGACTTACCAAAATGCTGAAGTGCCGATGCTGCTTTTCCGTAGATTCGTCTCCGTGGTGAGGGGCACGTTTCCACGTCAGTTCAGGGAGTAAACTCTCCTGGTCAATGCAAGAATCTTCAAGTGTCGATCTCAAGCTTTGAACCACAGTCTAGTAGCACTGCAAATGATCTCTCTGGGTCGTACCGCAAATTGTCGTGTCGTATCGTACTGGTACTTCTTCTTCCTCGCTCGTCCTGAAAAGGACGTTGGTTGCGTTGTGTCTGTTTACAGCGAAGCTGCGATATCTGCGCCTTTCGGCCAACACATCCGACTTAAGCACGGCATTTTTTGGGACCGGGTTTGCCTTCACTCTTCGATCCCTACTCTCTCAGCCAGACGGCAGGGATGCAGCCTGTTTCCAGGACCACCACGTGGAGGTGGAGTAGGGTCTTGGTCAGCTCTGGTTCGCTGACCCTGACGCAAGCAGTCAAGCTATGGGTCACTGACTGCATTCTCTATTGCTGCGTCTTTGGGTCCCGTACTGGTACAACAAACCCAATAGGGACGACAGATTTCTTGTTCAGTTGCTCTTAACACGTTTTGTCCGGTCCTATTCTTTTCTGTGTCGCAAGGTCCAAACTCTCTACGTTGATGATTTCTGGAATGCAGTGCCGTATGTCAATCTTCTTCCACGTTATATCGTAGGTTTCCGGCCCACGCTTCCACCTGGCGTTTTCGACAAACTCCCAATCATAGTGATTGTTTATTCGCGCCTCAAATGCCAGCCAATTCATTCAGAGTACATGTTATGACAACTTTTCTTCATGTAATATTCTCCATGACTCATACGTTTGAAAAATTCAAACAGTGGTCGTCCATATATGGCGTTGTGATATATGTAAAATGTTGTCAAAGTTTACTTACATCACACTTCCTGCTAACTCTTCAAAATGTCTTCCAAGATTGCGATTATCTATAATCCTCTATCCCAAGTAATTCGGAAGTTTGATTACATAATATATCAGACTCTGTCGACCTCTTGCATCACATGACTTGTTGCAAACCGACTGCCTGTCTAGACAAATCGTAGTATATACAATTAAACCCGTATTGCCAGCCCATTCTGCTGTTTAGTGGAAAGTGATTATGTAATGATAAGGAAACACTTCATGTTCGCATCTACCTGGAGTCTGTGTGGTATTATCACGTTTAGTGATTTAATTAATGTCTCAGGGCTGGGCGATTGTCTGGCCTGTCATGCGTCTAAGCGTGAAATGTGAATATTGGTAGTTGGAAAAAGGGCAACAGTTCTGAGTAGATGATAGGCACGAATTTGTGTGCGTTAAATACGTCAAAATAATAAATAATAAATGCGATGAGAGGAAATAACTAAAAAACAAACGAGCCGAATTGTTACAGTTCTGCAGTATCTAAGTCTTTGTGTTTCTTAAGGCATTTTTCTTTAAATCTATTTTTATTATTATTGATTTAATCTCGTCTCATGTAGCCTTGTCTTCAGTTTGGATTTGTGTTCTTCCCTCTTTTGCAAGTCTATCTACATTCTCTTACTTACTTACTTACTAACTTAGTCGTTCCCCTTCTACCGTGAGGTGTAGAGGTTTGGAAGAGAGAGCGCCAGACTATCCTATCGGCTGTCTTCCTCCTGGCCTGGTTCCATTCTAGTCCTCGGTCCTTCAAAGATTGTCAAATGTTGTCCTCCCAGCGGACTCTGGGTCGTCCTCGGGGTCTATATCCTTGGCTCTTTGTTTCCCATACTTGTCGTGGTAGCCGATCTTCTCCCATTCTGCAGACATGGCCAACGAAATTACTAACCATCTTAATTGGGACTGTTCTACTTGGGTCTGCAGGGGGTAGGATTTAAGGCCTTGACGTATCGTCTGGTTGCGTACCATGTCTCTTCTTGTTACTTCAACCACCTTCCTCAGATAGCTCATTTCTGAGGTTTGGATCTGGCTTTTATGGGTTGTAGTCATTGCCCATGACTCGCATCCATATGTCAAGACTGGGACATAGGTGGAGCGGTATACAGCCATCTTCGTTTTCTTACCAACCTCTCTCTTGCTGAGGAATCCTCGATTTATGGCCTGAAAAAGTCTCCCAGCTGCTGCTTTTCGAGTGGCCAACTCTTCTTTGATGCCTCCCTTTCGGTCTATAATAGCTCCGATGTATTTAAAGTTGTCGACCTGCTCCAGGACCTGTTCTCCCAGCTTAATCTGATGTCTTCTTTCTTCTCGTGATATCACCATGGATTTTGTTTTAGAGCTGCTTATGACCATCCCTCTCTTCTCCAGCTCTTCCTTCCAGACTTGCATGTTGGATTGGAGATGTGACTCTGATTTAGCAATCAGGGCAACATCATCAGCAAATGCCAGCTCCGAAATATAGACCTGTCTCATTATCCAGTACCCCACTGAATACTTTCTTGTTCTCTCCTTACATGCCTTGATGACATCGTCCATAAGGAGTATGAAGAGGTAAGGTGATAGGATATCACCTTGTCTTACACCAGTGGTGGTCCTGAACTCTTCTGACTTATGGTTTGCTGTCCTCACATAATTTCTGCAAGACTTGTAGAAGCTCTGTATAGCATGAATCAGAGGTGCTGGAATATTCTTCCTTGCCAAACAGTCCCAAAGTTTGCTCCAGGGGACCCTGTCAAATGCCTTTTCCAGATCTATGAAACAAAGATGGATCCCACTCTTATACTCAATGGCCTTTTCACTCAGCTGTCTGAGTGTGAAGATTTGGTCTTGAGAAGTTCGGTTTGCTCGGAATCCGCACTGGACCTCATCTAATTGTGGCTCAGCTAGGCGTCGGAGTCTCTGCTCTAGGATTCTAGAGTAGATTTTACCAGGGACACCGAGAAGGGATATGCCTCTATGGTTTCCACATTGTCGATTGTCACCCTTTTTGAAAATTGGGGTTATGATGGCAATCTCCCAATCCTTTGGTATGGTCTTGTTGTACCACGCTGCCTGTAAAACCCTTAAGAGTAATAGGTCGCCTGATGCTCCCATGAACTTAACCATTTCTGGTGTTATACCATCATGCCATGCTGCTTTGCCCATCTTGATTTTCTCCATTCTACCTTCAGTTCTTCCATCTTTATGTCATCTTCACCATCATTGGTTTTCTCTTCTTTGCTAGTGGTTATCATTTCTGATGCTTCACCATGCTCACCATCCAGGAGTTCTGAGAAATATTCTTTCCATCTTTCCATTACTTCCTTCGGGGCAGTAAGCAATTTGCCTTGCTTGTCCTTTATAAATTTGAGAGGGCAGTGTTTTTCCTTCCTCGTGTTCTTTAGGGTCTTATAAAACAATTTCTGGTTTTCTTGTGCATCTTTTTCTAGCTTTTCTCCAAATTCTTCCCAGGACTTCTGTTTTGCTGCTAGCACTTTGTTCTTTGCTTCTGTTCTGAGTGTCACATATTCTCTATATTTTTCCATTTGTCCTGTTGTGTTTTTAGCTCCTAAGTATTGTTTCCATGCCATTTTCTTCTCTCTTATTTTCTCTTTGACTTCCTCTGTCCACTGTGATAGTTTCAACCCAGGTTCTGTTCTTGTGTAGTTGTTGCTACGTTGACCCTTGTGTATGTTCTCGTCTTAGTGTACCTTTGTCTGTTGTTAAATATATCACTTAATAACTGCCTGCCTTGTTTATGTGATGTGTGGTAGTACGTTATCAGACAACTCAAATGCCTGAAATGACTTGATGACTCAGAGTAATCAACAAAAGTTCTTTATTTGTTGACCAGTAACATATTCACAGCTGGCAACCCTGTGCCTGATTATAAATGGTAATAGCATACATGAGACTTCAACAATGTTCTTCATACATCATGTAACTCACTGTTCATGGACTACTTAACTAACTCTTGATCTACGTTGAATACTGAACACCCTTCACTTCGATGCTGTCTACTATACACTACTTCTTAATGTGCTGTTCACAATAAATGCAGTATGGTTTTGAAGTAATAATCTGGATTACCACCAGTGCTGGATATTTATTCTATACCACTGCTGTCTTATAAAGTATGCTTCATATGTCCGAACTGGACCACTACTTCGAACACCTGTCTTCGATCACTTGCCCTTGACTAATTATTCGAGAGTTTACATACCATGTTACTTGAATAAAACTGCTGATAATACACTTGGATACAGCTCGACATGAACTTTAGTTGTCATGGGAACATCTTTCCCTTTCTGCGAAATGCAGCGGTATCATAACACAGTGATACTTGAGCTGTCCACTAAGTTTCAGATGGTCATACGGTTAGTCTAATTTTCTAACCTGTTCACACGCTAACGACCATTTTAAGAGTGACCCCAACTCTCCCACTTCAGACACTGATTTCCCGTGTTTTGGTGACGTCAGAGCTAAGTCTTACTACTCATAAATTATTCCTACTTAGTCATATCTCAGTTCTTTCCCTTTCCTATCACATTACCTCCCCTATCCTAAAAAAAAGATTTGTCCCTGAGGACAAATTTTTCTCTCCCCTTAATTATTACACCTACCTCTACCCTAAATCTTAATATGTCTACTTCCTTGACCAGCACTTACAATACATAAACACTTAAATCAAAAATATATCATCATTCTACTCACATGGAGTAATCCATTATGTATTCCTCATCATCATCTTACTACCTCCTCCTATTGTAGTCATATAATGCTGACCACAAAACATAATCTGTAATCACCACTAACTGTGACCTATTTATACCTTGTACACTTCTTTCATCCACAATTTATTATATCTTTCACACTCCATTTTCACTCTGGACCTCACCATTCCCTACTTTGTTTCTGAGCTCAGCATTGTTTTTACATAAGCTGTCATATCTCAAATCTATTTGTCTACCATTTTAAGTCATTCCATCATGACCTACCGAACATCATCCTACCCGTACTCACTTTCTTATTTACTTTTTCTGTAGTTAACATGTTTTCACACAATATATTGTAACTGCCTGTTACCCTTTATAATATATACAATCGTTTGTGACCCATTTAAACATCATGGTGTCACTGATTCTTTTTTTCTTGCTATCCCACCTGGCTAAACTTCCACCTATCTTTTGGACCTAAAAAATACCTTATGTGGTCCCCTAATACGAACTACTTGCGTTTCCGTATCGTCTATCTATTCCTAACTCTTTTTAATCTTCTTTCTATTTCTCTTATTTCACGTGCCTATGCACTCATCTGTCTTGCTTTCCGTATTCGTGTATTTCAATCTCTTTCTTCCCTACTCTTTTGTTCCTCATAACATTCTGCCCTTTTTCGTAAACCTTCTCTTACTATATTAGTTCAATCAAGAACTCACATTCACCTCTTGTCATCTCTCTTATAATTCCTCCGTTATATGTTCGTTATAACTCACTATATCTCTGCCATTTACACATGGCTTCTTCCAACATACTTATGTGTACCCTCCATGTATCTCTCTGTTATATCTCTATGGTTTCGCAAAACCTCATTTTCTCCGCCATCTCTTCCTCCCTTATCCACTTTATTCGTTCCATCTGGAACAGTAATCCTAACTACTCTTGTCTGTCATCCACCTATGACTTCTCCGATCTCCAATCTTTTGCCACCGTCACCCTGGCTTCTTAATTACTCCTATACTCCAAGCTTCTCAATTCTCAAATATTCGATTTTCGTCATGGTTTGTCTTCACCATTTTCCTTCCCCTCTTCTCTTCTGACCTTACCCATGTCTTTTCTTTCTCTACTATTATCGGCAATCTCCCATGGCCTCTACTCTGACCTCTCTACACTCGAGTCTTAATTATTCTCTCTCTACTGCAGTAGTCTATCATTCAGATCTACTCAGCTTCTTAATATGTTCAGTGTAAACTGATTGCATCTAGTTTCCCCACAACTAGACTCCCGCTGCAATTTTCTACTTCTCTCCTTCTCACCCTTATCTCCTCTACCTCTCGTTCCCTAATTGGACTGTGCTCTCCAATTTCTCAATTATACTCTCTATTCATTTCCAAATATTTCTCACCATCCTACCGTCTTCTCAAAATCTCAATCTCCATCTCCATTATTCCTCACATTTCTTTCCTCCTGTACTGCAATACCCTATTGGTCAGGTGTACTGATAGAACTTTTCTTCTGAGTTTCCATAGATGGTTTTCTATCGTGCTGATAATAAAACGCGAATCCACACAACTGTCAAATAAGTTCAACACACAACGATGTAAACTTCAGGCATGTTAATCAAAGCCTGCCGTGAAGTGAAGTAAACTGTGAAGGCTGGTAGAACAGTTAACATTGTTTATTGACGACATAAGTTCAACGCTACGATACACTGTTCTTGACTAGGACAATCACATAAAATGCATGACAAGAATACTCTGGTGAATGATGATGGTCGGGTACTGTGGTGGGATCCTTTCAACCATGTTCCTTACATTCAATTAATACGAATCCAGTAATTTTCAAACTAGATAAAATGTCCGTTGACCTTGCTTGAGGTCATCCAACTAAGCATGTACTCCCATACCACGAACTCCCGCATTCGTCCAATAAGAGACTGTTTCTATCCAAGACATAGTTCCATATAACGTATACTCAATATATATTCACTGGTACATATATGAAGAGGTATCTGAGTTAGTATCTTTAGGTTTTAACTAACCTCTCAAAAATCATGCCACGACTTTGGCATTACAATAAAGACGTTTACACATATGAATACTGCAATCAAATTAACTTCTTTCCGCTCGTAGGAATCCTTCTTCTACGATACGAATCCTAAAGGCTAACGACTCTGTAGGTCCATTCTAGGAATAACATATTCCCGCTAGACTAGTATAAGAGCGGCCTTACAATACAGCATACAATAAGAAGTGGGGCGATAACTTACGTGACATTGCTGCTATTGGTTTCGACCTGAAGACCAATACAGATCACTAGAATAAATGGCTTCCATAAACGTGCCATGAATACAATAATAATATATATCAATCACGGACATAAACAAGGTCCATGTTGCCCCTCCAAATCATGACGTCAGAAACTACCCAACTAGGTTACCCGTGCGTCCCAAAGCAACTCACACTGCATTGTGCACGTCAGTGCGTGAATCAATCGAACGCACAAATATATAACTATATTAAGACTGGTGCGTACATTTGGCAGGACCGAAGACTACCCCCTTAGGTAATAAATGTACGTAACAGCTCCCTTATTACCTCCCCTTAAAAAAATTAATTCTATTAATTTTTTTCGAACTAAGTACCCGAGAGAGGTGAGTCAGAACTACAACAAGATATGAAATGCATAAAGTTATATCATATTAATAAAAGAATATTAAACTGAAATCAATATAACTAAATGACAGTATGCATTAAAGCACACATCCACACTCGACCTACTTTGGAGCGATGTGGTAAGAATATACGAAGTAAAACAAGTTCAAAAGAAAATGAAAATGAAAAACCAAAAAAGGATGATAATAAAATTCAACTAAGTTTTAAAAAAAAATTTGAAACATATGATTTCAAAATGAAAATGAACAGCAACACTGATGATAATCAATGATAAGAGAATCAATAAAAGAGAAAATTTTAAAATACAACATGCAAAATGAAACAAAGCATAATTAAACACTTTAAGAAGCAACACACTTACTGTTTTCTAACACTAGTAAGTTTGACTAGTTATCTAAAAGTGAGATATCATGTAGTGGGATACGTGAATACACGTATTGCGAGACACTAATAAAGTTAGGAGATGTGTGATTTATAATCAATCAAATCGATTAAATTGAATTATTGTAATTAATAGTACTTAATTACACACAAATAAATAACTACTAATTTATTTTAAGTAATTCTAATTTCAATCATTGTGAATATTCGTTTAGAACTATTTAGAATCGACAAGAATATGTTCTCAATGTTCCATGCCCGAAATACATTTACGAACACGATATGTAGTGTAATATGTTCCATAATAATAACAAATGTATATTTGTCGCTATTAACAATGTTTCCATACTCATAAAAAGTTACTCTAATATCACTGTTCCCGTTTTAATAAAACGTTACTACACAAGAAGTAATGTTATAATCTATAAGTAAGTATATCATGAAAGTTATACATATACGAATAATTCAGTTATATAAACAGTCTTTATAGATGTACAATCAATGATACTGTACAAAGTTATTCATGTTATCGGTGAGGATGTTTCACCATCTGGAAGTGGTTTAGTTTCGACACGTTCACTTGGGCATCTTGACAGACAGTCTGCGAACACATTCTGCACTCCAGGAATAGCTCGTATCTCAAAATGGAACGGTTGAAGCGCTATAGCGTAACGCGCTGACTTTGATGACTTACCGTTCCCTGTATTCAGTGCGGTAAGAGCTTTCTGGTCAGACTCCACCACAAAGTGTGATCCGAGGAGATAACGATCCAGTTTAGTGATTGCCCAAACAAGAGCAAGGAGCTCTTTATCCAGAACGGAATATTTCGTCTCACTCGGCGTGAGCTTTCTGGATACGTACATAACCGGAAATAAGGCGCCTCCGTATTCCTGCATCAAAACTGCCGCAATAGCGTAGGAAGAAGCATCACTGCGAAGAACAAAGGTGAGATCTTTGTTAGGCAACCTTAAAAAAGGCTTATTTGAAAAAAATTGTTTTATATAGTCTAAAGCCGCTTGGTGATCCTGCGACCACTTTATTACATTAGATGTGCCTTTCTTCAGTAGAGACGAAAAAGGTGCAGTTATAGTAGACAAATGAGGGATGAATTTTGAATAGAACTGTATTAGTCCTAAAAGCGACCTAACTTGTTTTTTTGTCTTAGGTGCCGAGATGTTTAAAATTTTCGAGACGTTACTGTCTTCTGTATACATGAAACCATGACCTATGCGGTGACCTAGAAATGAGATGTCATGAAAACCGACAAAAGCCTTTGAAGGTTTCGCTGTTAAGTTATAATCCCGTAAGGTAGAAAGTAAAGCTTTTAATCCATGAATATGTTCATCCCAAGAGTCACTGAAAAGACAGATGTCATCTATATAAGTAATGACATCGGGACGATGAGACAATATGCGGCGCATCATGCGTACAAAGGTAGCTGGCGCATTCATTAATCCGAATGGCATAAAATTCCATTGAAAAAGACCCCGTGGCGTCGAGAAAGCGGTGAATGGCTTTGCTTTAGGAGTGAGTGGCACTTGCCAATAGCCCTTTGAAAGGTCAAATTTCGAAAAGAATGTGGCATGAGATAATTTCTCCAATAAGTCGTCTAAAAGAGGTAACGGTTCCGCATCGAATTTTGTAACTTTGTTTAATTTCCTGTAATCTACGCAAAGACGTATATTGTTGTCCTTCTTCCTAATGATTACCATAGAAGAAGAATATGGTGATGAAGATGGTTCAATTATATTTAATTGAAGCATCTCATCCAATTCCTTATCAACCTTTTCACGAAAGTGTAAAGGAATAGGATATGGGCGAACTCGAATAGGCGTATCGTCAGTCAGAATAATGTCATGTTGGATGACTGACGTATGACCTGGGATGTCAGTGAGGACATCCTCATACGAGTATAGAATATTAGAGACTTGCTGACGTTGATCAGCCGAAAGAGTAGATGAGATCGTAACATCATTCCATTTCTCAGTGGAATGGAGTGGTACAACTGGTATTGGTAGTTGTACATCATCGAAAGAAGATTCTTCTTCTTGGATGACTGACAAACTAGAATAGTGTTGAATAGGAGGTGTAGGATCGTCAGTTGCCTGAAACACTGACTGTAGATAATCAGGACGTGAGTAATACTCCTTCAACATGTTAATGTGGAAGGTTTTATGTTTACCATTAACATCAACGATGTAGTCAACATCGGATATTCTTGAGATGATCCTGAAAGGACCTCTCCAGGTAATTAAAAGACGATTGTTATGCGCAGGGAGTAATACAAAAGCTTCGTCACCAGGAATAAGCTGGCGAAGACGTCTATACTTGTTTGCAAATAGACGAGCTTTTTCTTTGGCTTGTTCGGATGATGCAGTAGCTAGTCTACAAGCATCTATGATTCTGTTTCTCAGAGAGATCACATACTCATAAGAGGATTGAGTTTCCTCTTCAATATTCTCGTCAACTAATAAGTCGTGGATTAACGACATCGGACCGCGTGGTTGCATGCCAAAAACTAGCTGGAATGGAGAAAACCCCGTAGCTTGATTTTGTACTTCGCGATACGCGAACAGAGCAGCGGGTATGACCCGATCCCAGTCTTGGGGATGGTCTTGGGTCATCTTACCCAACAACTGCTTGAGTGTCCTATTGAGACGCTCAATTAACCCATTTGACATCGGATGATAAATAGAACTAAGAGATCTGTCTATACCTAATGTCTTCATAACTTGAGACATGGATTCAGAAATGAACTGAACCCCATGATCCGACAAGATTTTCCGTGGAAAACCAATGCGTGAGAAGATTAACATCAATGCCTCTGCTACACTGGCAGATGAAGTGTTCTTGAGAGGGATGGCCTCAGGCCAACGAGTGCACATATCAATGCACGTAAGGATATGCGTATGCCCTCTAGCAGATGGAAGCATCGGACCAATAATGTCTATGGCCATTTTATCAAATGGTCTAATCGGGATGTCCGCAGCTTGAATAGGAGCCGCATGAAATGGACCCCGTACCTTAACTTCCTGACATATCAAACAGGACCGACAATAGAGAGTGATGTCCCTATGGACGCCTGGCCAGTAGAATGCCGAAAGCACTCTGGATTTGGTACGCGAAAAACCCATATGGCCCGCACATTGCGAGTCATGCGCATGTCGTAATATACGAGATCTCATAGAGGATGGGACTAAGATCTGATAACATAATGATGAATCCTTTTCCCGTATTACTCTAACCAAAATCCTATTTTTAAGTATAAAGTCATGTCTAGAATTTGCAAGTTTGTTGCTGGTATTCTTTTTGTTCACATACTGAAAATTTTTTTTTAATGAATCATCATTCTTTTGCAAAGTTGCAAACACCTCCCGTGAAATAGGAGCATCATCATCACAAGTGGTATGAACTGTAGGTTCAATAGGTGTATCATGCGACATATTAGTAGCTTGCGCTCTAGTCACTACTGCATTTGCAGTTTGAATATGTCGCTCTTCCCATTCAGCAATTTGCTGTGGTGTACACTCTTTAATACCATGTATGCGACCAAGTATTAAATCACAAATTGGATTCGGAAGGAGACATGCCTGGATCTTTCCTGAAAAAAATGGTGTATTAAGATCAATAATAGCAGTGGGAAATGTTTCAACGGTGCCACCAAAAGTCACACACTTGACAACCCTGCCCGTGGCACAACTTGGGTTGATCAACGAAGTCCGGACGCCCACAGTGCTACAACCTGAGTCAAATAGGAGAGAGCATGAAATGTTGTTGACAAATCCCTTGTTAAACTTAAGAGAGCCCTGTCCCTGGTGTACTGACGCAGCAGTGGCCGTACAGACTGCAGGTAGACTAGGCAAGGTATGTCCGCAACGCAGTGTCGTGATCGCCTTAGGCTGGAAAAGAGTCGAGCATTCTGAACAGTCTTTCACCTGGGTACAATCAAGAGAACAAGACATAGCATTGTGAGCTTCAGCTACTTTACCCTGTTCAATGTTAGCCTGTGTATCAATTAAAGAGACATTAGAATGTCTACCCGTATTACTCGACGATCTATCTCTGCGACGCGATCGATTTGGATTATTTGCATTAAAATTGCCATAATTGTCGTTTCTGCTTGAGTTAAAATTTGGATGAGTCCGATAATTTGTATAATTAAAGTTATGATGTTCTTTAAAATTTTTATTCCAAGAACCTTGTCTGTTTTGCGGACCCTGAGATCTTGATCTCCAGTTTTGTTTATTATAATGTCCTTGATTATTTTTAAAATTATTGTTACCAACATCTCGCGATCTGTGAGCTTGGTTCCAAGAAACATTAAATGGAGCAGATTGTTGAAATTGCTTCCCTTTGTAAAAGTTATCATTGTTAAAATTGTAATTATTTCCCTTATTGACATACCTGTCAGCACTAAAGGAACGATTTCGTGAAAAATTGTTTTGTTGTGCTGCAAAAGCAACAGACAATTCATTCCTAATCTGCGCATTACTTAGATCCATGGTTGGGTGAGCAGTGCAAACATTTTTTGCATGTTCTTCTAAGCCTTTCATAGATAAAGGTTTCCGTTCGTGTAAAAATGCGAGAAATGTAGGATTTACAGACGATAGTACCTTATCGCGCATCAGTAAATCGAAGAGACCTTCATACGACTTTTCAATTTTGGATAATTCGATCCATCTTTCTAGGGTTAGTCGTATTTGTGACAGAAAATCACTGAAATGTCTGCTTGATTGCGGTAGCAATGTACGAAATCTTAATCGGTATTCATCTTCTGTCATTTGAAATTTCTTCAGAAGTGCGGCTCTAAGAGCATTATAATCATTCTTCTCATTAATACTGGTAGTATGATAAACTGCTAAAGCATCCCCAGTAAGTAACCTGGATAAATATGTGCAATACAGTGTTTTATCCACGTTATAAGACCTACAAGTGGCCTCAAATCTATCTAGGAAAAATATCACGTCATCCGACGGGGGATTAAATTTAGGTAATTTAAGGTTAATTTCCTTAAAA
Source organism: Oreohelix idahoensis (assembly GCA_024509875.1). Taxonomy (NCBI): domain Eukaryota; kingdom Metazoa; phylum Mollusca; class Gastropoda; order Stylommatophora; family Oreohelicidae; genus Oreohelix; species Oreohelix idahoensis. The sequence continues at coordinate 121,631 of JAMPIV010000129.1, forward strand.
TGATCATGTCTGGATGAAGTTTGGCTTTCAAAAGTTCTCTGAGAATTAGCTTCCTGAGTTAACCTAAGTCTCTCATATTCTGACTCTGCTAATTTTAGTTCATGCTGTCGTTTTTTTTTTTCATTCTCTTCCATCTCAAGCTGAAGTCGTTTTGTGTTTTGTTCAGCTATTAATCTTCTTTCTTCCATTTCTTTTTGTTTATTTTCTATTTCCTTCTGTTTAACTTCCATCTCAATTTTAAGTCTTTCTTCAGCCTCCTTTTGTTTCTGTTCTGCCTCTCGCTGAAATCGTTTCTCTTCTAATTCAGCGGCTATCTCATTTTTTTCTCCTCTTCCTCAGCTATAAATTTCCTCTTCTTTTCATCCTCCTCAGCAGTTAATCTCATTTTTTTCTCCTCTTCCTCAGCTATAAATTTCCTCTTCTTTTCATCCTCCTCAGCAGTTAATCTCATTTTTTTCTCATTCTCCTCAGATTCAATCCGTTTTTGATCTGCCTCAAATTGAAGTTTTTCTAGTCTTAAAGTTTCTAACTTTCTCTGTTCGGCTTCTATTTCTTGAGTTTTCCTATATTCTGCAAGTGCAAATGCTTTTGCTTCATCAGGAGCCATCTGAAGAGCTTTTGCTTGCTTAATGAAATAATCTAGTGAATACATTATGCTTTATAAGTAGTCACAAAACTCTTGATTTATAAAATGATAATTAATCAATGTAAATTAATTAACCTTGTTACTATAACAAGTGTTCGTCGTTCCTGTCCAAGAACGGTATCTTTTGTTATCATAAAGTTATGAAATATATCAATAATCAATATAGTAATTTATGTAATGAAATGTCATGAAATGTCATGAAATCAACAATGTGAAAGACAATAGAAACATTACCGACAAGACACGATAATCAAAGACGAATGAACACAATCGTAGAAATCAACAAAAAAGAAATGTATAACTAAAATAGAATATCGTAAAAATTTACGATGACAACTACGATCAGATAATCAACAGGACAATTGACAACACAGTGTAAAAACATATGCTTTGTAAAAAACTGAATGATAGTCAGGTTAGACGGACAATAATCACATACAAAATACATCATGAAACTAAGGTACAAGTAAAAATAGCTACGAAAACAACAATTAAAACTTGACGGAACAGCTAAACAACTACTATCATAAGGAACAATTAGCGATCGGAACTTCGGCAAGGTTTCTAGCCTTGAACCGGAATTATCGCTCAATTGAAACTTACAAGTTGAGCCCTACAGAACGTCTGACGAAGAGCCCGAATTGGCTTCGAGATGGATCTCGTTCGTCAGATCAACCTCCCTACCTCCCACGAAGAATACAACACATATAACATGTAACATGAAAAATATAAATGTGGACATAACTACATGAGGCACAGCTAAACGTAATAAAGTGTACAACGAAAACACGTTATACTCATCTCGCGTGCAGGTAAAAAAATCAATGTGCCTCGTCTCCGTGGATGTACGCTTGAGACAACGAAATACTCTGTTTCGAATACTTGAGTTCTGCCAGATGAGGACTAACAGCTGAGGTCCCACGTAGTCATACACTGATGTAGAACTTGAGATTGAGGTTCAATGTACCTTGACCTTGAGGTAGCCGTTATAAAGGATATGAGTTGTTAGAGAATCCACGTACTTTCAACTAGTGTGGAACTTGTGAGGTAATTCCAGTTTTGAATCTTGAGCAATTCAAGCCACACTGGCCGCCATTTACTGATAGATCTTTTCTTCTGAGTTTCCATAGATGGTTTTTCTATCGTGCTGATAATAAAACGCGAATCCACACAACTGTCAAATAAGTTCAACACACAACGATGTAAACTTCAGGCATGTTAATCAAAGCCTGCCGTGAAGTGAAGTAAACTGTGAAGGCTGGTAGAACAGTTAACATTGTTTATTGACGACATAAGTTCAACGCTACGATACACTGTTCTTGACTAGGACAATCACATAAAATGCATGACAAGAATACTCTGGTGAATGATGATGGTCGGGTACTGTGGTGGGATCCTTTCAACCATGTTCCTTACATTCAATTAATACGAATCCAGTAATGTTCAAACTAGATAAAATGTCCGTTGACCTTGCTTGAGGTCATCCAACTAAGCATGTACTCCCATACCACGAACTCCCGCATTCGTCCAATAAGAGACTGTTTCTATCCAAGACATAGTTCCATATAACGTATAATAATAATAATAATAAATTCTTTAAGCACCAAACACGGCGCATAAGGCAGAAACCAGTGCTCTCCAGGTTGTTCGTTGTGACGCCACTCCTCTTAGCTCTTGCACATTGTTTAATCCCAACGTTCTTCCTTCTCTTATTATTGTTCTTCTGAGTGTTTCTTTTGGTCTTCCTTTTTTCCTCTTACCCTCAGGAACCCAAGTGAGCGCCTGTAGTGGTATTCTGTTGTTTTGCATTCGTAGGACATGACCGATATATGACCATCGTCTTTTCCTTATATAGTCGGAGACATATTTCTGCCTAGAGTCTTCTCTTATTTGTCGATTAGTCTTGAATTCTTTCCAACTGATGTTCATGAGTTTTCTAAGACATTTGTTCTCGAATGTATTCAGCTTGTTCTCCAATGATTTTGTTATTTTCCAACTCTCACAGCCATATGTTAACACTGACATAACATTTGAATTAAACAGACGAAGCTTGGTATGTATATTCAATGATCGTAATTTCCAAATGTTAGATAATCTATTGAAGGCGCTAGCTGCCAAAGCAATTCTAGTATGGATTTCTCTTGTTGTGTCACCATCCTGAGTCATTTTACTGCCTAAATAATTGAAACTTTCAACTTTCTGTAGTTTTTTCCCCGTTCAAGATGATATCAAAGGTCTCGTTAGAAAAGTTCATAGCTTTAGTTTTAGAGGCATTTATTTGGAGACCTATTTTAACCGAGAGATGACACAAATTATTTATTGCTTCTTGGGATTGTCTTGGTGTTGAACTTAAGAATGCTACATCATCTGCGAAATCCAGGTCCCCCAGTAATTTTCCATTTGTCCATTTTATACCTAATTGTTCATTGTGGGTATAGTTTCTCATAACCCAATCAATAGCTATTCCAAAAAGTAGTGGTGACATAATACAGCCTTGTTTCACCCCTGTTTCTACTGTAAACCATTCTGTATTCCCTTTATTTGTTCTAACACAACATCTTGCATTGTCATATAGCGCTTTGATTATATTCACACATTTTGTTGGAAAACCATAGATTTTAAGGATCTTCCACAATGATGGGCGGTGTAGACTATCAAAGGCTTTTTGAAAATCGACGAAGGTGATAATAAGTGGCGATTGCCTTTCCACTGATTCTTCTATAATTGTTCTTAGTGTGAATATTTGATCAATACATGATCGTTTCGGCCTGAAACCCGCTTGTTCTTCTCTGATCTTTTCGTCAGCATGCAATTTAAGTCTTTCTAACATCATGCAACATAATAATTTTCCAGGTACTGATAATAGAGATATACCACGCCAGTTATTACAGTCTGATAGATCACCTTTCTTCGGTAACTTTACAATAATACTGTCTTTCCATTGTTGTGGTGGTTGTTCTTCTCTCCATACTTCATTTATAATATCTAAAATTCTCAAGAGGTTGTTGTCATTAACTGCTTTAATCATTTCCCCTGAAATTTCGTCAACTCCAGCAGCTTTAACATTTTTTAATCTTTTAACGGCTTGTTTGATCTCGTCCAGCGTGAATTCATCGCAAGTTATTGGCAAGGTGGTTGTGGGTGTTTCATTATTAAAATCAGGTGTTACTGTTGGTGGTAGTAGTTTAAGTTTTGCTTATGTATACTCAATATATATTCACTGGTACATATATGAAGAGGTATCTGAGTTAGTATCTTTAGGTTTTAACTAACCTCTCAAAAATCATGCCACGACTTTGGCATTACAATAAAGACGTTTACACATATGAAAACTGCAATCAAATTAACTTCTTTCCGCTCGTAGGAATCCTTCTTCTACGATACGAATCCTAAAGGCTAACGACTCTGTAGGTCCATTCTAGGAATAACATATTCCCGCTAGACTAGTATAAGAGCGGCCTTACAATACAGCATACAATAAGAAGTGGGGCGATAACTTACGTGACATTGCTGCTATTGGTTTCGACCTGAAGACCAATACAGATCACTAGAATAAATGGCTTCCATAAACGTGCCATGAATACAATAATAATATATATCAATCACGGACATAAACAAGGTCCATGTTGCCCCTCCAAATCATGACGTCAGAAACTACCCAACTAGGTTACCCGTGCGTCCCAAAGCAACTCACACTGCATTGTGCACGTCAGTGCGTGAATCAATCGAACGCACAAATATATAACTATATTAAGATTGGTGCGTACATTTGGCAGGACCGAAGACTACCCCCTTAGGTAATAAATGTACGTAACAGTACTCAGTTTACCTCATATATGCGGTATAGACCAATCATACTTGTCTCCTTAAGACTAGCAACCGCCGCCACCTTGTTCCGTATAACATCTGCTATGCCTTCCCATACATAGCCGCCTCCTCCTCCTCACTTACTCATCATCTCAAACATTTTCATCATCATGGCCTCCTTAGCCTTAAGTGTTTCTAACGCTATCTGTTTATCTATATCTTGCGTCTCCTCTACTCTTCTGACTTCATCAACCTTTTGCTTCCTCTCTACCTCTCCATCTCTCGTATCTCCAGAATTTCTCTCAACCTCTCTACGCCTTACTTCTTCAACCATTTGCTTCGGTTTCTGTCTATCTTCCAATTCTTCCCTTCTCGTACTCCCTGGGTTCCTCTCAGGTTCTGTACTCTCTAATTTGTCGCTACCTCGACCCCTACTTATATAACCCTCTCGCTGCGTCCTTTTTTCACTCAGTGGTATCCTGGATGCTCTGACACTGCTACTAATTGATGTGTCTCTGCTTCTATATCTTTCTTTCCCGTTTTTCACTGGGATTCTTGATTTTCTTATTTCTCTTCTGCTACTACTTCTTCCCTCCTCCTTTCTAGCCTCCCGGATCTTGAATCGATACTCCTTTCGATCCGTATTTCTTCTAATCTCTTCCTCTCTGCTTCTATTTCTCAGCCTATCTCGGCTCTTGGATCGGTATTCCCCTCGATCCGTATTTCTTCTCTCTTCGTTTTTCAACTCTTCATATTTTCTATTCACATTTTCGCAAAGTGCCTCTACATCTTCCTTCTCTCTTCTATTACTATTTCCTGCCTTATTCTTCTTACTAGATCTCACATCTATCTGTTCTACCTGTCTCAACTTTTCGAGGCGCCTTCTATAATCTGATGAGTTGTCTGTAGACGACTCACATCTCTTCGTCTTTTGTGTACTCCCTTCCTCTATCTCTCTTCTATGGGATCTCCGTTTGCTATGTCTGTGACACTTGTCACTCTCCTCAGACGACGTACTGTCTGAGTCACTTGACATCGATACCTCTTCTGGAGTCCTTCTCTGTCTGCTCCTATTTTGTACATAATTAATCGTTTTCCGACCCTTTCCTCGTGTCGGTCTATCGTCCTCTTGTATTTCCCTGTGTCTGCCTCTCCACTTCGGACGTACTTGCATTTGTGCTGTATTTCTTATCTTCGCGAGTGGCATATTGTATTCTGACGAATCGTCGGATGACGTATAATATCTCTTCTTCCCACGTCTAATGTCTCTTGTCCTGTCCTCCTGATCGTCTGTATGTGTATTGTGTTCCATCTCCTCTTCTTCCTGCTGATTTTCTTGTTGCCTCTCCGCTTCCTGCATCTGATGTAATTGTTTCTCTTGCTCTGCTAATCTATTTTCTCTCTCTTGCAATCTCTGTACATATTCCATGAGCGGAATGTCCTCTTCGCTCTCTGAGTTATCTCTTACATTTCTTAACCTCCTTAATTCTTCTGGTATTAGTTATGTCACCTTTTCCTCTCTCCGACGTTCTCGCCTCATCACGCTGTACATCTTCCTCTTCTTCCTCTATTTCCACCTCTGTCTGTTTTATCTGTCTATTCCTCTCTGTATCCTGTTTGTCCTCCCCATCTTTCTCTCTTCCTCTCTCCTGTTTGTTTTCTGAATCGTTAAAAATTCCAGATCTTTGGTTTGGGTTTTTAGATTGTGTATGTATCTCCGCTCTAGTGACTATACGACTTCCACCTGCTCTTGGTCTGTATGACTCTTCTGGAGAACTTTCTTCTGATGTAGCCTCATCTGTGTCTTCTGGTACCACTACATAATGGGTCTTCCTCTTGTTCTGTTCCTGCGGTGGTATATCTATAGGTTTCTGTGTTTGTAACCTTAGATGTTGTACATGCGCCTTGATGGTTTTGTTTTGATCTTGTTTCCATATTTGGTATGTTGTTTCTGAAAGGCGTCGTAACACCTGCCAATTCGGAATCCAGTTCTGGTCTAATTTTCCACTCCTAACGTGTTTCCTATAGAACACTATGTCTCCCGGCTTGAATTCCTGTGCAACTGCATTTTTATTCGCATTCCTTTGCCTCCTTTCAAAATCTTTCTTGATGTTCCTTTGTGCTAAGGTGTGTGCTCGGTTCTTTTCCCGGATTAGTATTTCTATGTCATTTAGCGTAAATACATCATGATGTTTCGTGATAAAGTCTTTAAATTTTCTTTTGTTTTCTTTTTCTGTCCTTAGCTGTGACTTAATCTCCTTCATCCTATCCTTCATGTTGACCTGGGGTATATTTCGTCCCTGCATTCTATCTCTTTGTTGACCGGTTCCAGTCTTATATAACTTCCTATTGGTATGTCTATCTCCGAAGTAAGGTTGTCGACTCCTTCCTTGAACCATTTCTATCCTATGTACCCGATCGTATGTGTAATACGGTCTGTGACAATTGTTTGTCCATCTGGTGCCTCTTTCCCTACATTCTATGAGTTTGTAGTTTTTATAGCTCCATCTTCTTTCCCTCCACATGTGTTGCTGTTCTCTACACGCTAGACAATTACTGGTATTCATATAATCCCGTCTTAACTGTTGGCTACCCCTCCTAGTGTATGTTTTCCTATCTCGGATACCACTATGTCTATCTTTCCTTTCGTTGTATTTATCCTGTCCTTGTCTGCTGCCTTCAGTGTGTGACATGTGTTGTACTCTCCCCACAATGAATCCTCTTGGTATCGTGACATGTTTTGCTGCTGTGTTGAGTAGCATAACTGGAAATTGAGACCTGTTTCCTATCACTACTATTCCCTCCGTCATGTTTATGCACGGTTCATCGGCTATGTCTGCATCCTGGAATTCCATTGTTCTGACCGTCTGTCCAATTTTATAATATGGTGACCTCTTAATTTTTCCTGTGACTATGTTCACCGTATTCGGACGTAAAGTAATCGGCTTTTGCAATCTTATCACTGACGCGATATGCATATCATCCTGCATGTCGATGTATTCGTCTTGAATCCTTAACTTTTGTATGTCAAAATACAATCTTACGCTGTATTTCTTCATAAAATCCCTGCCTAATATGCAATTCCGTGACATACCTTTCACTATAACAAAAGTTTGCATCAATGACTTCTTTCCAATGTTACACCGTAGCGTTGACATTCCCATCACCTTTAACCTTTCACCTGACACTGACGTGAGTTGCATGCCTGTTTTTTCCAATTTTGGTGGCTGACGTAGCTGTTTATACAACCCAAATCTTAATAAGCTAACACTAGCGCCTGAGTCCAAGAGACTTCTGATTTTTCTGTCACCTATTGTTATTAAACACGAACTCGGATCTGTATGGTACGTTTCGTTCACTGTTGATATATCTCTATTTTGTTTCCATATCCTTGGTTTTCTTTCTATCTGTACCTGTCTATTCTCATGTGACCTATTTATCACCCTATTCCGGAGCCGCGCTGGTGTAATGGCTTCGGCGTTGTACTGGCGACCAGGTGTTCATGGTTCAAACCCGGGCGTCGGCGTTTGAAGAAATGTTTACGGCCGGAAATTTGACTGAATAGCCTGAACGGCTCCTGTGATAAACCCTCTGTGGATGGGAAGGAGCGAAGCTCCTGACCGGGTTGGAAGGAAAGTCCTCAGGTTCCCCAGCCTCGCAATGACATGTCATTGGGCCGAAGGGCTGAAAGCCCAAGTGCTGCTGGTTAAGGAAAAAAAAAAATCACCCTATTCCTGTCACTGTCTCTCATGTGAGTAGGTCTGCCTTTTCCCTGACAACTGTATCTACCGTAACGAGGTGTATCGAAAGCCCTCGTGCGGTGCGTGCATAAGTGTTCTCCTTGTGTGCGGGTGTATTGAGGTTGACACCATGTGTCATCCCTATCCCTACACATAGCCTGTCGCGGACCATGATAACCACCCATATGTGTAGCCCTACTGCTTTGATACCTGCGTGGTGGTCTCCATGTACACACACTAGCTCTGTGTCCCCGCTGATGGCAATTGTAACATTCAATGTCCTGCAACAGTCCGCTACCTGTTTGTTGTCTTCTTCCACAATTGTTTATACGACCTATATTATCTATCTCCATCGGTTGCTCCTCTTCAGTCCTTGCCTGTTCTACTCTCAACTCAAACCTTCTCCTTATGTTTTCTTCTGCAATGGCAGAAGCCATAGTGTCCTTTAACGTCTTATGATCTTTCCTTATTAAGTGGAGTTTTATGGCATCACTATATAATCCGTCTACGAAAATACCGATCAATTGGTCATCTATTCCTTGTCTGTCTATCGTTTCAGCTGGAAATACATCTTCAATGATGTTAAACATTCTGTCAGTGTACATCTGTATCGTTTCTTCTTTGCTTTGTTTTATCTTTCTAAGTTTCTGCCATCCTAGGTGTACATCTTGTAATTCTCCATATCTCTTCACCAATTCATGTTTGAAATCTTGCCATGATTCCTCCGGCACTGTGTCTAACCTTCTTCTAATGAAATCAGCCACTAAATGTGTGCTGGTAAGAAAAGCTAACAATCTCTTTTCATTGTCTGAGGCCTGAACTGATAACGAATATCTCTCTATTTGTAAGAGCCAGGTCTTACATTCAGTACATTTACCTGAAAACGTGTCAACATTACCTTTTACATTGGTCAGTTTGCTATTTTTATCTAACTTATTCAATGTCTCAGATAGCTGGCGTAAGACGCCTGCTACAATTTCTGTTCCTTGTTCCATTTTAGCCCTGAAAACCAAAAAGATTTATGTTAGTGGGACTTCTTGGGCTCTGAAAAAAAAATTCTCCGGTTAATTATCTTGGTATTGTAACAAAATAATTGCTATTCATAGCAAATCTCTATACTAAAAATATGAAGGAAATTATAATACACGAATATGTTCAAAGTTGTATACAAACAATAATACTACTTAATTATAACTAACTAACTACACTGTATCCGGACGTTGTTTCCTGATGAATGTGTCTTTACTGGACTATTGACTTGAGTGTGCACACTGTTTTTGTTTCGTTCTTTCTTCCTTGTTGTCGTCTGTGTTATGAGCGGCTGTTGTTGATACTTGCTACACTGTTCATAGAAGGATCACTCTGTTGTGATGATGCTTGACCCGTTCCCGACTGTGGAATTAAGTTGTAAAAAGAATGTATCTTCGTCACATTTGACTTGGTTTCTTTCGTTGACCTTGTCACGCTCGGCTGCTCTTGACATGTCTCGGCACGTAACTGTCTTGTTTTCTTCACCGTTACCTTGAATTCACGCTTCGTTGATCTCGACGTTGTTTTTTTTTTTTTTCATTAGCCTGCGTTTTGATAAGTACACTGTCTTGTTACACACGTAATCTTCCCACAAGTGGTCACTGGCACCAAAACGAATTGTGCCCGATTATAAATCATACATGAGTTGTCCCACAAGTGGTCACCGGCACCAAAACGAGATAACGTGTGATAGTTTCAACCCAGGTTCTGTTCTTGTGTAGTTGTTGCTACGTTGACCCTTGTGTATGTTCTCGTCTTAGTGTACCTTTGTCTGTTGTTAAATATGTCACTTAATAACTGCCTGCCTTGTTTATGTGATGTGTGGTAGTACGTTATCAGACAACTCAAATGCCTGAAATGACTTGATGACTCAGAGTAATCAACAAAAGTTCTTTATTTGTTGACCAGTAACATATTCACAGCTGGCAACCCTGTGCCTGATTATAAATGGTAATAGCATACATGAGACTTCAACAATGTTCTTCATACATCATGTAACTCACTGTTCATGGACTACTTGACTAACTCTTGATCTACGTTGAATACTGAACACCCTTCACTTCGATGCTGTCTACTATACACTACTTCTTAATGTGCTGTTCACAATAAATGCAGTATGGTTTTGAAGTAATAATCTGGATTACCACCAGTGCTGGATATTTATTCTATACCACTGCTGTCTTATAAAGTATGCTTCATATGTCCGAACTGGACCACTACTTCGAACACCTGTCTTCGATCACTTGCCCTTGACTAATTATTCGAGAGTTTACATACCATGTTACTTGAATAAAACTGCTGATAATACACTTGGATACTGCTCGACATGAACTTTAGTTGTCATGGGAACATTTTTCCCTTTCTGCGAAATGCAGCGGTATCATAACACAGTGATACTTGAGCTGTCCACTAAGTTTCAGATGGTCATACGGTTAGTCTAATTTTCTAACCTGTTCACACGCTAACGACCATTTTAAGAGTGACCCCAACTCTCCCACTTCAGACACTGATTTCCCGTGTTTTGGTGACGTCAGAGCTAAGTCTTACTACTCATAAATTATTCCTACTTAGTCATATCTCAGTTCTTTCCCTTTCCTATCACACCACCAAGGTGTCCTCTTTCTCTTGTTCCCAAGTCGGACTTCACCGCATGCTTCTGCTGCAGCTGTCTTTATATCCTTGAATTTAATCCAGAGGGTTTCCAAGTCATCAGGTCGTTCTTCTGTGTTGCTCACCGCTGCAGCAATAAGCCCCTGATATCTGGTCTTAATTTCTGGCTCTCTCAGCTTGTAGGTCCTAATGCTCATTTCTCCCGCTCGTTTACTTTGTTTCTTGCGTGATGTTTGGCAGTTCCTAGGCTGAGCAACTCTTTCAGTTGTTCTTTTGATTGTTAGCAGGTAGTTAACCCTTCTAATTTCTGGCCCCCTCCAGACTCTAGCATCTCGGACATATTTGAATGAGCTTCTCCGAACAATGGCATAATCGATCACTGACTTCTCATTCTTTGTTGGTTCACATCTAGTGTATGCATGTATGCGCTTATGGGGGAACTTTGTGTTTGTAATGATCAGATTCTGCTCACTGCAGAATCTGAGGAGTCGCTTTCCATTGTCATTGAGAGTATCTTCTCCATATCTTCCGATAACTCCACCCCATCTAGCATGGTCATTTCCAACCCTGGCATTAAAATCTCCGAGCAGTCATCCACTTTTTTTAGTTGTTCTTGATGGCACTGATGACTAATGGTGAGTCTGTAAATCTTTATTTTCCATTATGGTAATTGCAGCTGTTTATATTGCTTTTGCCTGCGCTTTAAGTTCTTTGAGAATTTTCCAGTGGTCTTTGAGATATGGGTTTCCTGTTGCCTGACTGTACGTTCATCTCTTAGAGAAATGGAAAGTGTGATATTGAGTTTCTGTGATCATTTTTCTGGTATACTGTCGATAACTTTAGCTCATTCTTTCTTGTTGTCTAAATTTGTATAGTTAGGGTTCTCTTTTTTTAAATTATTGAGTCAGGTAATAAATGGCCTAGTTATCCAATGACGCATAAGGAAGGGAAACCCGAGGCCTGTAAACAGTAAATTAATATGAGATAAACATAAAGGTATGTTATCAGGCACTCGTAGGAAATAAAGATCATGTGGTGATGCGTAGATGGCAGGAGGAAATTGTGATTCGCTTGCATAGCTAGGCGGGGTTGTCGCACGGAAGGTCCGGGGTTCGAATCCTTGGTAAGCCACTCATGTCTGTTATTTTTCTGTTGTTTAGTGTTCTACTTCTTTATTTCCAATGAGTGCCTGATAACATACCTTTATGTTTGTCTCATATTAATTTATCCAATGACGCCGATACTGTAGCCATGTAGACCAGTGTTTCCCAAACTTTTTCGGATCACTTGGCTCTCAGAGAATATCCCCAGCACCTGCCCGCCCCCCTCCCATTTCCCATCTTTCATATCTCGTCTTGGTACGCGTACCCAAGGTTGAGAACCGCGTCGCGAGTTTGGAGAAATAGAGAATCTCTGAGTGTAGACAGAATATGAATGTGTAATGTGGAAGTAGAGAAAATAGAGTCCTTAATGAAATTATAGGGAGAGATATGACTTTGGAGAGTAATGAGATATGTTCTGATCTCTAAAGGATTACTTCTCCATCATATTCTGATTGCGTTTAATATGTCAATCTCTCACTCGTCCTCCAAATGCTAAATAGAATAATCTACTGCAGTAAGGACACACAGCAAACATCAAGTGATAGTTAGAATAGAAGAGATTCTGACGACAGATCACATATAAATATGTTTGTTAAGGAAAAACCATAACATGAATCAAAGAAAAATCAGGAATGCCTTCACAATTCTCTGAAAGCTAATAAATTACAACCATAAAAAACTAACACACCACTTCGCTCAATCACACCAGCAAACGTCTCCGTTTCACGCCCACACCAACACTCTGATACTTGCTCACTACTCAGGCATTTAGCTAACAGAAGGCCCCCAGTCTTCATTGATGAAAACGGCCTCTCCAGTTGTGAGCAAAATATTCCTGGTATGTAAGTAATCCGCAACTAGGAAAACTCTAACACATTTCCTACAAAAGTTGGTATTCAAATGATGTGGATATAAACTCTCCCGTGGAACAGCTGTTAAATAAATCCAAGCGCACACCCACTGTCGTAATTTTTATCTGAGAGGGTGCTGATGAATATTGGTCCCTTTAGAGTGTAAAGTGATATTGAAGGCTCTGTGAGAATAAGGATTTGGGAGAATGAGGTAGTAGATTCACAAGCGCTGGGAAGGAGCAAGGACAGTCTCTTATTACGACAATATCTGTTTTCTCCCAGACTACTCCTATCTCTCTTCTGCACAAACAATTGTTTGTCAGTTCCAGTCGCTCAACGTACATGAATACAGCCTACACAGATGGAAATGTTTGGAGTTTTAGGCCAACCGACAACCAACACAAATAAAGATTAATACCTTTATTATCATAAAGGACTCACACATAATTGTACATTTACAGTCAAAAATCTAAGGTTACAGAATACAAATATAACAAGGGAAGAGGGGTTTTTGAGGAGAAATATCCCATCCACCGTTTCCCGTTTATATTTACTAACAGACAAAACCCGGTCCCAAAGACAAGAAAGGGGGGGGGGTGATCAGAGATAGGCAATTTAACCCACTGGTAAAGTTATTACTCTGAGGCAAGGGGTTACAAAAAAAGGGGGGGGGGTGTAGAGGAAAAGCTAGGGTTCTCAATTGTCTTCCTTTAAATCAACAAATTTTACGGGAGGGGGAAGGAACACAGTTACCCGATCCCGCTAGGAGAGATCCCGTACAAGGAATATAATGCACCTTAGTACAAGGTCGAACTAATTAAAAAGGTAAAGAAAAGATAAATCTCCTTTCATTCAAAAAAACACACTAGGGCTGGCCATCCACACAAACACACACGCAGACTTACCGAAAGGTGAATTCTGGCACTTCATAGGAAATACATAAAAAAACTGCACTAAACCTTGGCTTAGGTAAAAGTATTTTTCTTCCGTGTACAGCCCCAGATTTGGGGTTTGTTGAAGTTAACAAAGTGTCCCGAAATCGCTGGACGTTGAAGTTTAACGGTACTGTTTATTGATTAGATAAAGTTCCTAAAGAATGTCACAGGCACTTGGCTAGGCGTGAGGTATGGTGTGGTTCCTAAAATTGGCACAGCTGGTGGAGATAACTTCCTTTTTCCGTAATGTCACAAGTTAAGAAAAACACTGAGGTAAGTTCTTCTTCGGGGGGGGGGGGGGGGGGGGGGGGGAGGGAGGGTAAAATCCACTGAATATACGTGACAGACAGGGTTCAGGTAGATCGATGCTTTTTCTTCACAAATAGGGGCAGTGAATAAAATATGTTCTGCTTCCAGTTTTCTTTAAGGACTCTATATGAACTAGTATTTTTAAAGTGTTTCTTGAATGGCTTTATTCTCAGTTACGTTCAGAGGAGCGGGGCCCATTACAGGTCGCCACAAGTTTAGCTTTAAAAAGTTCATATGTTACTGGAGTTATCGAATTGAGTTTGGCAGAACTCTGTATATAATTAATAATTGCTGGGATGCAGGTTGAATGATCGTTCTGAATGAAAGATAATCAAAACAAGAAATGCATTACAAATCATATTATAATCTGACGCGATAAATTACAGTTAGCCTATTTACTTATTAGCGTCGTCAATTAACAAATCAGGAAAACTTCCCGTGAGTTAAAACAATTAAAAGCACATCTATCTATACAGAACTAAACTGTATTAAAGTTATAATTCTCTTTAACGTCTGCAAAATAAATTTACGCGTCAATTGTATTAGGAAATACTTTTAGCTGTAACATTAGTTTGCACTAGAACTTTGAAAATGGGTTTATTTAATAAGGTTAAATTTACACCACAATCCATTGAAATCAATTGAAATAACTCGACCACTGATCACTCGAAGCTAATGTATAAATTACCGTCTGCACAGAAAGAATACACTCCAATAGTCACGAAGGTAGATGAAATCCAGCAGGAATCCGACTATGCTAGTGCAACTAGGATTCTGTCAGAGCGAACGATAAAATGCAGTTTCTCGGAGTTCTCTATTTATACTTATCGAATGTAACTTGAATAGGGCGTGTTAAATTTTCGCACCTTTCTTGAACTTGAGCAAAATCCGGGGTATCTCGCCGATGTGTTAAACGCTGCGATTCCTTCGTTTTCCCCGGTCTACCGATTTTCTTCCGTCTCAGGCTGCTCGCATAAGAGTGCGAAAATTTCCCGAGAAGCTAACTCTGTGAGCTGCACGTCCCCTGATTCTTTAGATCGTGTGCCGCTGCGATTGAATTCTGAAGATCAGCCTGTTCTTTGATGGTACCGCTGTTCTGAGAGCTTTGGCAACTCCCACCAGGCGGGGTGACAGCCAGGTAAGAAAATGATCTGCTGTTTATTGCTCTAGAAACAGGAGTGAGTCTGTGGCCCGTCCTCTTTTGGGCCGGCGTTAAGGGAAAGATTGCTATAAATCGTTCTCAGAAATGGTTGTGGGCGGGATTTAACCTCCCATCAAAGGCCATGCGATCTCAAACGTTCACATAAGATAGCAGGCTACATATTAATGATCCAGCGTGTAAGGTTCTCGTGGAAATGATGCATGCCGGTAAAAGTTACAACAGATGATCAGGGGTTCTAAAGTTATGAGAGGCCAATATTCTGTTATCATCCATCGAGTCAGGGAAATTCATTTGTCATACTTAGACGTACGTCACACCCACTTCCAAGGGCGCGTGTGAAAGAGACAATACTAGTGCAATTAGCTGCATCCACTGCTAAATCCAAATGGCCGAGCAATAATGATCACTGCTGGCACATCGAATATATATATATATATATATATATATATATATATATATATATATATATATATATATATATATATATATATATATATATATATATATGAGGGCCCGGTGGGGTGCGTCTCTATTTATTGCATAAAAGGTGACTTGAGCTTCAGGTAGGCGAATATTACTGACAAGGTGAAGATTATCTGAAAAATACTCCAATCTTCTCTGTGGTTACTGGCTGTCAATGGATCTGACAGTGTTGCCGACATTCTTGGATAGCAGCGGTGGCAGCCCGTCTGGCTGGAGATGTATATCTTGCTAAAGGCTGTGAGCATATACTCCAATGTTACAGGACGTAAGTGGGTCTGACGATATTTCCACGAAGATTGAAGGACAAAGGCAACTACTGTCTGCACTGGAGATATGTATTATCTGTAGATATATTTAAGACTGGCAAGGTGACGATTATCACACAAATGCCAGGTGGGCCCTTGACGACGTAAGGTGCCCCAAATACGAGTAAGAGAGCACAAATTACAGGTTTGACCTGGCTCTGAAAAATACAAAAATGTCAAAAAAAATTATCGTTAACCGCTGTACCGCCAGGTCCCTATTGTTTACAAACAAATTGCTTTCTTTCACTAGATCAAACTACACCCCACCTTCTCTCGATCCAAAATCACAACACCCAACAGTAACCCCCCCCCCCCCCCCCCCCCCCACCCCTCTGCTGCCTAACTATTCACACAGGTAAACTCAACATTGCGTTAACACTGCCAGCCGCGCTAAGATTTTTCCCCGCGGCGCCTGAGGCTAAATATTCACACCCCATCCTGTCCCTACTCACTGTGGTAACAGGCGAAACCCACACATAAGACATCCAACCATTACATTCAAATTATGAACTAGGAAAAATACCGACATCAGATTAAAATGCGTGCCCGAGTGATATTTACCAAAATCAGAATTGCCACTGGGTGAAATTACAAAATAGCTGTGCCCTCAAACCCAATATAACATGTAGCGAAAATCTTTACAGAATCATTTATACACATGTCCAAATAGAAAACTGTGGTCAATTAAAATATACATCAGCTCACACTTCTGTCTCACAAAAAATCCCATCTTGGCGTTAACTCCTAGCGGATTTTAAATTAGTAGAGTGCTTATAAAAAAAAAAAAAAAACCAGAACTCCCGGTCACACAAAAATACTTTACTTTAAGAAATATATATATATTAAAGATGAAATAAAGTAACACGGGATCTTGACTCTACATAATTAAGCTAAAAAAAAAAAAACCGAAGTAATTAACTAAGTAAATATGCTTACCACATTTAAGAATCAGAGTCCAGCACTATAAATGTTATAAGCAGCTCTCAACTGAACAACATTTTGCTAGGCCACAAAGATTCCTGTAGAGACAAATGGTAAAGACTTTTTATTTATTTATTTTTTTTTTAAACGTGTTTGCTACTTTCTTTGTAGCACGCCCCTTTCAACCATCTACCATGTGCATGGAGTTGTTGGTTATATCAGGACGTATTTCCTTTGTTGTATTATGTTTTTGTTTGTATTTATTTTATACTATATTATCTCTAGTAGGTATTTTCCTTTTGTAGTTAAAGTTCATAATGGGTTTTTTAAATCTAAAATATGCAATTGTCTAATCGGGTATGTTTTTAATTTTCGCTGGATGTTTTATTTGGTTAATCTGTATGTATCTGGGGTGAATCTTTCTCCATTTTGGACTACTGGCTCGGATCCTTCTTTATTTTTTATATGTTAGCTTTTGTTTTGGTAATATAGTGTTTTATTAACTTTTGCATTTCTGAAGGGGTCTTTGTGCCTATGAGATTTTCTACACTCATTTCTACCTTGTCTTTACTACAGTATGTCTTAATGTTTTGCCTCTGTTGGTAATATTTCTTGCAGTCCACCAGAAAGTGTCTAATTGTGTTTGGTTCTTGACACTCTTCACATGTGGGTTCCTCAATCATGAAATATCCAGTTCCAAGCTTGAGCCTCAGCAATTTTTTATTAATTGGTATTTTTAGTTCATCTTTTATTTGACATTTTTTGCTTGGTTTTTTTAGGATTTTATATGCGTGTCTTGCTTTTTTACTTTGGTCCCATGCTGTTATCCACTCTTTAGTTATTGCTTGATCAATTAAGCTCTTTATTTCGAACTTCCCTTGGCCTACTTCAATTTTGTTATGGCTAGTTCTACCGCCATTGGCTTCTTTGTCTGCAAGCTCATTTCCTGCTATCCCCACATGTGATGGTATCCATGTTAGTGTTGCCCTGCATCCTGTAGTATGCAGATATGTATTGACCTGTAGTATTTCCTCTATAATATCTGGCCTACTACAACCATTTCTGTTTCTGATAGCTAAAACTGCTGAAAGGGAATCTGTGAGAATGGTTTCTTTTTTGGGTGGGTTTTCTGCAGCTATTTCTAAAGCTTTTAGGATTGCCACTAATTCTGCTGTAAAGATGGATGTATTACTTGTTACTTTGTATCTTTTGTAAATTTTTAATTTTGGTATTGCTATTCCTGCTCCTAATTGTCCTTCTTCATCTTTTGACCCATCAGTATATATAGTTAAGCTATTATTTATATACCGTTCTATGTACTCTAGTGCTTTACTTTTTGCTGAGATTATGTCGTTAGATTTGCTTATGAAATAATAACATCTATAGCCCCAAGGGTAATATAACCGATAGGGACATTGCCACTATTAACACACAAATAGACCAAAGAACATTATTGGTAGGTGACTTTAATGCACACCATGAGGCATGGGGTAACAACAGTAATTATCCAGCAGGAAAAAGAATGTTGGACTTCATTGAAAGTGCTGAGCTAATCATACTAAATGATGGCTCAGTGACAAGGGTTAACCCATGCGTCAGTGGAGGAGATATAGCAATAGACATAAGTATTATAACACCAAACCTAGCCTCTGCTAAATGGGAAGTACTGAATGACTCCAGCTCAGACCACTTATCCATAGAAATAAACCTAAACGACAAATATAGAACTAGTCCAAGAAGCTCGAAACCTACATTCAACCTAAAAAAGGCAAACTGGGAGTCCTTCCAATTGGAGCTAAGTAAACTAAGCATAGAACAAATTGAATCTAACAGTATAGATATATTTGCAGAAAAACTAACAAATGAGATTTTTAAAATAGCAATAAAATATATACCAAATAGGAATATGCCTGAACACTTAAAACCACCACAAAAAGGTAAAAATAGGAAAAGAAACAAAGATAAAAATCCAGTACCATGGTGGACAGACAGATGTTCAGAACAACTGAAATTGAGGGAGAGGGCCCTGAAAAAGTATAGAAAAGCCAAAACTGAAGAGAATTACACAAACTATAAAAAAGTAAGAAATGAAACAAGTAAAATAATATTCAGAGCTAAAGAAAAGAGTTGGAGAACATTTTGTCAAACATTAAACCATAGGTCACAAGTAACTACAGTTTGGAGAAAACTAAAAGCAATTAAAGGAGGAAACGACAAGAAATTTAAAATCCCAACAATTAAAATACCAGAGAGAGCTGAAAAAGATGGTAAAGACTGTTAGGGACGCCTAGCTTAAATGGGTACTTAACTTTGAGTTTGGGAAGGAAAATACAGTGAGGAAGGAAACTGGTCTCCCCACCTCTCGATGCTGGACCTAGTATGGTGAAGTCTCTAACACTCCACTACCGCAATAAGTTACCGGGTTTCGGATTCAAAGCTTGGTAGTGTCACGCATCAGTCTAACTAGCTGTAAAAGGGTACCTGACTCTGATCTTGAGTTAGAGACGGCAACGGCAGCGAGGAAGGGAACAGGCCACCCCACCTCATAAAGCTGGGACCCAATACATCGTAGTATATAACACTTCACTCCCCTACGGCAGAATCTGCTACGTGACTACCCTTACGGTTTAAATTAACGGCAGGCGAACGGCAGGCATGTTTTTAAAAAAAATTCTAAACAACGGGAGAGGGGAGAGAGCTCACAATGTGAAATGACACTTTTTCAGTCAAGAAAGAGTACGGTGCTCGGTTTGGGTAATAAATTTCCACAATATTAATTTCCCGGTGAATTAACGCACAAGAACCTAATATTGTTTGCAATTCGTTTTCCGCTGATGAATTTAGTTAATTTACTTTTATCGCTTTTCCGTAATTTTTATTTATTTTTTTTTAAATATTCATTTATTTTATTTATTTATTTATTTTTTTTTCTTTTTTCTTCACCTCACTCTGTTTTCCAGTCCTTGTTTTCATTATTTGTTATATTTTTTGTTTTTAATGTACAATCCACTTCCGCTTTCCGGTTTAGTGGCAGCCATCTTTGCTCTACCATGTGACTGGACATAAGGGAATGTTTTTTTCTCTTATTTTTATAGTTTCATGTTCTCTACTTAATTCTCATTTTCTTTCTCTCATGTCTCTTGTTTGTCTGTCCCTGACGAAGGCCTTGTGGCCGCAACGTAGGTTTTTCTTGTCCTTTTTTTTTTTTGTAAGACGTATCACTATTTGTGTGGTTTTTTTTTTTTTTTGTTTTTTTTTTTATTCTACCGTAAAACAGAGACGTAGTAATGACCAGCGTTTTTCGTGTTTTACATTAGGTTTAAGTCGGTGTTTGCGTAGAATAGAAGGATTAAAATGAGCGCCATTGTCACTAATGTGGAAGTGATGACAAGAACCAGACAAGTGCCAGTGTAGAAAGAGATAAGACGACGACTTTTATTATTAATGCCAGATGCTCTAAAAATAAAGTGCATACAATCTGATTTTACTTTATTTTTTAATTTTCTGGTTTTATACCTTCATTGCACACAGACAGCGCCATCAGTGCTCCGATCTTCTCCCTTAGATCACACAAGGAGAATCTCAGCACAGTGCATGACCTCCGTGCGAGGATCCCAATGTGTGTATACAGGAATCATAGATTCTATAAATATTTTTGTGGTGAATAGGTTTTCATAATTTTTAAATTTTGTCAGGGCAGCGGCCGTATGGCCTACTCTTTACGACTTCCAGCTGCCGAGTGATTTTTTTTTTTTTTGCACACGGGGCCTCCAATTTTTTTCGTCCTTATCCGAGAAGGCAAGGCATCCGATCTCACTACCCAGGAGATCTCACTACCCGGGAGATCTCACTACCCAGGAGATCTCACTACCCAGGAGATCAGGGGGGATGATGACATTATTAGGACCCACTGGTTCAGAAAACAAAATTTTCATCAAATATATTCCCTGTAGTGGGAACCGAACCCAGTATCTTTAGAATTAGAGGCGGGCGCAATAGCTCTTCTTAGCCACTCTGACACCCCCGCACACATTCTATTGCATGGAACAAAAGTGGACGGCGAACAATGTTAAGAATTGCAAATGATAGCTAGCCATTCACTTTTGTTCTATGCCACAGAATATGTTTAACATTTACTTTCTTTTTGTCAGTGCATTTGGTGGCAATAATAAAAGCAGGGCCGTGTAGTCGAATTCATGGAAGCAGTCGTTTTTTTTTAGTGGAGTCGGTTAAAAAATGTTGAAAATCCGACTACGAATGTTATGCCATTGGACTAGTAAAAAAACTGTAATCGGAGTCGGGATTCTAAACTTTCAGTAGTCGGAGTGGGAAAATATTTTTGCTGACACCAAAAATCTGAATAAAAGCTTACTTACTTAGTCGTTCCCCTTCTACCGTGAGGTGTAGAGGTTTTGAAGAGAGAGCGCCAGACCATTCTATCAGCTGTCTTCTTCCTGGCCTGGTTCCATTCTAGTCCTCGGTCCTTCAAAGATTGTCTAATGTTGTCCTCCCAGCGGACTCTGGGTCGTCCTGGAGGTCTGGATCCCTGGCTCTTTGTTTCCCATGCTTGTCGTGGTAGCCGATCTTCTCCCATTCTGCAGACGTGGCCAAACCATCTTAGTTGGGACTGTTCTATTTGGGTCTGCAGCGGATGGGATTTTAGGCCTTGACGGATCGTCTGGTTGCGGACCATGTCTCTTCTTGTTACTTCAACCACTTTCCTCAGATACCTCATTTCTGAGGTTTGGATCTGGCTTTTGTGGGTTGTAGTCATTGCCCACGACTCGCATCCATATGTCAAGACTGGGACATAGGTGGAGCGGTATACAGCCATCTTCGTTTTCTTATCAACCTCTTTCTTGCTGAGGAATCCACGATTTATGGCCTGAAAAAGTCTCCCAGCCGCTGCTTTTCGAGAGGCCAACTCTTCTTTGATGCCTCCCTTTCGGTCTATAATAGCTCCGAGATATTTAAAGTGGTCGACCTGCTCCAGGATCTGTTCTCCCAACTTAATCTGATGTTTTCTTTCTTCTCGTGATATCACCATGGATTTTGTTTTAGAGCTGCTTATGACCATCCCTCTCTTCTCCAGCTCTTCCTTCCAGACTTGCAGGTTGGATTGGAGATGTGCCTCTGATTTAGCAATCAGGGCAACATCATCAGCAAATGCCAGCTCCGAAATATAGACCTGTCTCATCTTCCAGTACCCCACTGAATACTTTCTTGTTCTCTCCTTACATGCCTTGATGACATCGTCCATAAGGAGTATGAAGAGGTAAGGTGATAGGATATCACCTTGTCTTACACCAGTGGTGGTCCTGAACTCTTCTGACTTATGGTTTGCTGTCCTCACATAATTTCTGCAAGACTTGTAGAAGCTCTGTATAGCATGAATCAGAGGTGCTGGAATATTCTTCCTTGCCAAACAGTCCCAAAGTTTGCTCCAAGGGACCCTGTCAAATGCCTGAATAAAAGCAGTCAATAAAACTCCCCTCCCCCCCCCCCCCCCCCCCCCCCCCGCCTTAAGTATTTTTTTTTTAACGAGTCACTGTTAATCAGTGTATGCTTGTTGTTATTATTATTATAAATTGTATTTTGCCACAGCTCCAGCTACAAGCATGACAGGCGTGAATTTGAGTTGTGCAGCGGGACACTACGTTGATAGCAGCAACCAAACCTGCAAGCCGTGCACTGAGGGAACCTACATGGAAGAAGTAAACCACACCAGAACTGCCTGCATGAACTGCTCCGAGTTCAACGGCACCACAGTTCATTCTGCATGTAAAAATGATCTAGCCAGTAATAAAGATAAGAATACATTAATTGCAATTTTTGTAATATTAGCATTAATAATACCGGTAATTATAATAATAATAATTGAGTATATTTGTCGCAAGATGACAAACAACCGTGGTGGAGTTATACATTTTTTTCAGAACATCTGCTGTTGTAATGTTTCCTTGCCGAATGATGGCAACAATCATGATAATAGTGGTGCAGGTGAAAACATGCTACAAATGAGTGAAATAAACGCCAGTGGTTCTCAAGCAACTGAATAACTCTCTTTTTTCACATTTTTAAAGTCAAAGAAAACAACACATGGGTGGGAGAGATAGAGAAATGAACAGGCAATAATGGTGGATTTACAGTAATTGTTACTATTGATAAGATAGTCTGGCGCTCTCTCTTCCAAACCTCTACACCTCACGGTAGAAGAGGAACGACTAAGTAAGTAAGTAAGTAAGTTACTATTGATGGCCAGTTTTTTGCTAAAGGATCCAGCAAATTGAAAAAAAAAAAAATCGTTCCACAGACTTTGTAGTCATTCCTCAGATCATGGAAACATGTTTAAATTCTTCTGCTAGGTTCTTCTGTCCAGTACTACGCATTTTTATTTTTATTGTTGTTGTTTGCTTTATGATTGTTCTTGTCGTTGTTGAAACAGTATCCACATTGAGCATTTTTTTGTGTT
This sequence comes from Oreohelix idahoensis, assembly GCA_024509875.1. Taxonomy (NCBI): domain Eukaryota; kingdom Metazoa; phylum Mollusca; class Gastropoda; order Stylommatophora; family Oreohelicidae; genus Oreohelix; species Oreohelix idahoensis. The sequence goes on from JAMPIV010000129.1 coordinate 145,005, forward strand.
TAATTCTGTCAGATTCTCAATTTACACGCGGGTATTATTAAACAGTGTTTCTGGCACAACTGGCCAGATTTTAATTTCAGTCATGTTTCAAGTCATCCTAAACATTTGCTAAGGTATATATATATATTGCTTTCACGTCGTGTGTAGTTTTCTGGGGGGAGAGGCTGTGAGGAGACAAATAAAGAATAGGCTTACTGTTGCCTGAGGCGACTAATACAAGCTGTGGGCATGAGCCGCATCGTATGAAAATATTGCTTACAGAAACCACCGCTACATGGGCCCATGAATTCTTTGGTGCAGGCTTCCTATAAAGTAACCATCTACAATGGCGGCTCCTTGCTCCATAAGGAGCGAAAGAAAATGATGATGATACTGCGTACAGGAGAACAATGACCTTCTCTTCCAGTCCTATACTGTAGCACTTTTCTTCTTCAATAGCTTGATCCTAAAACTGCCAGCACAATACGTTTCCATTTCACTTTATCTTGATGCTCTATTTCCAGTTGACAGCTGTCATCTCATCATGTCCATTCTTTTCTGCTGTAAATCCATCTTTTCTGTTGATGCTACCCACCATCTTGTGCAATAAAACTCTTCAGTGTGCGCTTGCCTAGTCTTCTTTGTTTAGTCAAATATAAAATAGGAAATGAAACTGATATAATTCAAACATTCGTGTAGAGTAAATCACCATCATCATCAACCACCCACTGATAGGGCAGTGATCCAACATCCACTACACATCTACACCATCAACACGCACGGTCACACCAACTAGGTCTCCAGACCTAACTCCAGTGGATTTTATTTTTTTTTACGGGACCACCTCAAATCAGTTATTCATTGCAGTCAATTCGAACATTTAATTTAATGTGTACAATAAATTGCCTATGGGGCTTGATTTTTGATCCGTGTTGGATCTTTTACCAGTTTATAGATGTGTCTGCCTTTCTGGCTGTGTTTCCATTGTTCTGTCCATTCCTTCGTTTTAATATTTTAAATTATACTTTTGATCTCTGTTGTGTCTAACCCTGAGTTTATGTGGTTTGGGCACCTTCTTTCTGTTTTTCTTTATCGGCCACCTTGTTTCCTTCTAGTCCCACGTGCGAGGATATCCATGCTAATAATACTGTGCAGTTCCAATCATTTAGGTTTGTATTAAACTACTGGTAGCTTGTAAAATTCTCACCTGACGTACTCCACTCTTCCCCTTTGGATACATTTTCAACCGTGGTCACCTGCCCCAATCGTAGCCTCTTTATGTGCCATCCACGATATCCCTCTCTTTATTCTTGCTCCTTTGATGTCAGCTATGTAGGGAGTGTCTTTTGTCGGTGGTTGTCTGTATATGGGCGTTTGCCTGGGCCATCGCATATATCTGGATCTAATCGACAGCAACCCGAAAGTGTAAATCATTGTCACAATGGGATCTCGTGTACAGCCCAGAAGTATATGCATTCTTTCATTTTTGAATGTGTCCCAGTCGTTCACATTGTGATACCGACAGCGTGAGTGTTCCCAGCCCATTCTTGATTACTGACTGCTGTGATTAGAAATTTATTAAGTGCCAACACGTGATTCATGGGCACAGATCACCGGTCTATTCTGTAATTTTCAAAACTGATGCAGTCTGGGTAATTACATCAGAATTGTGCAATATTTCGCTTGTTTTCTTGAGGTACTAGTATTATTATTTGAAATGTGTTCCTTTTTTCTACGGGTAACAAAACATAAGAGTTACAAAATTCTAACTTTATTTTCACCTCTAGCATTACCATTATCTAGCATTATTGTCACAGGACTCCCTGCCTCAACAGTACGTAGTGATTTTTTTTTCCTTCGTACAGTTTGAGTATGCTGCCTTATGAAAAAAATGTTTCCCGGGAATTGCGCAGTATTAAAAACATTTTCCCAGGAATTCTGCAGTATTAAAAACGTTGTCTCATGAATTCTGCATAATTAAAAACATTTTCCTAGGAATTCTGCAGTATTAAAAACGTTTTCCCAGCAACTCTGCAGTATTAAAAACGTTGTCTCAGGAATTCTGCAGTATTAATTTATTTAAAAACATTTTCCCAGGAATTCTGCAGTATTAAAAACGTTTTCCCATCAATTGTGCAGTATTAAAAACGTTGTCTCAGGAATTCTGCAGGATTAAAAACGTTTTCCCAAATGTATTTTCACATGAGCGTTTAAAATTGTGTTGCCTCATTGTTCAGTTGTGCCAGATTCTGTTTTGTATAATTTTGTTTTAAACTCATTTAAATTCATGAATACATGTTAAATATTTAAGTGAATGTGCCTTAAAAATGCCTGTCTAATTTTTTTTTTGTATCAATAGATTTTAAATCACAGCCATTTATTGTGGAAGAGAGAAATGCTTATAGAATTCAAAATAACCAACATGTGATTTTATTTTTGTATGAACTTTTACGCTATATGTACGTAAATTAGTTGCATCTAAATGTATGTTTAATAAAACAAAATGTTTTACATGAAAAAACAACAATGATATTGTTTTATCGTGTGTCTAGATGTCTCTCAGCAATGTTAGGCTTTTAGCAGTAACATGATCAGTCATGACTTCTGTATTATTATCATAACAATTCTTGCATGAGTAAGTCACCCGCCAAATCACAGCGGGAAATTATGTTGTGTTTTTTCTGCTGCGTGTCATTTATAAAGATATGTACTGGTTATGTTATTCCTGGCCGCGCTGGTGTAATGGTTACCACACTGCGCTAGCGATCAGGTGTTCAAAGTTCAAGCCCCGGCGCGGCCATTTGGAGGAGTGTCATCGACCGGGATTTGGACTGAATAACCTGAACGGCTCCTGAGATAAACTCTCTGTGGATGGGAAGGAGCGAAGCTCCTGACCGGGTTGGAAGGAAAGTCCATAGGCTCCCTAGCCTTGCAATGACATGTCATTGGGCCGAAAGGGCTGAAAGCCCAGTGCCGCTGGTTAAGGGGAAAAAAAAGAAAAGATATGCACTGGTTATGTCATTCATAAAGATGTACTGGTTATGATACTATGGAGCAGCACGTCAAAAAGTGCATGGGGAGAGCTGAAAAATGCCTATGGACTGAAATTTGACTAATAACCGCTGTTTTACCCCACCATGTTTTGTAAATGCACAGACATCTTTTAAAATTTCGCCTTGGTATTTATTACAAATACACAAAACAAAAAGTTCTAAATAAATTGTATTATTACTTCGTCTCCGAATCATTATCAAAATAAAATGTATTATTACTTCGTCGCTGAATCATTATCATACTAAAATTTTTTATTACTTTGTCTCCGAATCATTATCAAAATAAAATTTATTATTACTTCATCGCCAAATCTTTATCATAATAAAATTTATTATTACTTCGTTGCCAAATCATTATCAAAATAACATTAATCATTACTTCGTCTCTGAAAAATTATCAAAATAAAATTTATTATTGCAGTCTCAAAATCATTATTTAAAAGAGTATCGACTTGAGCAACTACATCAGCCACGATACTGCAAACTCCCTTCATTATCTACTTCTAAATATAAATAAAAGATAGTTATTCATGTTCAACAGAAATGCGAATTGGGAATATTCAGAACAACTTTCAGATTCTATCAAATGACTTTCAGATTCTATCAAATGACTTTCAGATTCTATCAAATGACTTTCAGATTCTATCAAATGACTTTCAGACTCTATCAAATGACTTTCAGATTCTATCAAATGACTTTCAGATTCTATCAAATGACTTTCAGATTCTAACAAATGACTTTCAGATTCTAACAAATAACTTTCAGATTCTAACAAATGACTTTCAGATTCTAACAAATAACTTTCAGAGTCTAACAAATAACTTTCAGATTCTAACAAATGACGTTCAGATTCTAACAAATGACTTTCAGATTCTAACAAATAACTTTCAGATTCTAACAAATAACTTTCAGATTCTAACAAATGACTTTCAGATTATAACAAATGACTTTCAGATTCTAACAAATAACTTTCAGATTCTAACAAATGACTTTCAGATTCTAACTTATAACTTTCAGATTCTAACAAATAACTTTCAGATTCTAACAAATGACTTTTAGATTCTAACAAATAACTTTCAGATTCTAACAAATAACTTTCAGATTCTAACAAATAACTTTCAGAGCTTCTGATCTTCATCAATACTCTTCAGCTCCCCACAGAGCACTGGCCATCAACAAATTTATCAGGTCCTCCTATCCTGTGCCATCCACTTAAGATCTTTCCATGTCTTCTCCATACCTTTAATGTCTGTCCCCAGATGCCCTGTGTTTTATAGTCTCCCTCTACTTCTCTAATTCTGGTGGTTCCAGACTAAGACCTGCCTTGTCATGCAGTCAACAAGCTTCTGGTATTCTTTTATTTCATGTCCAATTACTTACATTCAGTATTTGTTTCAGTGAATATATTTTCTTTATTTTTTTCTCCTGCTTTATACTGCACAGTGTCACTGACGATGCTGATTATTGGTTTCTGTTCTCGCAGTGCTTGTCTGTCACCACAATGATCCACCTGCTTCCATGTCATCTTTTTTTTTCCTGGTCATTTCCATTTTGAGGTTATATGCTTCTGCTGCTGGTTGATTAATCTTCATAATATCCTTAGTTTATTCATATATTACATAGTATATTTTTTTTTGCCAGTGTCAAAGATGGTCCCTGACTGTTATGTTTTTATTTATTCTTTTAATGCATACAGGCATATCTGGAGTCATCTTTATATGACCACCACCTATGCATAATGCTACAATATACATAAGTGAACCTCTGTGAGGATAATTACACCCCCATTGTCTCTTGAAATCATCCACACACTTCGAGGGAATCCCCTTGTGGTGAAGCTTGATAAGAACCCAGCATTGCGCACTAAGCTTGGAGAAGTCACTTGAGCCCCAGATGTGACTCTTTGGCTTTGACCTGGTTAACTGATTGCAGGAGGATCTCACTATGGACCCAGTGATAGGCAGGGGAGTTGAGAAGTGGCTCTGTGCAGGACATGACAATTCCTTGGGAGAGCTCAGAACCAGAGCATAGTATTTTAGCTCTGCACAGTTGGAGAGCCTCCTTGGATGGCAGGAAAAGTACAGTGTGCCACGCGCTTCTTACTCCTAGCTTCGGACCAGATGTGACATCCCTTTAAATGCAAGCCAAGCTGGAGAAACTGGAGCTCATAACTTCAACTCAGCATGTTTCGGAATGGCAGAAAAGCCACAGGAAAAGCCTAGATCTACGGTATAGATAATACCAAGGAGTCTTCAACTTAGTACTGGCTGCAAAAGAGCAAAAAGCTCAGCAGCCCTAGTTAAACAACAACATTTATTCTTTTAAACAAACTGATGCAAAACACATTTTTTCTACTGTGATTACACAATCAAACAGGAACATCTGCTTGCCTCTGGACACCACAACCAGAGGGCGTAACTCTTCTTCACAATACTTAAATATCTGTAAAATGTTAAGAACTCCACCTATGCCAGTCCCAAATCTGTGCTGAAGAAGTGAGGAGGGATTCTGACTGACCTCAGTGCTTCATGTGTCTAAGGAAGTAGCAGGTAAAACCGTGAACCAACCAGACAGGATGCATGGAGGTCATTAGGAGGCAGCCCCTCCACCTTGCAAAGGCACAACAGATCAATCACTGGTTTTTAAAAAAATATGATTACAAGAAACCACAGAGAGAAAACCAGACTGATGACAGCCGATAGGATAGTATGACACTCTCTCTGGCAAAACTCTACACACCAGCCAGGGCAGAAAAGGAATGACTAAGTTCGAGGGTTGCTCAGAAAGTAAAGCCCCACATTTTTTCTCGGCAACTATTTATTCACAATGTATGAAATTCATGCACAGTTTAACTGGGTGTATCCTTTACACATGCTATTTTTCCACGTAATCTCCATCCACTTCTACGGCCTTATGCCAGCGCGAAACAAGGGCATGCATGCCTTCCCTGTACCAGCTCGTTTCCTGTTCACGTAGCCATGTCCTTTTTGCACGAATCACGCTCTCATCATCTTCAAACCTTGTCCTGCGTAGTGCATCCTTCAGTGGCCCAAAAAGATGAAAATCAGAGGGCGACATATCAGGACCATAGGGGGGATAGGGGTGCACAGTCAAACCAAATTTGGCGATTGCCTCCTGAGTTTTCAGACTTATGTGAGGGCGGGCATTGTCGTGCTGGATCAAAATGTCTACTGCATTCTTGTTAGGCAGCACTCGCTTGTAGCGCTGTTTGAGTTTGTTGAGGGTTTTGATGTACGAGTCCGAATTGATTGTCTCACCTCTGGGCATCAAATCCACAAGAATCATCCCATCAATGTCCCAAAAGACGGTAATCATGACCTTTCCGACAGAGGGAGTTGTCTTGAATTTTTTTTTTCGTGGTGATTGCGGATGATGCCACTCCATTGACTGCCTTTTCGTCTCCGGCTCAAAATGGTACGCCCAGGTTTCGTCACCTGTGTCGATCCGGGACAAAAAGGCCTCCCCCTCAGCATCAAAACGCTCCAAAAATTCAGAACAGATGGTTTTCCTTTGATGCCTGTGGTCGGTTGTGAGACTTCGAGGAACCCATCTTGCGCATACCTTCGAATATCTGAGAGCGTTGATAATTGCCATCGCACTTCCATTGCTGACTGAAAGCTGTAGGGCCAATTGTCGACTTGTGATGCGATGATCCGCACGAATAATGGCATTGGCGCGCTGCAACATTTCTGGGCTGGTGGCTGTGGCAGGACGCCCAGACCACGGTCGATCATGTAGCTGTCTCACCACTTTCTGAAGCCTTTACTCTCTGTTTCCAGCATCCAACAGTGCTCCTATCGACTGCACATCTTCTATACACAGCACATAAACGTTTGTGAATGTTAACCACACTTTCTTTCTCCGTCACCAAGAATTCAATTACAGCTCGTTGTTTGTAATGTGTGTTGTACACAGATGCCATGTTCACAGAGTACTACAGCTGCGCTATCTGTCGGACGACCATGCAATTATGCGCATGTACGCGGGAAACATCAGTGTTGCCACATGTAAATTTTCGCTTTGCTATCTTTATTCTGGGATGAGGGGGGAAAAAAATGTGGGGCATTACGGCATTCCATTTCACATGAGTATATTGCTGCACAAATATACGAAGGTTCACAGACAGTAAATCCGCTAAATCTTTAGCCATTATTAAATGAGGGACGGAGTGAAAATTATCCTCAGCAAAAAACTTTAGGGATATTGACGCATCTGACAAAAAACGATCCATCACATGCTGTTCAAGTTCTGAGCCATGTAATCTATCAATCTCCCAACCATCCTGGAGAATCTCATCCAGAATAGACCTCATGTCTAATTTTTTTGTAATATACTCCTACTCAATATGTTAAATATTTCCTAAAGAAATTCAAATTATTCCTTAAACCAATGTATGGCAAGGTCCTGTACGTAGAACCTAAATAATTCCTATTTCCAACTATTAATAACGTTATAGTAATATATCTAAGTGCTTTCCCTAGTAAACAAAACACTTTCCCATTACTCATAACATGTTGATATCCAATGTAGGTCGGAACCCCAAAAAAAGTATAAACGTGTGTACGCAAAACAAAATGGAGTTTACATTTGACGTCACAACTCCTACGTCACAGTTTTGTGCGTAACAATTAAAAGATTTTCCCCAAATGATTTATAATATATTAATCTATTTAGGAGTCATATTAAGGGCTTTAGCCTGCTTAATAAAATAATCTAAGGTAGACATTATATAATATTTATCTGAAATAATTCTCCTTAAAAGTGTTACTCAATTAATATCAAATTATTTTTCACTCTAATCTACGGGGCAGTGCGGACTTTGTTATGTCCGAGATATAGATTATTGGAATTTTGTGTCGGCCATATATAAGCCCGACTGAAGTTGATAACAGTTAAATTAACTTTATTGACAGTTGTTAACCACGGCATATTATTACAACCCATACACCATGTATGCAGCATAGTCTATAACGACTTCAACGGTGAATAAAGTAGACTCTACATCTACTAGACTCTACATCTGGTGGCCAATGTGGGGACTCAAGTACTGACCACAACTGGCAAAAGGATGTAAGTCGAGTCCATTTCTTGACGAAGACGCAGACAATTTATTACAGGCGTTAGTACAAGTTCAAACGTAATATTCATAAGCATGCATCAACAACGTAGATTACTTCTTGGATATGACAGTTCATATTGTTCTCGTTCTTTCCAATTTCTATTAATCATGAGCTTGATCAACATCTTATAATAAGGACCGACCCTTCAAGGACGGTGACCGACCTTCATGGTAATAATTTCTTCTTGGCTTGATTGGAGCCTACACGCCACGAAGGGGCTTCTGAAGGAATCCATAAAAAATGCAATAATAACCTTCAAAATATTCTGGGTACGTCTGGAACCCACTAGAAATACGACCTGTGGTTCGTATTGAGGTCCAGCCAGATCTAAACACGTCAGAAGGAATGACGAGAAAATATCATATAATTAATGTACACATATCGCCCTACCTTGGCCGATACAACTGTGCTCCTCTCCGGAGACTTTGAATACTTTATGAAGGCTTCCCCAATATATGGGCAAGCTTGAACAATAGTTCACAAAAATACATGACCGACACCGGTCATGGCCATCAGGTCTCTCCTACGTCATTGCTCTCTCCTTTTCTTTCCATCCCTTCGCGCACCGCGCTGCGCCTTTTTTCCCACTAATCTCCCCGACCGTGCGCAAATAATGAATTATATATATACTTACTCAAATGTGCCCCCACATTTAAATTACACGCGCCAATTTAATTAAATATTCTTCAAACGAACTTCAACAAGTAGTGTTGAACTGGGTGAACTGGGCAAGTACTGGCAGTACATAAGTCGGTGATGACTGTACATAGATTTTATTCAACATGACACATACGGAGTGGACAAGACTAACATCGTCACAGGCGCAAAGATCATACATCAGCATAATGGTAATTACTTTTAAAGTTCCTGAAGATTCTCTACCAATAAAGTCCTCTGACTCAAGTGACTAAGGATCACAAAACTGTTACCGTATAATATTCTTCTCATTCAAGTCCATTGACCTTCCTTCAAGGACGTCTATCATGGTAACGTATTCATACTCCAGGATAAAATCTTCCATATCATACTTCACAATCCCATACGTTCTCCAAAACATAACGTTAGATAGCATATAGTTTCAAACAAAGTCATACACGATAATACGAACAGGTTAGAGATTCCAGTTGACTAACCTCTCCCATTCTATGCCACGCTTCTGGCATTGTTGAATGTACGGCATATAAAATATGAAGCATACGAATAAATAAACTGGTTTACACGTAGGTATTATTCCTCTACGGTAATCTAATATGACCACCGACTCCGTCTGTCCATTCTAGGAAATTACATGCTAAGATGACTTCCCGCTAGACTACAACTGGGAGCGGCCTGATACTTTAGTTTACGGCAATAAATATACAAATATAACCGGGGCGACACTTACATGATCCTTCCATCATTGGCTTCGTCAAGAATACCAATTGAATCAATATAACATACTGGCTTATACAAAACTGCCAGAAAATTCCAATAATCTATATCTCGGACATAACAAAGTCCGCACTGCCCCGTTCAAAACATGACGTCACAATCCCCAAACTAGGTTACCCGTGCGTCCAAAGCAACTCACACTGCATTGTGCACGTCAGTGCGTGAATCAATCGAACGCACAAATAATAAAATATATAAAGACTGGTGCGTACATTTGGCAGGACCGAAGACTACCCCCTTAGGTAATAAATGTACGTAACAGCTCCCTTATCACCTCCCCTTAAAAAAAATTAATTCTATTAATTTTTTTGAACTTAATACCCGAGAGAGGTGAGTCAAAACTACCACAAGATATGAAATGCATAAAGTTATATCATATTAAGAAAAGAATATTAAACGAAATCAATATAACTAAATGATAGTATGCATTAAAGCACACATCCACAATCGACCTACTTTGGAACGATGTGGTAATATTCGAAGTAAAAACAAGTTTGAAAATGAAAATGAAAAAAAACCATAAAAAAAAGATGATAATAAAATTCAACTAAGTTTTCAACAAAATTTGAAACATATGATTTCAAAAATGAAAATGAACAGCAACACTGATGATGATCAATGACAAGAGAATCAATGAAACAGAAACATTGAAAATACAATGTGCAAAAATGAAGCAATGCAAAATTAAACACTTTAAGAATCAACACACGTAATGTTTTCTAACACTAGTACGGTTGACTAGTGATCTAACAGTGAGATATCATAACTAAGACCCGTGAATGCAGGTGTTACGTGACAACTAAGAAAGTTAGTATGTGTGTGATCCATAATCAATTAAATAGATTAAATTGAATTAATCTAATTTATATATTCCTTAATTACTAACAAATAACCAGTTACTAATATATTCTAAATAATTACAATATCACTATCAATATGTCAATGTTCAGTTTCGACTAGTTAGTAATCGACGAGACAATGTTCTCAATGTTCCATACACAATTTAATCTATTTAATTGATTATGGATCACACACATACTAACTTTCTTAGTTGTCACGTAACACCTGCATTCACGGGTCTTAGTTATGATATCTCACTGTTAGATCACTAGTCAACCGTACTAGTGTTAGAAAACAGGATACCCTGGGTAAGCCACTCACGTCTGTTGTTTTTCTGTTGTCCAAGTGTTCTACTTCTTTATTTCTTACGAGTGCCTGAAAACATACCTTTATGTTTGTCTAATATTAATTTACTGTTTACAGGCCTCGGGTTTCCCTTCCTTATGTGTTATTTATGTTCATACAATACCAGAAACCTACCCACTGTTCTATACTATTGTCCTTTAGTCTTCTACTATTTACTGGACCCAGTATCAAGGTCTTTGTCTTGTTTGGACTGACACATACTGTTAATAGGAGAACAACAGAAGTGATTGCGTCATTAAGGGGCTGAGTTGCCCACTGTATACTTCCGGTGTTATCTTGTGTTTCTTACTGATAAATAGCCAGTAAAGCATCTTTTTTTGGGGATGCCTAGCTGGCCGTGGGGTCAGTGTGATTCGCTTGATAGCTAGGCGGAGTTGTCGTACGGAAGGTACGGGGTTCGAACCCTGGGTAAGCCACTCACGTCTGTTGTTTTTCTGTTGTCCAAGTGTTCTACTTCTTTATTTCTTACGAGTGCCTGAAAACATACCTTTATGTTTGTCTAATATTAATTTACTGTTTACAGGCCTCGGGTTTCCCTTCCTTATGTGTTATTTATGTTCATACAATACCAGAAACCTACCCACTGTTCTATACTATTGTCCTTTAGTCTTCTACTATTTACTGGACCCAGTATCAAGGTCTTTGTCTTGTTTGGACTGACACATACTGTTAATAGGAGAACAACAGAAGTGATTGCGTCATTAAGGGGCTGAGTTGCCCACTGTATACTTCCGGTGTTATCTTGTGTTTCTTACTGATAAATAGCCAGTAAAGCATCTTTTTTTTGGGGATGCCTAGCTGGCCGTGGGGTCAGTGTGATTCGCTTGATAGCTAGGCGGAGTTGTCGTACGGAAGGTACGGGGTTCGAACCCTGGGTAAGCCACTCACGTCTGTTGTTTTTCTGTTGTCCAAGTGTTCTACTTCTTTATTTCTTACGAGTGCCTGAAAACATACCTTTATGTTTGTCTAATATTAATTTACTGTTTACAGGCCTCGGGTTTCCCTTCCTTATGTGTTATTTATGTTCATACAATACCAGAAACCTACCCACTGTTCTATACTATTGTCCTTTAGTCTTCTACTATTTACTGGACCCAGTATCAAGGTCTTTGTCTTGTTTGGACTGACACATACTGTTAATAGGAGAACAACAGAAGTGATTGCGTCATTAAGGGGCTGAGTTGCCCACTGTATACTTCCGGTGTTATCTTGTGTTTCTTACTGATAAATAGCCAGTAAAGCATCTTTTTTTGGGGATGCCTAGCTGGCCGTGGGGTCAGTGTGATTCGCTTGATAGCTAGGCGGAGTTGTCGTACGGAAGGTAAGGGGCTCGAACCCTGGGTAAGCCACTCGCGTCTGTTGTTTTTCTGTTGTCCAAGTGTTCTACTTCTTTATTTCTTACGAGTGCCTGAAAACATACCTTTATGTTTGTCTAATATTAATTTACTGTTTACAGGCCTCGGGTTTCCCTTCCTTATGTGTTATTTATGTTCATACAATACCAGAAACCTACCCACTGTTCTATACTATTGTCCTTTAGTCTTCTACTATTTACTGGACCCAGTATCAAGGTCTTTGTCTTGTTTGGACTGACACATACTGTTAATAGGAGAACAACAGAAGTGATTGCGTCATTAAGGGGCTGAGTTGCCCACTGTATACTTCCGGTGTTATCTTGTGTTTCTTACTGATAAATAGCCAGTAAAGCATCTTTTTTTGGGGATGCCTAGCTGGCCGTGGGGTCAGTGTGATTCGCTTGATAGCTAGGCGGAGTTGTCGTACGGAAGGTACGGGGTTCGAACCCTGGGTAAGCCACTCACGTCTGTTGTTTTTCTGTTGTCCAAGTGTTCTACTTCTTTATTTCTTACGAGTGCCTGAAAACATACCTTTATGTTTGTCTAATATTAATTTACTGTTTACAGGCCTCGGGTTTCCCTTCCTTATGTGTTATTTATGTTCATACAATACCAGAAACCTACCCACTGTTCTATACTATTGTCCTTTAGTCTTCTACTATTTACTGGACCCAGTATCAAGGTCTTTGTCTTGTTTGGACTGACACATACTGTTAATAGGAGAACAACAGAAGTGATTGCGTCATTAAGGGGCTGAGTTGCCCACTGTATACTTCCGGTGTTATCTTGTGTTTCTTACTGATAAATAGCCAGTAAAGCATCTTTTTTTGGGGATGCCTAGCTGGCCGTGGGGTCAGTGTGATTCGCTTGATAGCTAGGCGGAGTTGTCGTACGGAAGGTACGGGGTTCGAACCCTGGGTAAGCCACTCACGTCTGTTGTTTTTCTGTTGTCCAAGTGTTCTACTTCTTTATTTCTTACGAGTGCCTGAAAACATACCTTTATGTTTGTCTAATATTAATTTACTGTTTACAGGCCTCGGGTTTCCCTTCCTTATGTGTTATTTATGTTCATACAATACCAGAAACCTACCCACTGTTCTATACTATTGTCCTTTAGTCTTCTACTATTTACTGGACCCAGTATCAAGGTCTTTGTCTTGTTTGGACTGACACATACTGTTAATAGGAGAACAACAGAAGTGATTGCGTCATTAAGGGGCTGAGTTGCCCACTGTATACTTCCGGTGTTATCTTGTGTTTCTTACTGATAAATAGCCAGTAAAGCATCTTTTTTTGGGGGATGCCTAGCTGGCCGTGGGGTCAGTGTGATTCGCTTGATAGCTAGGCGGAGTTGTCGTACGGAAGGTACGGGGTTCGTACCCTGGGTAAGCCACTCACGTCTGTTGTTTTTCTGTTGTCCAAGTGTTCTACTTCTTTATTTCTTACGAGTGCCTGAAAACATACCTTTATGTTTGTCTAATATTAATTTACTGTTTACAGGCCTCGGGTTTCCCTTCCTTATGTGTTATTTATGTTCATACAATACCAGAAACCTACCCACTGTTCTATACTATTGTCCTTTAGTCTTCTACTATTTACTGGACCCAGTATCAAGGTCTTTGTCTTGTTTGGACTGACACATACTGTTAATAGGAGAACAACAGAAGTGATTGCGTCATTAAGGGGCTGAGTTGCCCACTGTATACTTCCGGTGTTATCTTGTGTTTCTTACTGATAAATAGCCAGTAAAGCATCTTTTTTTGGGGATGCCTAGCTGGCCGTGGGGTCAGTGTGATTCGCTTGATAGCTAGGCGGAGTTGTCGTACGGAAGGTACGGGGTTCGAACCCTGGGTAAGCCACTCACGTCTGTTGTTTTTCTGTTGTCCAAGTGTTCTACTTCTTTATTTCTTACGAGTGCCTGAAAACATACCTTTATGTTTGTCTAATATTAATTTACTGTTTACAGGCCTCGGGTTTCCCTTCCTTATGTGTTATTTATGTTCATACAATACCAGAAACCTACCCACTGTTCTATACTATTGTCCTTTAGTCTTCTACTATTTACTGGACCCAGTATCAAGGTCTTTGTCTTGTTTGGACTGACACATACTGTTAATAGGAGAACAACAGAAGTGATTGCGTCATTAAGGGGCTGAGTTGCCCACTGTATACTTCCGGTGTTATCTTGTGTTTCTTACTGATAAATAGCCAGTAAAGCATCTTTTTTTGGGGATGCCTAGCTGGCCGTGGGGTCAGTGTGATTCGCTTGATAGCTAGGCGGAGTTGTCGTACGGAAGGTACGGGGTTCGAACCCTGGGTAAGCCACTCACGTCTGTTGTTTTTCTGTTGTCCAAGTGTTCTACTTCTTTATTTCTTACGAGTGCCTGAAAACATACCTTTATGTTTGTCTAATATTAATTTACTGTTTACAGGCCTCGGGTTTCCCTTCCTTATGTGTTATTTATGTTGATACAATACCAGAAACCTACCCACTGTTCTATACTATTGTCCTTTAGTCTTCTACTATTTACTGGACCCAGTATCAAGGTCTTTGTCTTGTTTGGACTGACACATACTGTTAATAGGAGAACAACAGAAGTGATTGCGTCATTAAGGGGCTGAGTTGCCCACTGTATACTTCCGGTGTTATCTTGTGTTTCTTACTGATAAATAGCCAGTAAAGCATCTTTTTTGGGGATGCCTAGCTGGCCGTGGGGTCAGTGTGATTCGCTTGATAGCTAGGCGGAGTTGTCGTACGGAAGGTACGGGGTTCGAACCCTGGGTAAGCCACTCACGTCTGTTGTTTTTCTGTTGTCCAAGTGTTCTACTTCTTTATTTCTTACGAGTGCCTAAAAACATACCTTTATGTTTGTCTAATATTAATTTACTGTTTACAGGCCTCGGGTTTCCCTTCCTTATGTGTTATTTATGTTCATACAATACCAGAAACCTACCCACTGTTCTATACTATTGTCCTTTAGTCTTCTACGATTTACTGGACCCAGTATCAAGGTCTTTGTCTTGTTTGGACTGACACATACTGTTAATAGGAGAACAACAGAAGTGATTGCGTCATTAAGGGGCTGAGTTGCCCACTGTATACTTCCGGTGTTATCTTGTGTTTCTTACTGATAAATAGCCAGTAAAGCATCTTTTTTGGGGATGCCTAGCTGGCCGTGGGGTCAGTGTGATTCGCTTGATAGCTAGGCGGAGTTGTCGTACGGAAGGTACGGGGTTCGAACCCTGGGTAAGCCACTCACGTCTGTTGTTTTTTCTGTTGTCCAAGTGTTCTACTTCTTTATTTCTTACGAGTGCCTGAAAACATACCTTTATGTTTGTCTAATATTAATTTACTGTTTACAGGCCTCGGGTTTCCCTTCCTTATGTGTTATTTATGTTCATACAATACCAGAAACCTACCCACTGTTCTATACTATTGTCCTTTAGTCTTCTACTATTTACTGGACCCAGTATCAAGGTCTTTGTCTTGTTTGGACTGACACATACTGTTAATAGGAGAACAACAGAAGTTATTGCGTCATTAAGGGGCTGAGTTGCCCACTGTATACTTCCGGTGTTATCTTGTGTTTCTTACTGATAAATAGCCAGTAAAGCATCTTTTTTTGGGGATGCCTAGCTGGCCGTGGGGTCAGTGTGATTCGCTTGATAGCTAGGCGGAGTTGTCGTACGGAAGGTACGGGGTTCGAACCCTGGGTAAGCCACTCACGTCTGTTGTTTTTCTGTTGTCCAAGTGTTCTACTTCTTTATTTCTTACGAGTGCCTGAAAACATACCTTTATGTTTGTCTAATATTAATTTACTGTTTACAGGCCTCGGGTTTCCCTTCCTTATGTGTTATTTATGTTCATACAATACCAGAAACCTACCCACTGTTCTATACTATTGTCCTTTAGTCTTCTACGATTTACTGGACCCAGTATCAAGGTCTTTGTCTTGTTTGGACTGACACATACTGTTAATAGGAGAACAACAGAAGTGATTGCGTCATTAAGGGGCTGAGTTGCCCACTGTATACTTCCGGTGTTATCTTGTGTTTCTTACTGATAAATAGCCAGTAAAGCATTTTTTTTGGGGGATGCCTAGCTGGCCGTGGGGTCAGTGTGATTCGCTTGATAGCTAGGCGGAGTTGTCGTACGGAAGGTACGGGGTTCGAACCCTGGGTAAGCCACTCACGTCTGTTGTTTTTCTGTTGTCCAAGTGTTCTACTTCTTTATTTCTTACGAGTGCCTGAAAACATACCTTTATGTTTGTCTAATATTAATTTACTGTTTACAGGCCTCGGGTTTCCCTTCCTTATGTGTTATTTATGTTCATACAATACCAGAAACCTACCCACTGTTCTATACTATTGTCCTTTAGTCTTCTACTATTTACTGGACCCAGTATCAAGGTCTTTGTCTTGTTTGGACTGACACATACTGTTAATAGGAGAACAACAGAAGTGATTGCGTCATTAAGGGGCTGAGTTGCCCACTGTATACTTCCGGTGTTATCTTGTGTTTCTTACTGATAAATAGCCAGTAAAGCATCTTTTTTTGGGGATGCCTAGCTGGCCGTGGGGTCAGTGTGATTCGCTTGATAGCTAGGCGGAGTTGTCGTACGGAAGGTACGGGGTTCGAACCCTGGGTAAGCCACTCACGTCTGTTGTTTTTCTGTTGTCCAAGTGTTCTACTTCTTTATTTCTTACGAGTGCCTGAAAACATACCTTTATGTTTGTCTAATATTAATTTACTGTTTACAGGCCTCGGGTTTCCCTTCCTTATGTGTTATTTATGTTGATACAATACCAGAAACCTACCCACTGTTCTATACTATTGTCCTTTAGTCTTTTACTATTTACTGGACCCAGTATCAAGGTCTTTGTCTTGTTTGGACTGACACATACTGTTAATAGGAGAACAACAGAAGTGATTGCGTCATTAAGGGGCTGAGTTGCCCACTGTATACTTCCGGTGTTATCTTGTGTTTCTTACTGATAAATAGCCAGTAAAGCATCTTTTTTTTGGGGGATGCCTAGCTGGCCGTGGGGTCAGTGTGATTCGCTTGATAGCTAGGCGGAGTTGTCGTACGGAAGGTACGGGGTTCGAACCCTGGGTAAGCCACTCACGTCTGTTGTTTTTTCTGTTGTCCAAGTGTTCTACTTCTTTATTTCTTACGAGTGCCTGAAAACATACCTTTATGTTTGTCTAATATTAATTTACTGTTTACCAGAAACCTACCCACTGTTCTATACTATTGTCCTTTAGTCTTCTACTATTTACTGGACCCAGTATCAAGGTCTTTGTCTTGTTTGGACTGACACATACTGTTAATAGGAGAACAACAGAAGTGATTGCGTCATTAAGGGGCTGAGTTGCCCACTGTATACTTCCGGTGTTATCTTGTGTTTCTTACTGATAAATAGCCAGTAAAGCATCTTTTTTTGGGGATGCCTAGCTGGCCGTGGGGTCAGTGTGATTCGCTTGATAGCTAGGCGGAGTTGTCGTACGGAAGGTACGGGGTTCGAACCCTGGGTAAGCCACTCACGTCTGTTGTTTTTCTGTTGTCCAAGTGTTTCTACTTCTTTATTTCTTACGAGTGCCTGAAAAACATACCTTTATGTTTGTCTAATAATTTAATTTACTGTTTACAGGCCTCGGGTTTCCCTTCCTTATGTGTTATTTATGTTCATACAATACCAGAAACCTACCCACTGTTCTATACTATTGTCCTTTAGTCTTCTACTATTTACTGGACCCAGTATCAAGGTCTTTGTCTTATTTGGACTGACACCTACTGTTAATAGGAGAACAACAGAAGTGATTGCGTCATTAAGGGGCTGAGTTGCCCACTGTATACTTCCGGTGTTATCTTGTGTTTCTTACTGATAAATAGCCAGTAAAGC